>JAQMYL010000017.1:5657762-5688374 GCA_030014365.1 Clarias pachynema | reverse complement strand
TTTTTTACTTTTCATCACAGAATGGGTATGCAAAGATCTGACACCTTACAGGAGGATGTGCAGCAAGTCATGACCTCTAGACTGTGAGGGAATTTGCCTGGGAATTCTTATTCGAAAAGCAAAAAAGGAAAAGTGTTACTTTTTTTTTATTTGTAAACACTGATACAATGTTTCGGTGTTGAAACAATGTTTCAGTGTTGAAACAATGTCTGGTATGTTGACAAGCAGAGGACGGTATTTTCAAAATATTAAATAAGATTTAGTAAAAAAAATAATAATAATAAAAAAAAAAGACTCCAGATAGGTATATGGTTCAAACCGCACTACATTACAAACAGAGATATATAAACAGCTATAAAATTATTAATTTCGGTTTAAGGGCTGCGAGCTCGCGTGGCCCTTGTTAATGATTGTCTAATAACAGCGAGCTAAAAAAGAAAACCTGCTTTCACCTTTGTACACTAGAAGAAGGCTACATCCCTATCCTAAGCGTGCTCCCTTCCACCTCGAACCCTTGCGCACTAATCATATAACTCGGGTTATTCAGGTTTATTGAACACGAAAACAGTAACACAAGATGAGACAATAGTCACCCGTACCAGAGAGAAAAGGTTGGAATGGCAGTCTTCGAGGCTTGCCCCGTTCGCCACCCAATTCGCCGCTGTAGTCATAGTGGTCCGCCGATGGCTTCCTCAGTGTAGGGCATGTCGAAATCCTCGATCGATCTGTATTAGGATCGAGCCCACGGTACCAGAACGGTTCCGTATTCACCCCAAAAAATACAGAGAGAAAAAAAGGAAGAAGGAGATGCAACAACAGGATCGGTGTTTATAAAGCCTGTGGTTTTCTAGAAAGAAAGAAAAAAAAAAAGGCGTGTTGAAGGTGTGTGTGTGTGTGTGTGAGAGAGAGACACAGAGTGTAACGGAGAATCCTGTGCTCATGCAAATCGATTCTTTGTTTCGCCGATCCGGATGTGTGCGGAAATAACACCGGGCCGTTTCACACTCGGAAACCGGATCATTGTTGCGCGCGGTGTGGCGTGTAGCCGTGCGTTTTCAAACCGAACCGGAACGCGCGAAGAACCGCGTCCATGCCAGATCGCCTTCTCGTCCGCCTCTTCTGCTTCTTGTTCTTGTTCCCGCTTGATTGTTTTAATCATAAATATATGTATATATATATTTATATATAAATAAATAAATATATATCTATATATATATATATATCAAACACCAGAAATCTCACGCTGCTGTGTAATCCACCACGGTGTCTCGTTTTCCAAGCACAAAATCCATCCAAAGGTCTAAAGACTGACCATCTCCAAGTCGCAGAAGTTTCCCATAATCCCAGTGACACGTTTTATTGAGCTGTCTCGGTTAGGAACAATAAACAGAGCGCGAGAAAGAGAGAGAGCGAGAGAGTGTGCGTGTGTGTGTGAGAGAGAGTGAGAGAGTGTGTGTGTGCGTAAGAGAGAGAGAGAGCTACCGAGATCCACGGCATTCCGCGCGAGACATGGACACGAAAAAAAAAAAAAAACCGTGCAGCAGCAGCAGTTGTGTGAGGTTTTTTTTTTTTCCTTTCCTAGATTTTTTTTTTTTTTTGCATGCGCTATTTATAGCCTAGAATTGCGTTGCCTTTTTCTTCTTCTTCTCCTCCAGCATGGACACCGTTCCGGTCCTGACAAACCCACACACACATTACACACAGAGAGAAAGAGAGAGAGAGAAGAGGAGGAAGGGAATGTCCAAATCCAAATCCTAGACTTGTTTCACTTTGTAGCACCACACTGCAGGGCTAAAAATAAATTTCAAAAGCCCTCTGCGATCAGTCACGATGTTCATCTTGAGGATGCACGATCAAGCAACAACAACATATACACTTCTTCCTCAAACGCCAAAAAAAATAAAAACAAAAGTTGTCCGCGCCAACAGGAACAGAGCAGAACAGCAGCACAAAAAAAAATCTTCCTTCCTTTTTCTGTTAGATCATTACGAAACGTCCTCTCTCTCTCTCTCTCTCTCTCTCTCAGATTTCTGCTCTTGTCTTGTCTCAAGTTGCTTTGTTGCACGTCATGTTTTGAAATGAAATGAGAGCTAATAGACAGAGATATGTGTATACATGACATAACATAACAACATGTCAGGGCTGGTGCACAAGAAAAGAACAGAAGAGGGGGGGGGGAATCATTTGATTGCGCGTGCATGAGCAAAACAGTAACATTGTAACGAATGAAAGGTATGCAAATACGCTAAATGGTTCTTTGCGCGTGCTGCATGCGTGTGCGCGTGTGTGTGTGCCTGCGTGCACGCACCCGCGCAGGCGTGTGGTCTGTGTTTGTGTTATAAAGTGTGTGTGTGTGTGTGTGTGTGTGTGTATACAGTAGCTGGCATATTCTCGCACTATTCACGCATAGCTATGTAATGGCGGCCGCCAGCCTGCCAAAGAGACTCGCTTTCCCATTTAACCAAGTGGAGCGCTCACGTGATCAAAGCGCGCACACACAAACTACCGTATTAAACAGTGTATATTAAGATAATGCACAAACACCAGCAGCGAGCACCCATTTTGACCTTGCGTACTGTTTATTACAGTAGGACGCAGTGCTCGAGATGAGATGAAAGCCGGGCTCGAGGCGCCTGGCTCGAGGTTTAGTGCTCTGATTTAGTTAAAGGGATTACATCAGTCTACTTAAATATTTGATTATAGGATTTGCTGCAGGAGAAATGTTGCTATTTCTTTACCATTAACCGTTTTCCTGGACTGTAGCCTGCTGCTTGAACAAACCTTATGCAGAGATTGGCTGAACTTTATAATAGTATTAGTGATAACTACAAAAGTATTTCTGTTAATTATTGAATTCAGATATTTCTATCAAGCCCCTTATCCCCAGTGAAAGGCACAATCTTAATGCTTCAGCATTCCCATGACATCATGGACGATGCTATGCTTGCAACTTCGTGCCAACAGTTTGGCGAAGGCCCTTTTCTACTCCAAAATGACTGTGTCCCAGTGCACAAAGCAAGGACTATATAGACATGGTTTGATGAGTTCGGTGTGGAAGAACTTGACTTAACACAGAGCCTGTGACCTCAACCCCATCGAGCACCTCTGGGATGAACTGGAACGGAGATTGCGAGCCAGGCCTACTCATCAAACATCGGCGCCTGACCTCATAAATGCTCTACAGAGTGAATGGGCACAAATTCCCTCAGAAACACTCGAAAACTCTTGTGGGCAGCTTTCCAAGAAGAGTGGAAGCTGTTATAGCTGTAAAAGCGGGAACAACTCCATATTGAAGTATATGTAATTGCAGGTTTGGCATATACTTTTCTCCACACACACACACACACACACATAGAGAAAGAGAGAGAGAGAGAGAGAATGGAAAAGTATATTAATAATATTAACATAATATTATCATATGTACATATCAATATATAGTGTATAGCAATACAAGAATAGAAGTTTCTCTCTCTTTATATATATAAGTTATTTATATAGTTATTGTAAAAATTATAGCTGCAATATATAGTAACTATATATATATAGTTACTATACATTGCAGCCATAATTCAATCTGAGGTAAAAAGAAAAATAAAGGCATGGATACTGTCGATGTGACATCGACATCGACAGTATCCATGCCTTTATTTTTCTTTTTACCTCAGATTGAATTTTATATATATATATATATATACACTTCAACATGAAAATTATATGCCTGGCAGTCACATGATAGCATCAAATATGGTGAGACTACTGACATCTTTAGAGGAACTATAATACTACACATTGCAGCCATAATTGAATTCAAGATTTTAAAAAAGGCATAGATAACAACTGTTGGATGTGTGTATTTGTTTTGTTTTTGTTTTATGTATATAAACACACACACACACACACACAGTATATATCAAATATATATGTATATATTATATTTTAAATGAAATTAATTGAATCAAATGAAATAAGAAAACTACCCAGCTAAAAAAATCAGCTACCCTGCAAGGATCAGGTATGTAACAAATGCATGACAGTTGAAAAAACAGTTCTTATGATGTTTCAATTCATTTTTATATTGAGTCTAAGGGCAGCTTTCCCTTTAGTAAACATTTTAAAATATTTAATGCTATCATAGATTTATTACAGTATATTAAGGTTATACAGTGCTGGGCAAAAGACTTGAGCCAGTCATCATTTTTTTTATATTAAATCAAATTAAATGATGTGTATTAAATTAAAGAAATGGGGAAAAGTGTTTGTGTTTCAAGTTGCAAAGTGCCTAAAGACACTATTTAAAAATTGGTAGTTTATGTAACAACCTTAACAGCAACATCATTTGTTCTGTTTTAACCACTCAGCATTCAACATCACAAGTATAGAATCACCTGCCTGATCATCTTTCCTCATCTGTACCTGTTTCTCAGTGGTTACTGGGCCTTAAATTAGATTTTTTTATTACTATTATGGCAGCACGGTGACTTAGTGGTTAATTAGTCACCTTGCACCTCCAGGTCTTGGGTTTGTTTCCCACATCGGGATTGTGTGTATGGAGTTTGTATGTTCTCCCTGTGCTTGGTGGGTTTCCTTCAGCTTATCCGCTTTCCTTCCGCAGTCCAAAGACATGCAGATTAGGCTAATTGGCGTTCCCAATTTGCCCGTAGACCTTCAATTTGCCTGGAGGTCCTACCTCGGTCCTACAAGGTGGGAATAAATACAGTGGTCACCATTGGCCTCCACGACCCCTTGTTGGACTACAGAGGTTCCTGGATAGATTATTATTATTATTATTCACTATGTGTGTTCTTGAACAGTATGAGGAAAAAACAGAGCCCTGAGGAACCCCACACAGATACAGGAAGAATACGTGAAACACCACACAGATACAGTAGTTTCCAAAGCTCATGAAACCATGAGGTGGCAATAATACCTACCATGTCACTGTTCAGCAAATCATCTTAGAGCACTTGATTAATGAATTAATGAATTCATTGGCACTATATCCTTCCCAGTGTTATGCTAGATGCATAAAACACCCCAGTGCAATGCAGGAATACATCCTGGATGGGATGATTGTCAATCACACTCACAGATGCCCCATCTTTATTAATGCCCAGGAGCAACTGAGCATAGCAAATGGACCTGTATGCATGTTTTGAATCAGTAGAAGCAAATCAGAAAAGGAAGAACATACGAAACGTCACACAGACAGTATCTCAAGTTCATAAATGAACTGGGTACATTGTGAGGCTGTGGCACCTTGTGAGTTGCCAGTGATTACACACTATGCAACTGCGCCGCCTTGCAAATGCAATGTATATCTAGCCACTTTAAAAAGCACAGCTGCATATCTGCACATTTATGCAGTTATCCAAAAAGCCAATATTGTAGTTGCAGCACAATGCATAAAATCAAGAGCTTCAAGAGTTAATGGTCACATCAAACCTCACAATAAAAGAAAAATGTGATCTCAGTGACTTTAAACATGGCAGGTTTGTTGGTGCCAGATGGCCTGGTTTGAGTGTTTCACAAGCTGGTGATCTCCAGGGAATTTAACACAACAGTCTCTGGTGCCACATGATTAGCTGATTGGATAACTGCATAAATGAACAGGTGTGCAGGTGTCTGTGGATCACAAGGGTGTAAACCTTATATATACTGTACAGTGCATCTCAAAAAATATATATATTGGGAAAAGTTTTCTTTTCATAAATGTATTTTAAAAAGTAAAAGCTTTCATATATTCTACAACCATTACGCATAAAGTGAAATATTTCAAGCAATTTCTTTGCATTAATTTTGATGATTACAGATTATAGCTCATTAAAATAAAATAAAAAAAATGTATTTTCTCAAAATGTTAGAATAATTAATTTCCAGTTTGAGTAAATAACTATATTTTAAATACAATGTAAATACAATCTAGCATTCAGTTTAGATCAGTACATGCATAAGGAAGACTGCTGACTTGACAGATGTCCTGAAGACAATCATCAACACCCTCCACAAGGAGGGCAAGCCACAGAAGGGCATTGCTCAAAGGGCTGGCTGTATCGAATCATATTCACAGAAAGTTTACTGGAAAGGAAAAATGTGTTGATGATGACTGCAAGCTTAAGAAGATTGTAAAGCAAAGCTGATCGAAGAACTTTTCAGATAAAAATGTTATATTTCATTTGGAAATCAAGGTCCCAGAGTCTGGAGAAAGAGTGGAGACGAGAAGAATCCAAGTTGCTTGAAATCCAGCTGGACAGTAAGTGATGATTTGGGGTGCCATGTCATCTACTGGTGTTGGTCCACTGTGTCTAAAGTCTGAAGTCTGTCTACCCGGGAGATTGTAGAGCACTTTATGGTTCCGCCTGCTGACAAGAATTATGGAGATGCCGATTTCCTTTCCCAGCAGGATTTAGCACCTTCTCACAGTGCCAAAGCTACAACTAACTGGTTTGCTGACCATAGTTTTACTGTGCTTGATTGCCCAGTCAGCTTAGCTGACCTGATTATCTGTGGAATATTGTCAACAGAAAGATGTGGAACACCCAACAATTCAGACAAGCTGAAAGCTGCTATCAAAGTTCATTATGCAATTATATATAAAGAAATATATTTTAAAAAGAAAAACAGGAAACTTGTGCAAGTGTAAGGCTCTTGGCAATGTTGACAAGATTCAGGTTATGATGGCTGGACCACTGGGTCAGAGTATCTCCAAAACAACAGGTTCTGTAAAGAGTTCCTGGTCTGCAGCTGTTTGTTGCTACCAAATGTAATCCAGCAATGAACCAAAGACAGGCTGGTTTTCCATCATGACTCATTGATGCACATTGGGAAGGAAGGCTAGCCCATCTGGCTGCCACTGTAGCAGGAATTGCTGAAAACGTGTAACAGAAAAGTGTCAGAACACACAGTGCGTCACAGATTGCTGTGTATGGGGCTGTAGAACAGGAGCACGGAGCAATGGAAGAAGGTGACCTGGTCTGATGACTCACATTTTTTACATCACTTGGATACCTGGGAACACGAGTGTATCATTTCCCTGGCAAAGGGCTGGCAGCAGGATGCACTATGGGAAGAAGCCAAATCAGAGGAGGCAGTGTGATGCTCAGCGCAATGTTCTGCTGGGAAACCTTGGGTCCTGGCATACATGTGGAAGTTCCTTTGATACATATCGCCTACCTAAGCATTGTGTTAGACTTCTTCATGGCAAGAGTATTAGAGTATCTAAGGGCTGTAGCTTCAGTCAGCCTCATAATGCACCCTGACATGCACTGAAAATAATTGTTCAGGAATAGTTTGAGGAACATGACACAGAGTACAAATTCCCCAGATCTATGAATGATCCAGGAATGCCCCACCTCACAGCTTTAAACATATAAAACAAAAGCAGGTTCTGGGAGTTTTGTGGGTTAAGGACTATACAGAAAAATAACACTAATTGCTCTCAGTCCTCAGTAACTCTACTGCTGCCTTCGACTCTTTCTGGATTCCCCCTGGGTAAAAATACATGATGGTTGCATGCATCATCCATCATCTGGGGAAAACCCAAGAGCTTTGACCACAACAGATGCAGATGCTCATTAACCTGCACATTCAAATTAGTTACCTGACATACAACATATATAAGGAGTTAAAATACTGTTATTGATAATGAAGAACAGAATTTTTTTACAAAATATCTGAAACACTTGAAAATTTGCCAGGAATTAGATGCATGAATAAGGAGGTTGATGTGGAAGGCAAAGAAGAACCGCAATATTAAAGTTCCAGAATTGCACAGTTAATCTGATGCTTGAGATCGTCACTATATCCCACTTCTGTAAAAGCAAGCTGTTCTGGGCAGCACCAAGAGTCACTGGATGTGGAGCGGAATTTTGTGGAGTTTTGTGGTCAGATGAGTCCGTAATTACATTTTTAAATTTTTTTGGCTGTGAAATTTATCAGGATTTTTTAATAGACTGCAAACAGGAGCATAAAAAGAACACATGCGCCTACCTGGGAATATGAATCAGCTTGAAAGCTTGTGCAAGCAAAAGTGTACCAAGATATTTTGATATTATAAACTGTTATAAACAATAAAATAAAATGACTATTATAAACAACAAACTGGCGAAGTGACACATTTGGTCATACCTATATGTTTATTTAATGAAGGGTAATAATAAATCTGGAACAAATACTCACTTATCATCTATACCACTTTATCCTGAGCCTATCCCAGGAGACTTAAGGCACAAGGTGGGGTACACCCTGGACAGGGTGCCAATCTATCGCAGGGTGTACACACATACTCATTCACACACTACAGGCAATTTGGGAATGTCATTTAACCTAACCTACATGTCTTTGGAATGTGGGGGGAAACCAGAGTACACCCACCAAGCACGGGAAGAACATGCAAACTCCATACACACAGAGACAGGAATCGAGCCTGGCCAGGAATCAAACCCGGATCCTGGAGGTACAAGGCGATGGTGCTATCCACTACACCACTGTGCCACCTCTGGGACAAATAATTATCTAATAATGAACAACACAGGGCAAGGGGTGACTCGGGGGTTCCGGTGTTGGACGGCAGGTGAGGAGGTCCAAGGTTTGAGCCATGGTGCCGCCAGTTTACCATTGTTGGACCCTTGAGGTCCTTCAACCCTAAGTGCTCATTTCATTCATTCATGGCATTTGGCATACGCCCTTATCCAGAACGACTTGCATTTTTATCTCATTATACGTCTGAGCAGTTGAGGGTTAAAGGTCTTGCACAAGGGCCCAACAGTGGCAGTGTTTTTTTTGCAGTGGTGGGGTTTGAACATGGGACCTTCTGAACCATAGGCCTTAACCACTAAGATATCCCTACCCCAGATACAATCGGGTGCTGAGCTGGCAACCTGACCCTGTAAATAACTGCCATGGTAATGGCGGATGTATATCCGTTGCACGGTGTACCGGTTGGCACATAGATAAAACATCCATCCAATAAACATTACAGCTTATCATGTGGAATAATACTGTATATGGGGCTTAATCACATTTAATGACATTGAGGTTGAAATGCAAACAAAGAGCAAAAACAACATTAAATCTATTATAATGGTAAGTATGGTGTACATTATATCTAGTTCTACAGTATATCAATAGGATTAAGTTGTACAAGTTCTGAAAAAGAAAAATGACATGCAAGTAAAAGAGAGTTTAAATGACTAATAAATTGTGCCAGAGTCACTCTAATATCTGGCCTTCAAAAGTAATGAAGCGCACTAAGGAGATCCAATAATTTGTAACTGATAGTGTTAGTAATTACAGTCATCTTGAGCAAATTTGAAAGTAGGTTGTCAACCATGTGGGATAATAATGAACAGATATAACCATTTTCAATTACTTCTCTTTATCTTTAAAAATGGCGATCATAATCCAATAAATGAATATTTCAATGTCATAATTCTATAGACAATAGGGAGCTTTGCTACTGCATTAACCAGTGCAAGTAAAACAAGGCGAGCTACATCAGATCGGAAAAAGAAAATGCTAAACGTCAGCCGAGGGATCGATGCAGTGAGCGGTTTTCAGTTTGCCAAATTATGGTTATTTTGGCGAGCATTGTAAACCCCCGCTGTATCTGATAACCTCTCGGAGTGAAGTGGCTTTTGGCTTTGAGCCGTTTCTTATAGCTAGGAGAAAAAGAAAGGAGTAGAAGGGAGAGAGGGAAACGGAAGAGATATTCATCAGACTTGGCAAGAGCTGAGCCCAGGATTTATTGATCAGGTCTCTGTAGCAACACAGCAGAATTCATCTGTAGTTTCTTCACCTTGTTCAATATGTCCTCGAGGCCTGGAAAGGTCTCACTTTAACAGCATTGCAGCTTGATTTTCGAGGTGTCTTGCTGTGTAAATCCTTTGATGTCGCCTAATCATCTTTGAAACGAAAGAAAAAGATAAATCCTAAAGCCAGCATTAGCATTCAAGGATATTTGGACATAATCAAACTTCGGACCTAATAATAATTAATTGAATTACTTACTGAATTACGAAGATTATAGGTGTAAAATGGTTTGTCATCCCCATCACTTGCTAGCTAGTATAATAGGCTAGCGTGCTAGTTATTGTTCTTTACGACATTCAAGCTTAGCCGTTGATAATATACTTTGTAACTGCCAAAACACAACATCTACATTTAGATCTTCACGCCAAACAATTCGGAAGTGCCACAGTAAAGACCTTTCTTTCATCTAACTACAAAAATAACAACCTGAAGCTCATTAAAAGCTACTACAAGCTTCAATGACCTGATGAAACAAAAACAGAGCTTTTTGGAAATGTGTGGCATAAATACAAAGAAGGTTACAGGAACCTGCCATGCTTTTTGCTCATAGCCTTTTTTTAACACATCTTTACTAAGACAAACACAACGAACCGTTCTGTTACAGAAAAATAATCAATGATGCAGTGTTGTAATATAGCAAACACTGTAGTCGATTATTTTCCAATAGCAGCACATCCCATGAATGAATTATTATAGCAATTTGCTATAACACTAAGTTCATAAGGTGGTGCAGTGGTTAGCACTGTCGCCTTGTACCTCCAGGGTCTGGGTTCGATTCATGTGTGCATAGAGTTTGCATGTTCTCCCTGTGCTTGGTGGGTTTCCTCCCACAGTCCAAAGACATGTAGGTTAGGTTAATTGGCGTTCCCAAATTGCCTGTAGTGTGTGAATGAGTGTGTGTGCCCTGCAATGGACTGGCAGCCTGTCCAGGGTGTACCCCACCTTGTGCCCTACGTCTCCTGGGATAGGCTCCAGGCCCCCCCGCAACCCTGAATACAGGATTAAGTGGTATAGATGAGTGAGTGAGTTCATAAGAAACAATGCAGTTTATGATGTTATCAATACACTGTAAATCCCTCAATCAAATGTTTTGATTTGTCCCTGATGGAAAACTTAGCGACTGCATTAAATGCTGAATGTTTCTGAATTTTAAATAAATGTCACCTTCCAGAACTATGGTCAGAGCAACTTAATCATTACCTCCTGGTCAATCAAAATCAAGAATTCAACAGGGCCCAACATGATCACAGACTGAGTACAGCAACATTATATTACTAGCATGATACGTTAACCTAAGGATTAATTATAGGTAGCTACCAGGCAGCATAATCATAGTAATTGGTACATGACTCTAACAAGTATCCAAAGTAAATTGCAAGGATGTCAAAAACAAGCAGAATACAAACATTTAAGTAAGACATAGAGTGTAAAAATGGATCAATCAAGGGTTCAGGGCCTGTCTGGCAGCCCAGGGACTTGAACTCTCAATCTATCAAAGAAGTTCAAGTGTCTTCGGGAAAGAGGGAAGACCCATCTGTGTAATGATCAGGTCTGTTCAAGATTTCATTATGAAAGTAGAAATGCACTGGCATGAGATACGATGTAATTGGCCGTTACGCAACTTTGAAATACACAGCAGCTCCGATATCATCTTAAAATAATTACTCTGATATCAACAAATTTCTCTCCAAAAAAACCCCAATGTTTTTCACAACTCTTGTACTTTTTCAGACCATTGCAAATCATTCACGCAAATTCCAGTATGAAATGACCAGCTGGGCCTGAAACTGCTCCAGGGAGTGAATAACACAAACTTGTTATCTCGAAAGAAAAATGCATCTACTTTTCATAAGCACAGTCCATAAGAACAATCACAAAATAATCACATTCTGCTCTCTCCCTCTCTCTCCCCTCTTCCCTCTCTTTCTTTTTTCTCTATGGCATTTCCTGGAGAAGAGGCTGTCTGGGAGAAGAATAGATGGCATGCATTATAATGAACCGAGCCTGACACTGGCTCATCCATCATCCAGCATGGGAAAATTATAGCACTTCGGACGGCACGAGAGCCACTCACAGGCACTTCGTAATGGCACGGTGCTGGCTAAAAAACCCACTCTCGTTGCCTTCGCCAAAATAAACGCACTGAGAATGAAAGGGGTGGGGGGTGGGGGGTGGTAAGATCACGGCTATTCTCATTTGGTAGGTCCTGTGTTGTCATTTCTAGCTGCTGATTGAGAACTGAAAAATGTGGATGATGAAATAGAGGCAAAAAAAAAAAAAAAAATGAAAGTCATGAATAATTTAAGGATGAGCTAAGTATGTTTCTTAGCATGTTAGGAGCCACAATACCTTCTAAGGCTCAAGATGATTAGAATTTTTAGAATTTGCATTCCAACCTATCTAAATCTTTTATTTAAAAACCTGTTTTTCAAGCGCTTTTTGCAAATGTTTCCTGTTCTGGCATTTCCCACCGATCTGGGGAAGCTACAATTATAGATACATAAGGAAGAAAAAGGATGATGACGTGGATCAAAGCGGATTAGTTGCCTAGCAGCAAAGTATTGTATTTCTCTTAACCACAGCAACTTGTCAGTGCTAACAAATTTTATGTTTTAAAGGTCACATGTTATACTCCTTTTAAACAAGTTTGCTTCAAGCCTTAGAGGCAAATTAGAGGCAGATCATGCATTCTGGCACGCTTGATTTCCTTGTCTTTCACTCATTTTTCCAAACACACTAACTGTAGCTTTATATTAACTGCGAAATTAGTGAACACCCCTTCGAGGAAGCGCATTTCCTCGCACATCAGGATGCAGGGAGTAGAGACGTTACCTGCTAGCCTAGCCTTATTTACTGTGTGCAACAGGGCTAGGCGAAGTTGTGCACAGCTGGGCGGGGCTGAGCATTGAGCTGGCGGATGGTCTCTTGTCTCTCGTATGAGGTCACAATAGGGGGAAATTTGATTTGCTTGTTTAAACTCTGGCTAATACAGAAGTGAAAATAAAAAGACACACAAAAAGAATACTTAACAAATGGAATACATGTTTTTTGTGTTCACACTGATTGAAAATTCATCTAAATTTTCAAAAATTACTGAAAACTGAACTTGCATAATAGGTGCCCTTTAAAACCAATGTTAATATTTCAATCCATTAAAAGTTCTGAATTATTTCATTAATTCATCTTCTATATCGCTTTTCTTCTGTACAGGGTCATATGGGTTTCCATCCCGGGAGACTTTGGGCACAAGGCAGGGTACACTCTGGACATGGTGCCAATCCATCACAGGGCTCACACACACACACACACACACCAATGACATTTGGATCATCAACTGACATGACATCATCCTAGGAAATCTACATGTGGAAGGAAACCAGAGTACCCAGAGAAAACCCACCAAGCACGGGGAGAACATGCAAACTCCATGCACACAGACACTAGGCAGGAATCAAACCCTCGACCCTGGAGGTGAGATGTCACAGTCCAAACCACTATGCCACCCTGCTGCCTTTTCATTTTTTTCAGGTTTGAAAAAAAAAACAAATTTGAACTTTGACAAATTTCTTTAACAAATTTTTAAAAATTCTAAAATAATAAATTTTTAAAGCATAATCACCCAAAAAATTTCCTACTTTCAGATATTTACAAACGTTACCATTTACACTCATTCTTGCAAGATCTGATCTTCCGCCGAACAATAAAGTCACAGTAAAATTGATGATAAGTAATTGTATTCTACATCTCTAGCTGCATATGCAATAAAACATTATTATGCTGATTAGTCTCCCAACGCTGAAGTGTTTTATTGTTCTCATACTAAAGCATTTTCACAATGCTAACAGTTTTCATGTTTCAAAGACCAATGGTATGTTTTTTGAATCGATCAATAGCTATTCATTATTTCAAGCAAAACAAGCTTCAGTTGTGGGAATATGTTTTATTTTACCAAATATAAATATTCTTAAGGAGCTTCTTTTTCATCGCAAATTTGTTCAATCATCAAAATAAATTTTTACTTCCGACTTCTTTATAGAGCTGAATTTTAAAGATCAAATTAATGTTTAACAAACTACAACCGTAGCTGCGTGAGGTATAAAACACAACATAATGCCACTCCATTCACTCTCCACCTGAACTTTCTCCACCAAAGATGCCATAAATTTTATAGTTATGAGAAGTTTGCTTATATTGTTCCACCATTATTCTGAGATAGCCTTACAAGCGCTCCAGAATTTTTATAGAGGATGAGTTTCTGTATCCTTCCTCATTTACAACTGAGCTCCTAATTAATTCCATGCATGTCTGTATTTTTTTTTTTAAAGAATGCAGGAACATTGCCAAGGTCCTCACATGCTGCAGGAAGCATGCCATGCCCAATAGAGTTCCCTTGATCTGTTGTTATTTCCAGCATATGGTGACTGTTTAATTTTATGTATTTTCCAACATTCCTTATCAATACCACCAAGTCTTTTTCTTTTAGTTTTTTTCCAGAGTGGATTTAAATTATCAAGGAAAAAAGACCTTGTTTAAAGCTTAAGATGAATTGTTTGGCATTAGTTGCACTCGGCGGATTACAGTTTAGCACTCATCTGTTTGGACGTCGCCAGTTTGGACATATCTCAGAATGCAAACGTCTTTAGTGGAGGCCTCAGACACTGCTGCTGGCATTCTGCTTCGAATCTGCTGCCACATGCCTTGATGCATTTGCGTTGTGCCACTTCAACAGCAACAATATGTCAAACATTTGTCTCCTTCTGAAAATGGCTTTTTTTTTTCCCCCTCACCATTTTGGCCAAATGAAAAGAATCAGTGAAGTCATTCATAGTTTGGTTGCATGACAGGCTGTCGAAGCCATGTGGAGATAGTTGTTTTCTCAAAGAATAGAGAAGCCAATATTTGTCTAATATGACTGACTGACTGATCTTTACAGACTTGACAAGGAAGATCCTAGTAAATGTATCTCTGTACATGTTTTTTCATGTGACTAACTGCCCATAACTCTTTTAAACAAGGTACTTCACACTTCTCTACAGATTTCTATGGGTACATAGTGACCTTTATCTGTACAAAGAAGTGAAACGTATGAAAGATGAAAAGCCCTTAAGTAACTGAACATTTTCAATTTAATTTGTCAAAATAACGATTTGTACATTTACTCAATTACACAGTTTATTAAAAAAAAAAAATAAAAAAAAATCCATTACATAACCTTAAAGTAACCTTAAACAAAACCTTAAAGATTTCTATATTAAAAATACTATAGTTTACTATAGTAAATACTACATTTTACTATAGTGCGCAGTACTGTAGTAGATACTGTACTAGTCAAGTCAAGTCAGCTTTATTGTCACATTAACCATATACAGTTAGTACACAGTCAAACGAAACAACGTTCCTCCAGGACCAAGGTGCTACAATACAACATAAATTAACACAAAAATAACTAGCTAACTAAGAAACCTAATTAGCCGGCTAGCTGGGACAGGACAGATTGACATTTTAAGTTAAACAGAGAACTATCTGCGTTTTCATACAAAAGAGACAACAAAGTGCACGCGCAAATAGTCTACAGTCTATTACTGCATTTAGTTAATTACTGTAGTAAATACTGTACTACAGTTTACCATGTCATGTACAGTAGCAAATACTGCAATTTACTACATTGTCGTCATCTATACTTAATCCTGTATACAGTGTCTCGGGGGGCCTGGAGCCTAAGGAGACTTAGGGCACGAGGTGGGGTACACCCTGAATGGGGTGCCAACCCATCGCAGGGCGCACACACAGATATACACCATAGGCAATTTGGGCATATACTGCATGATCTTGGGAAATATTGTCAGCAGTTCACAAAAATAATTATCAAAACTGTTCATCTCACCAATACATGCACCTGTAAGAAAAAAAAAAAAACATAAGAAACTGATTATTTTGCAGTGGTCTCATTTTTTTTCCCAGAGCTGTATACATCCTGCTCAATTTTTATGGACGTTGCCTGGTTATATTCATTTTTCTTTTTGCAGCATTATCAATTCTCTAGTTACTGCACATATTTATGGCATTGGTATGTAATATTTACTTCATTTACTGTATATCTTTAACCTAATCTAATCTACGGTGTGTCTTTAATCTTATTTAACCCGCACCTTGTAAGTAGAACAATACCAATATTTGCACTGAGGTACTGTAGATACACATTACTATTTGCCTGTACTTCCTTCCTTCCTTCCTTCCATCCATCTCTCCATCCATACATGATACAGGAACTGACTTTTGGAAATTCAATTAATATAAACAAATATATATGCCTTTTGGAAACAATGGAGCCTAAGAGGTACTTAGGACAGTTAAAATTTAAAGACAGACAGACACAACTCTGATAGTCACATATCTTGTTCTCCAGTTTCTGAAAGTCTAAACTAGAACCCTATGTGGGTTCAACGAGATGCTTTTCTGCTCAAGACAACAGGAAAGTGTGAATATTCAAACAACCATAGCCTTCTTCTCAACTTCAACCACTTCTCTGCTCGCTTTCATTAACAAGGTGTTTCTGCTCCTAGAAGCCTCTTTCATGTAAAGCTTTTTTTAAACACTTAAACCAGCCGGTCTTCTGAAGAAGAATCAAGGAAATAACTTGTATATACTTCAGTAACGTTTTCAGAGAAGCATGACATATAACAGGATATATATATATCATGCTAGTTATACTATTTATAGTATTTACAATACACGAAAATTTTATGCATGTACAAGCTTTCCCCGCCCCCCCCCCCCTCCATTTTTGTCCACTACTTTTTACAGAGACAGCGAAAATGATTTAAAACCTTGTTAAAAATTAATGCAACAATGAACTTGCAGCAAACCTCTCCCGTGTCCCAGTAAATCATTATTTTTATATTATCAGACATAAAAATCAATTCATACTTGTAGTGCATTTGTGAGGGCAGCGCAGTGTCGCCCATTAGGCAGACGGACCGGTCCGAGCCAGAAACTGACCCCAATAAATTAACTTTCTTAAATTACTGGCATCAGGATAACCTCTTCTTCTTCCCTACTGACCACAGAATCACTTGCCCTGGCAAAGCAAATACACAAGGTGTAGAAACAACGCTTTTAACCTCAGCGTCTGAATAACCGCAAAGTTTGCAGGATTTACACTATTTAAGGAGTACCACAAGCAAGAAACCTTAACCTTGAACTTAGAAAAGAAGTGAAAATTATTACATCAGACTTGCTCATGATGGAAGTCTAGGGGCACCTGTTGAATTCTGTCGAATGAATTCTTGAGTAAAGTGTCTTTGAATAATCAAGCTCAAGGTGCATATCAGAAATAGCATGACATTTTCAGCAGGAAGAATTTTTGAAAGTTTAAATATCTGGAATGATTCTTTTATTGAGAAGCTCCAATGTGGGGGAAAAAAAAAACATTTAGCAAGACGGCCGCATGGTGGCGTAGCGGTTACCACTGTTGCCTTGCACCTCCAGGGTCCAGGTTCGATTCCCGCCTCGGGTCTACACACATGGAGTATGCATGTTCTCCACCTTGCTTGGTGGGTTTCCTTCCACAGGAGACTAATTGGTGTTAGCAGATTGGCACATCATCCAGAGGGTACGCCACCTCATGCCCTAAATCTCCTGGGATAGGCGTGACCCTGTATACAGGATAAAGCAGTATAGACGACATCTGTCACACTCGAGCACCTTTATCTTTACCTTTTTTGTCAGTGAGTGATGGGCTGAGACATCCTACTGATGTTTCAGCAACTCAATTCTATTAAATTTGTGTAGCACTTTTAACACTTGACATTGTCACGAAGCATCTATACTGTACCAGTTTTAAGGAAATAAATTAGAACACAAACAGAAATAAAAAATATGTATGGACTATAACTGTCAGCTTGACCCTGATGGGCAAAAGTGACAATAAAAAACTCTGGAGGGGAACCAGACTCAACAGGGAACCCATCCTCATTTGGGTGAACATTTTATTTTATTCTGGAACAGTTTTGATTATTACAGAACAGCATGCGGAGATTCTTGGTTGTGGCAACTGTGCAGAAAACACACTCGATGTGGTAAATGAAGATTAGATGAAGAGGTATATTGTTCCTTTGATAGTTTCAACTTGAATGTTGAGATGGAAAAAAAGAGAAGAAAAAAAAAATCATAGAACTAGTGAAGGTAAAATAAATTTACCCTGTGAAACAAAAGCATCCATCGTAGAGAAGTTTATGGTAGACTGCAACAGGGCAAGTGTAAATCTACCGTGGCCATGTTTAAAGCAGGAGTAAGAAGGGACCCCTCCTTGCCCACTTGTGGACTTCAATACAAGGCTCAAATCAAAGTGGCTCTGTGGCCATTGAAGTGAAAGATGAACAATGTGGCCATTCTCCCAGCCCGGCTGAACAGGCCCATCTATCACGGAGCTCTGCAGATTAATTCAATTCATCAGCTCTTTGTCTCCTCAGGCCTCCTAATGCGACGTGATATTGCTCAAGGGAGCCTCATAATAAATGTTTGGATGCAGCCGGAGCCCGACACTCGTGCAGGCGAATTAAAACATTACTCTCTCTCCTGCTCTTTCTCCCCACCGACCTGCCCATCGCAGCAGCATTCCCATTATTCTAATGAGGCCACGGAGGCAGCCCTAAGGCAAGGCAGGGTGGAGGAGGTGGAAGGGTGGGAGAGAACAGAGCATAGGAGAAGGAATGTTGATGTTAAAAAAATTTCAAAAAGGAGTTAGAATTTGACTTTACAACATTATAAATATAAGGAATCCAATTCTGCATTTATTCATCTTGCACACTCGGAACAAAAGTTGAAACCAGCTTGAAGTGGAGGTTCTCTCTAATTACACTGTAAAGGGCCATTAACCTAATTGGGCATATTTGGAACAAGGTGTCTTTTTCGGAACCTTTAAACCAGTGTCTGACAAAACAAATGAAATAGAAGATGTAGTGGTAAAATGCTGCTAATCATTGACCCACATGTTCACATAATCATCTCAAGGAAAACCAGATGCATACTTGATGGGATTTTTCACTCCTAAATCCCCCCCCCATTTCGTTGTGCTTTGTCTTTTCCCTTGCACACCCTTCTGCTGAGAAATTCAGCCTTGATCGTCCCCAGAGAATGGAGGGCTGCCAGCTCATGTTTATGCTGGCTGCCTGAACTGTTCCTGCAGGTTCTTAGCCAGACAGAAGCATGATTGAGATCGACAGTGCTGGTGGAGCCCCCTTGTGGACTCAATGCATGGCCTGGTATGGTATTCATAAGCCTCACATTCCAGCTGCTGTAAACATGGGGCTGCCCTGACATTACTCCGGTGTGAATAATTGATGAAGCTTTTTATCTGGCTTGGTGGCTGAAACATAAGCAGTGGTGATAACCCTGCACCCACCTTTCAACTCGAAACAAGATCACAAAGAACTATCTTAGAACCTTTAAATCAACAAGCTTAATATTTATTCAGAAGTTCTCGACTTGGTCGGTATCCCAGCCTTCCACCCCGCCAAAAACACAAGTAGTAGCTCGTTGCAACGGCTCCGGCGCTCAAGATGAGCACCAGGCAAACAGCAAGCGCCAAAATCCACACAGGAAATCCTCCCGGCACTAAACACACAACAATTCACATGCTATGATCTTTCGTAAAAATATTCATTTAACATACACAGACATTGTCAGCTTACCAGAATGCGTGCTCACCTGATGCTCTGGGTGGAGATGCAATCGTCGTAAAAGACCCAAGAATCTGGTTTGTATCGATCCCTGGAGGAAAGTCAAAAGCAGATAACTAAAAACTTTATGCTCCATCACCTATACCTTTGACCCTAAAGACACGGTACCCAATCATCACTAAAGATACCCCCCCCCAATATTAACCTGACATATACAGACCGTGGTCAGCTTCACTTGGTTTAAAATCGACCATTGTAAAAGGCCCAAGAACCTGCTGTGAATCCATCCCTTGAGGAAAAGATCAAAGATTAGGCAATCACAACTGAACTAATAATAATACACCACTGATACTAAAGTTGCAATACCAGGCTCAAAGGTGGTTCGATGAATACAGGTAGAGTCACAGCAGCTACAGATATAACTTTGGGCTGGATCATCCAAAAGTTCCCACCTAGAACATTAAGGACAATTACTCTTCCATCCAAATAGCTTCAGCTGAAAAGTGTAAATAAAAAATAAAAAAAATATTTTAAAAAAACACTTAAAATCCAAATACCCAAAGAATTTAAGAAATCCCTTGTTTCTAAAATGTTCCTCAGTTTGCCCATTACTACTGTAGTGCAACTTCAGAAGGCTGGAACTATTGACCATCCAATGAAATCCTCAATAGCTCAAAACGTACTATATGGACAAATGTATTTGGCCAGACCTGCATTGACATTGAATGGGGTTAAGGTCAAGGCTCTGTGTGGGCCAGTCAAGTTCGTCCACACTTAAACTTATCAAACCGTGTCTTTATAGTCTTTGCTTTGTGCGCTGGAGCACAGTCATGTTGGCCTTCCCCAAACGGTTGCCACAAAGTTGGAAGGATAGCATTAAGATTGACCTTCACTGGCAATGAGGGGCCTGAAACACCCGAATTCATCAATTAACAGGTTTGGTCAAATACTTGTCCATATAGTGCATGTTTAAAACAAGCTACAATTTTAGAATGGGGAAGAAAAGAAATTAAATCGACACTTCTTGGAGATTCTTGAGCTTGTTTAAAAGGTTCTGCACAACCCTACAGTGAAGTGAGTTTATGAAGTCACCTAGTTGCAAGTAATCTGATTAACCAACATTTAGCCAGTGCAGATTACCTGTTTTGGTCCTTCAAATATTGGCAGGCTTTCTTATCAACATTGAAGCTCTGGCGATCCCATGTAGACATGTCACAATAAAGGAAAACCTGAAAAATTGCCATTTTTTAAAAACTTTGCTCATTACAAAAGAATCATAAAACCCACATTAGCCATTTTATATAGTATAAATATAGAACAGTCCTCACTTGTTCCCCCAAGGCAAATCTAAAGGCTTGTACGTAAAGGCGGATTTCCGAAGGTTCCCTTCTGGGCAAGAAAGTTGCATTTCCTTCTTTGCTTTCGGCAAGACATCTTTAAACAATCCAGTCACATATGTACATTTTAATACGTCAGATAAAGAAAAAATATATATACAAGTGTCATTAAATCAGGAGCCTTAAATCTCCCACCAGAACTGAACAATGTTTACCCGCCATCAGAAATAAGTCTATGTAGCTGGCTGGCCTGAGCGAGATCTGGAGTATTTGATAGCATGCAGCGCTGCAGGTAAATCCACACATAATTTGGTCCCTGGTGTTCCACTCTGGCCCGAATGGGAATTCTGGTGCCGACTAAGAATGTATTGGATGGAGCAGGCCCATTAAAATCACCTATAGAACAAAACAGTTCTGAACCAGTGCCATTTTCATACAGTGTAAGAGCTATGAAAATTTACTACAAATGCAAAATATTTATGCAAAAGATGCAGTTTAAAAACAAAGGAGCTTCAAACTGTGCTCAAGTGTCAAGAACCTTTTAAGCTCCCAGAATATTTTAGCACATCTACAAATAAAATACTTTTTAAAAATTTGTTCTAGATTGATGACATGTAAAGCCCCACCACCTCATCAATGCCACAGGCTGATCACCTCAAGCACGGGGAGAACATGCAAACTCCATGGAAGTGGGAATTGAACCTGGAACCTGTAGGTGCAAGGCGACAGTGCTAACCACTAAGCCACTGCACCATAGTTGAACTTGGGAAATATTCTAGCATTTTAATGTACTGGATTTTTTATTTTGACTACGACTTGCAGCCAAGCTTTTCGTAAAAAAAAATTAAATTAAAAAAAAAAAAAATCACTCATTGCACAGTGACTCCAGAATTAAGAGTTTCAATATTTTCCAGAAATTGAGATGCACTATTAGATTAGTGGATTTTAATAGCTAAGCATTATTGCAAAATACTTCAATATGGTAGCATTATATTTTGGTTACAAGTTTGGCTATGGTTATGTTAATCACCAAGGATATGGGAGGAGGGAGTCCTACTCAGATTATTGTGATTTGAATGTGAAGCAGATAGCTTGCAGGACTTTCCATTACACTTACATACGATATATTCATAAGTCCTTATACACAAATAGTTTTAAACTGCATGTGCATGTCCTGGGGTATCTTTGAGCCACCATTCTCAGCTCTCCATTATTTTCATTGATTCAAAATTGGGCAACTTCACATTGGCTTGGAATTTCAACAAGTTTTCCATGAAGCACTGCTAAACACTGAAGATCTGTCACTTACTGTTCATCAACTCCAAATTGAAGACAAGGTCCTTTTTCAAGTTTTCCATGACTGCAGCATTGCTAGATCTGTTCGAGAATATTCACCAGCAGAGTGAATCAACATCTCTACCATACATTACATAATCAAAACATTATTCAAATATAAAATACTTACATATTATGAACACACTCCACTCGCTCAGTAATGGAAAAAAGCTCAGGGTAAAAGCTGTAAGTCAGCACATTGGTGTATGTCACTTTGTCCTCACTCACCTGAACAAAACCAATTCCAACCAGGTAATTAGTTAGAATCATACAGGAAAGTTTCCATAGCTCATTAAAGGGAAACTCCACCCTGACACACAAGTTTATACTGAAATAGTGCTGAGAGATTGTGGTGTTAATGATGGTTGGTGTATTATACCTATGGGCAAGTAGTGGCTGTGTGTAACACTAAAGTAACAGAGGTAATGCTTGAGCAGTTACAGTTAATGGGGTGACCATGTTCCTAGAGAACCAAACAGTGATAGTTAGGTTTCACAGTAGTACCATGAAAACTGAACAGTTTGAAGCAAGTGTAATGATGAGATTGGACAGCTGGACAGATTAAAGGACTAAACAAAAATTGTTTGCGGTATTTAACTAGAGAGAATGCAACGAACCATACCAAGCATTTTGAGCGGCGTTGGAAACCAATGAACCAAAACGCAAGTTGAAGGGATAATGTCATACAAGTTAATAAAGAGGAATTATTCCTTAAAGTCATTGTGAGGAAGTAACCTACAAGTACATTTAAGTCGGAATGTGAGACATCCACACAAAATGTATTGGCTCAGATTTGACACAGCAAGGCTAGCTACTGAGAGTTATTACTTCTACAATGAATTTGGCCTGGATGTCTGAAAAACTTCAAATGTACAAACAAAACAAGCACATTACCAGTCTTCTAAAACCACAGTCACTGAGCAGGACAGAGAACAGCAGCACATCATCCTCCACAGATAAACTCGAGGGTGGGCAACTCCCCAGACGAGCTTTGGAAAGGTCCAACTTTTCAACCCAGGTTAACTTCGGCCTCCATTTTATAGTGACCGCATTATCTGTACACTCGATCACTAGACGCATGACCAGAAGAAGGTTTTTAAGGTCACAAATAAAAGTTACATGCATTGAAGAATATATCAAGCAAATCAATCAATCTCTGCTAAACTGGAAATAGAGAAACCCAAGGGGTTAAGGGACTGATTGTGACATTTTTCTGTTTTTGATGTTTCTTGTAAAACTGCCAAGTTTTCACCAAGTAAAAAAAGTCTAGTAATATAACTATGCAATTTTACCTTTCTGTCCAAAGGTAGAGGCTACAAAAAGCAACACCAGAACATATTGTGTTAAATTAATCATCTTCATGCCAACCAGAGAAAAAGTGGTGTAAGTAACTAATCAACTCAATCATTCCTCCTTCCTCTACTTAAGGCAAGACCGGAGGCTGGGCTGTTTCAATCAACCAATCACATTCTCAGAACCGACCATTAATCACTTCTTTTGAGTAACTAGGTGAAATCAGGTGTTACAATGCTGGAAGTTAGATAGAAGAGGAACATGTTTGGGTGGGAAATGCAAAAAAAAAAAAAAAAAAGCTTAAAATACTATTATAATGCTTTAAAGTTAATCATGGGTCATTTTAAATTTGCATCTTTTTTATATAAAACGAGGGGAGGGGGGGATTGACCACTGAGGAATGATAATTTGAAACTCACTGAATTACTATGAAAAATCAGTATATTGGAATTCTGCTATTTTAATTTTGAATGTTAAGCATTTTACATGAAATTAAATATTCAAACCATAAATAGAGGGATGATCAGTTTGATGTAGTAGGATTAGGTTACATGCAATGTCACAGGGTGGCCCAAAATTCATATCTATGAAATCTGGTATATTAAATGTCTCATATTTACAATTAAAAAACAAGTTAATACTGGTTTTGGAGTTTGTTAATGATACTTTAAGTGAAAAACACCTCAGATATCTTTCATCCCTCAAACTCTTATTTATTTCATTACTCCACTAAATGTGCTTTTTCATCCACTCATCGTCTATACTGCTTTTTATACAGAGTCATGGGGTCTGGAGCCTATACCAGGAGACTTAGGAACGAGGTGGGGTACCAATCCATCCGCCTGTGCTTTTTCAGTATCTATGTAAATGAGCTACTACTGAGCCACACCCTGCAAGAGATGAGTAACAAGCTGATGTTCCTATATGAGGTCACATTGTCTTAAAAAAAATTTCTTTTTTTTTTTTAAAAAGGACAAGAAGCTTTCATTTAAATGTAAAAACTACTAAAGAGTCATAATAGATCCCCTTTAATATTTTTGATAAACATGTCAATGTCAAATATCTAGATTCTGTTTAAAATAAATGGAATAGCATTGCATATATATTTAGGCTTTTTTTTTAAATGTAAAACAGACTATTGACTGGGTCACACTTTGAACTAGTAAACAAGTTCCAGTAGATTCAAGTAGGAGTCTAGTTTCTTTATAATTCACTTTATTGTGAAACTTGGTACAGCATTTCTTCCGTTTTATTACATATTAAAAAATATTTTTAAAACGAAAGCATCACCCCGAAGTTCTTTAAAGGAAAACTCTCAAATGCTCTCATAATACAGCTAACAAATGTGTGAACAAACCAACCCGTGAACAAACCAACCCGTCTAACTTTGTCAGATTTCATACTGATATATTTGATGCCCCATAACGTGAAAACATTTCACAATTTTCTTTAGGGTAAAAAAAAAAAAGAAAAAAAAAAAAGAAACCTAAAAATAACATGTAAACAAATAAACACTCATTCCCTTGAGTTCTACAGTAGTTATAGATGTATGTATAGTCCAAATAAGATATGTAAATATTTGCAGATAATAGAAAGTAATTAAATTCACCTACAGAATTAAAAATATTCACTATTTATGTTTGTCATCACAGCCACCATTTTGCTAGAAATTTTTTTTTAAATCCTTTTTTGTTAGAATGTAAAATAAAAATGTAATAAAAATGTAAATATTTGCACCTTATGGCTTGGTGTCTATTTGCATAGTGAACTATCAAACTTTTACATCTCAATAAGCTGCTCTGAAAACCATCGTAAAAATTCAATATAATGCATTGAGGTACAACTTAGACAAATATTATGCACCAATTATTTCTGTGTGTGCATATTGTTGATTGATGTGACATGGCCTTTTTGCGGTCCTGAGTTTGAAATAAAAATAAATAAAAATTTTATTTGTTCATAAGCTCTTGATATTGTTCAAAACACAATGATTTTCACTATGAAAGTGAACTCGTATTTTACTCACTTTCACAATTTTCAATCAAACATGAAAAAAAAAAAACTTATATGGCTTGACTGTGCCAAGCAAACCTTGAATAAAATTTAGAAAAATAAATGTAAATTCATTCAACAAAATATAGAATGACTCTACAGTACCAGTCAAAAGAAAAAATATGGACACATCTTATAATTCCATGAAGTTTTATTTACATTGTTCTACATTGTAAAACAAGGTGGAAGGCATCCAGAATATGCAGTAATTTCCTTATAATTATTATTTCATAGTTTTCAAATTTCCGGTATTCTTCAAAGAAAGACCAAACAAAAAATGTTAAATTAGAAGGTGTGTCCAAACTTTTGACTAGCACTCTATATCTGACAAAAAAGTAAAAAAAAAAAATTGAGTGACACTAAGGAATCAGGATCCTGTGCAAGAGACTCTAGTTATTCAGAAATTGACAAACTCCTATTAACTGCTGAAGGTAATAGAGCTACACACGTAATGATTTAAGTTTTTTTATACGCCATAATTTCTTTTCCAGCATCACCTTTAGTGTTGTGTTAATAGTCCAAAATTCAAAGGAGTGTAAAAATAAAATTCTACTTTAGTACGTTTGTCTGATTAATTCAGAAGATTAACTATATTCTGTATTTTAATGTATTTTATGACAAATGTGATAAGCGGCATACTTCGTTATGCAATCTAATGAACTGTTATTTCAGATCGAGAGCCTCGTATCAAACTACTGTGTGTGTACGCTGTATCGTTACACCCCCAGAAATCCGATGAGGTTGTGCTTCATGGTGAAACGATAGGATGGAAACGTGTGTGCGTGTGTGTGTGTGCGTGTGTGTGTGTGTGTGTATGTGTGTGTGTGTGTGAAAGCTGGCCCTGCTGCTGAGGTTTTACATGGACGTCTGTACATCAGCTCCATCGGCTTCATTCGTGCTTTTCTCCCCCACCGTATATCTTCCTTAAGCTGGAGTCCAGGAGGAAGTCTACAGACCTTCCAAACACACACACACACACACACACACACACACACACACACACACACACAAAAAGAAAACTGGGGGGACAATCAAAACCTGACTGAATTAAATTTATTTTAAAAACAATAGGTCACAATCATCTACAGGTCAGTCTCCATACCTCTTTGCCTTTGGGAAAATGTATACATACCATACCATATGTACTGTATGAGGGGTGTTCAAGTTAAACCAGGACTTTTAATTGTGCAGAATAACAGAACACAGTTATGAGAGTTAAAACCTCCCGTTATTTCTCTATATAATCTCCTGCTACACTAATGCACTTATTCCAGTGTTTCAACAGTGCTTGGGCACCATCAAGGTAGAAAGTTCTCTCAGCACACCTCCCAGGAACTCCTTTAATAGCCCAAATATGAGGATGCGGCTTGAAGCGAGGTCACGACAGTACAGTTCCCACTGACAGATGCGTCTCTTGCGCAAGTTATCCATCGATTTTCAAGGCTGAATTTTTATAGCAACAACCGCAGTGGGCTCTGAGCCAGGATTCATTGATGTACAGCCTTCTTTTGCATTCAAATGTTTTACTGCAGCTAAGGGTCTCATCACCAGATTGTGCTTGAAGTCTTCTGGAAATGTCAAGCAGTTCTATGCCTTCATTCACAAGAAATTTTATCAGTCCCGGTTTGACTTGAACAGCCCCCATATGTTCTCATACAAAATGTCATACACACTCCTTGTTTCAAACCGATAAGCGTTCGATAAGCGTTTTGAAAAATTATTTTCAAATTATTTTGGTGGAGGGTGCCAATAATTCTGCAAACGTAAAAAAAAAAAAAATTTTTTTAATGTTTTAATAATTTTTTAAATTATGCTTTTAAATAAAAGCATAATTATTCATTTATACAATAATTTGGGGAAAAATAACTTTTTTTTTTCTTCAAATTATTGTATAAATGAATAATTATGCTTTGTTTTATAATCTATTGTTTCATTTCCTTTTCTCTTCAGTTCTAATATTAATTTTTCCAACATATATGATTGTGCATATTGTAAAATCACGTGAAAGTTTAAATTTAAAAACACAGACAGACCTGTCGATGGGTTTGATAATGAAGGGGATAGTAGAAAGGCCGATGGCGGTGGTGGTCCACTTGCGCACGGGTAAAGGCCACCGCGTGGTTTTGCCCAGCAAATAGAGAGAAGCAGCACACACTCGGTTGATGGTAAAGCCAGGAATGGCTACGGACGCTAACGCCTGCCACACAAACGTGTCCACGACGGCCACAGCTACTCGCGTCGTCTTCCCCGGCTGATCACCGTGAGCCTTAACACATAGCAGATACAGAAAAGTTCATTTCCACACAATTCCATTTTTACAATTTAATCTTGTATGCATTGTCTTATACAAATAAAAGCTATACGACAGATTTGCGATTATATTGTTACACTTTGAACGCCAATTAGCCTAACCTACATGTCTTTGGACAGTGGGAGGAAACCGGAGTACCCGGAGGAAACCCACCAAGCACAGGGAGAACATGCAAACTCCATGCATGAAGGCGGGAATCGATTCTGGCCGGGAATTGAACCCGGACCCTGGAGGTGCAAGGCGACAGTACTAACCACTGCACGTGCAGGCTACACGTTTTTTTTTTTTTTAATTTAAGATTTTGTTAAATAATTTGCTTCTACCACAAGGTTGCTTTGCTACTTGCCGGTGTGTGAATAGTTCAGAGCACACCACCTGTAGGAATATAGAGGAACTGCAACGTTGAAACAAATCAAATGCAAATGTACATAAGTGAAAAAAAATTTTTTTTGGACTCAGTGTGGCGGCGATACATGAATTGCCAGACAAAAAAACTGTGATACATATCTCTCTCTAATCTCGACTTACCACAGCTGCCTTCTTGCCTTTATCCACTGCGTCAGCCGACACGTATGCCGTAGCGAGGGCGTAACTTGCCCACACCAGGCTGACGGGCACCAGGGCACGGAATGACTCGCCCACCTCGTTGGAATATCCTACGGGAGAATAGAATAGAATAGACACAACATCAATTAAACCTCAAAGAAGCTACGATTCTGAAGCTGTGATTGCCTGGGCTTCCCTCAAGCTCTCAGGTTCCTCGAAAAGTTCAGGTGGACTGGACATGCATCATGATGCTGAGACTGTGTCTCAAATCACATCCTTATTCACTCGTGCACTCGAGGGGATCTACTGTATACCAAGCGCTAAAGGAAACATCACACTGAATAGCAGTGACCCTTCAGGTCTGAATCAGTATGCTTTTTTTGCCTAAGCAAATATTGTACATGACCGCGCTTTGACTAAACCAAACGGTACAAAATGTACAGCTTTAAGAGAACTGTGTTTGTCCAGGTGGTGTGTTGAGTGTGTGTATGTGTATCGTCGTGAATAATGTAGACTGCGGGACCTAATTTAGTAACACGGCGGATTTCAAAGTCACCCTGACTAAATGTCAGTGTTCCTAAAAGCATTACTCAGCATACAGTACATTAGGTCTTAAAATAGTCGGAAAAAAAAGAGTTAAGGGGAAAATCCACGCTCAACGATCAACATCTAGATTAACCTAGAGTCATTTTGTAATGATATTTTGTGTTGACTTTCACTTAGTTTCCCTACATTACCCACTCGGGTTGGAAATCACTAGGACCCTACTGATATGATATTATCACGATACCTACAGTAGGATTTCATTTGTATTGCAAGTCCTGATATTTTTGATACCCTGGAGGCATACTTAATAATTCAATAACTTAATAATAGCAAATAATTCGCTCCTATGTGCAACCTGCAGGATTATACAGGAACGGCAACAAACTTAGGGTATGAGACAGGGTACATCCTGGGCAGGGTGCCAATCCATCTCAGGGCACACACACGCATACACATTCAAAGTGTTCTGGAAGGAAGGAGAAAAAACGATTGACAGTGCACGTGATGAGATTTCTGCCGAGGTGGCTCGGGGCCCACCGCAGTCGTTCCCATGAATGTTTTGTGTGCGAGTTATGCGACACATGCCTTGTTGTGCGACATGCGCCTTGAAAATCGACGCATAACTTTTCACCAATCTGTCTGTGAGAACTGTACACACAATCACTCACCACCACCACTTGCACATTACAGGAAGTTATCGCCACATCCCCGGTACATTCCTGACCCATCACGTCAAACCATTTCCACATGTTTAAGACATTGTAGGAGTTCCTGGGGGGCCAGTGTTTCAGATGTGAACTGAAGCATGCAGTCTGATCATGGTTTTGACAAGCTGAGAAAAAGTTCTCGATGGTAGCATGTGTGAAACACTGGAGTATGTGCGTCTGTGAAATAAAGGTATGATTTTATCGTTAGACTAAAGTTTATATATATATATATATATATATACACTCTGGTCAAACAGAATTTCTGTTTTATTTATAGATCATAAAATAAAGATTGATAGATTAGTTTTAATGGCAAGGATTAAATATGTTTAAAATGAGACTAGTTTATTAGAATTATTTTTTTTGCAGTTTGTTAACTACAAAACAAAGCTGTGTGAGAAATTTCAGAACATTTCCTTGAGGGCTAAAAAGTTTTGGCACCCCATGTCTGACCTTGCTTGACATTAAGCAGGTTTTATATAAGTAAGTTAGTGTGAAACTTCTCACTGTGTGTGTGTGTGTGTGTGTGTGTGTGTGTGACTGCCTTGGTGTGGTTTATATCCAGTATCAACCCCTAACCGAGACAACGTACAAGCCAGAAGTGACATAACATCGGTTTCCTTCAGAACATGCATTAAATACACTGTATATCTTCAACTTATACTCACCCAGAAACCGAACCCATGTGTCCCTGTAAATGTCGACTGTTTTACTCTCGGGTGTGTCGGGAATGGGCTCCATTGCTTCCGCTTCAGTAAATTGCCATATAAAATGCTGGTGAGTGTAAAGATCACAGTCCTGACTACAGACACACGTTACTGCAGCAGCGTCGCCCCTCGCGCTACACTGTGGAGTAAGGGACCGTCTACAAATTACACACCCGGATGTACGGCGTCGTCACTTACTACCTCAGAGTTAAAGATGGCTGGTTTTACTTTTATTATATATTTTTTATTTTTATTTATTTATTTATTTATTTTTTACCTCAAATAATCACA
>JAQMYL010000017.1:5635137-5654649 GCA_030014365.1 Clarias pachynema | reverse complement strand
TAGAATGTAGAAAATAAATCACTAAACAAAAACAAAGAAATTTGCAAGTGACCCCAAACTTTTGAACGGTAGTGTAGGTGGGGTACACCCTGGACAGGGTGCCACTCCATCACAGGGTACACAAACATACACACTCACACACTCATTGGGCAATGCCAATTAGCCTTACAGCATCTACATCTCTTTGAACTGTCGGAGGAAACCAGAAGATCCGGAGGAAACCTACCAAGCATGGGGACAATATGCAAACTCCATGCACACAGAACCGGGAATCGAACGCAGACAGCGAGTGAGATTAAGCCACAATTAGAAATAGTACTTAGAATATAATTTAGTATACATTTTTAAAGTATACAGTTAAAAAATTTTTTTTTTAAAAACTTTACTTTTTCCTCCATGCAATTCTTGTTGCTTGTTGCTTATATCTACCTTATATAGATATAGATTATCTATCTATCTATCTATGTAATTTAAATACATATTTACAATATTTTACATTAAAATGAATCACAATGAGTGTGATGTGTACCTTCCTATCTTTGCACGTGCGCTTTCCTTTAAATAAATAATTAATTAGCTAATTAATATTTAAGCTCAGCGGCCAGTAGAATGGCTGGACCTTGTGAGTGTGGAGGATTTGATTGATTAGCCGGCGCACCAATAGGAATGCGCCATGTAATGAGCTCAGCCAATGGGAAGCGCGCAGAGGAATGCACTAGAAATACGATGGCCGCCGCCTTCCGTTCTCGCTGAAAACACACACACAGCGGGTAGAGTGTGTGTCTGTAAAATGGCTCCAGTTATGCGGACACTCTGTGTGATATTCGCTGCTGTTTTAAAACCTAGCTTGTCTGATGATGGACACGAAATGGAGGAGTTTCTAAAGAGAGAATATTCGCTGTCGAAGCCCTACCAAGGTATGTCCTGCTCATGCACGCGAGCCTAAATCACGGCACTTTTATATAAACATATATTCTAAGTTATGCATGTGGTAGATGGTGCAGAGTGCTCAGCTTTGCACACTGTAAGTGAACGATTGGTTTAGTGTGATCAAGGGACTCAATCAGTTGACAGATTGACTCTGAATCAGGAATCGGCTCTTCCGGCTCTTCGCACTGGGAGCTGATGGGTGATACCATGGTAACCACTGATCAGGTGCGACTCACTCCGGATATGCAAAGCAAGCAGGGGGCAGTGTGGAGCCGCATGGTGAGCATCATCTCTCCCATCCACTCACTTACTCACTCACTCACTCCCTCATCTTTACCCTGGACAGGACGCCAATCCATCTCAGGGCACACACACACACACACACACACATATACTCTCACTCACGCTCATTCACACACTACGAGTAATTTCAGAACGCTAATCTGCATGTCTTTGGCCTGTTGGAGGAAACCAGAGTACCCAGAGGAAACCAACCAGGCGCAGGGAGACCATGCAAACTCCATGCACACAGACCCAAGGCGGGTATCGAACCCATGACCCTGGAGGTTCAAGACGACAGTGTTAACCACTAAGCTGCCATGTTGAGCCTAGTGATGGGAAGTTTGAATCATTTTAGTGACTCGGTTCTTTGAATCTCGTTCATCAAAATGAACAAATCTTTTTTTTCCGAGTCATTTCGTTCTTTTGATCAGAAATAAAATAAAATGTTGCATTTTCAGTAAAAAAGACCCCCAATACGTCTACATACACAAATTTTGCCTATAGTTCCAGTAATGTATTACAACGCAGCTAAGGACATATTATAATAAACAGAATGAGTAGCTCAACTCTCATATCTTCCAGTCTGAGTCGTTCGTTCTTTTGACTCCATTGCACTGAATAGCATTTATGGGAGTCACGTGAAAAAAGAACGAACGACTCGGGACTTGAAGACTTGTTGAGAACCGTTCAATTCTGTTTCCTGTGTACTGCATTGCATAGCGTCTATGGGAGTCACGTGACAAAAGAATGAACGATTCGGAGTAGAAGAGTCAATGAGAAAGAATCGCTCAATTCTGTTTCCTGTGTACTGCAAAGCATAGCATTTATGGGAGTCATATGAAAAAAGAACGAACGACTCGGAGTAGAAGAGTCAATGAGAAAGAATCGCTCAATTCTGTTTCCTGTACATAACCTACGGGGGTTTTGCGATGATTTGCGCATGCGGGCACAGTAGAAAATGAACGAATCACTCTCCGAGACTACTCGTTCTTCTGAGTCACGTTAAAGGTTCGTTCAAAAAAGAATGAATCGTTCGTGAATGACCCATCACTAGTTGAACCCTCTTCCAATTATTAAAGAAAGAAAATTCATGTTGAGCAACATGCATATCAACATTTATATTCAGTATGATAACGAGTCGTTCTCTCCCATCTTACGGCTCTCCTTTAAACAGCTACCAACCAGAGAGGGTGAATCATGTGGTTCCTCATGAGGGTGAGGCATGTGGTTCCTCGTGAGGGTGAATCATGTGGTTCCAATATCATATGGTTCCTCCGTGGCACCCGCATTTTACCATCATCTTCTTGATGGAACATTAATGGGAAGCGTAATGGACATGCTTGACTGTAGTCGCTGTAAGGGTTGATCCCTCAGGACGTCCGAGCAAGGTTGACCGTAGCATCATCGGGATTTGAACTCACAATCTCCAAATGCTTTTCTGAGCTTTAACCCTTAACACTGCATTCCCTGTAGCAAGTGACAAATAATGCGTTAAATTAAATTTAATTAATTCATAAAAACATGCAAAAAATTCATGTAGCTTTTGAACACGTAACAAAGGCAACGTTGGTATGGTGGGTTGACTCTTTCGAAACAGCTGACGGAATTTTTTTTTTGTAAAATTCGGTTTGTTTTCCGCTACGTTCATGTGCTGAAAATGCAGAGGCAAATTTCTTACAAAATTTCCTTTTTAAGGTGAAACTTCATAAGGGAGGGTATTCGCATGCCAAGGTACCACTGTATCTCGAGTCATTTGAGAGGCAATTTATGTGTAGGCATTCTGACTCAAATCCTTTTTTTTAAATTTAATTTTCCATTTATATAAAATATTGCTGATTTTCTTTAATCCTGCAGGTGGCGTGCTGTAACCTATGGATGCAGCACATAATCCTGTGTGGTAAAAGCAAATAATTTGCTAAGTTTGTTTAGACTTGTAAAAAAAAAATTAAGATTAAATCGCAATATATTACAAAATTGTGATGCTTAAAGCATCGTAGTACAAAATGAATTAGTACCTATATATCATGATAATATTGTATCGGATGCTCCCTGGTTGTTCTCATCCTTATATTATGCTGTTTATCTTGGGAGATGAGCAACCGCAGACTAATAGCACTTGCTACATAGGCAATCCCTACAGTTTTCACAGTAAGTCCCCAACATACGAACGAGTACTGTTTCGGGAGCATGTTCATAAGTCAGATTCGTTCGTAAGTGTTTTCGAAGATCTGAGGTCCATTTGTATCTGCAGAAATTCATAAGTCGGGTGTCCGTAAAGTCGGAGACTCACTGTATTTCCTTTGAAGCTTCATACTGTCTCTACACACATTTAATGAACGTTCCTATATGACACAATAAAATGAATTCTCAGTTATGCAGGTTTGCTTGCTTCCATTTTGGGTGCTCAGGTCAGTCCAGGACTTTTGATTGTGTAGAATAACAACACGTTTATGAGAACACTTCCTTTTATTTCTCTATATAATCCCCTGCTAAACCTGTTCTACAGAGTAATACACAGCATTAATACCTTTTAATGATGTTTTCAAGCCGTGTCACTTGAAAGACTGGGAACTGCAAGTGCACTTCAAAATCCATGGACAGGGGAAGAAGAATCTGAACGGGGACGGAATGGCGGTGTGGTACACAAAAGAGCGCACGCAGAAAGGTAAAGCACCGGTGCCTATGATAAGACACAGAATTTGATATAAAGTCATAGAATCTAAATCATTTCAGTGCTTTTCGCTCATATCGTTACAGGTCCAGTGTTCGGAAATAAAGATTTCTTCACAGGGTTGGGTGTGTTCATAGATACTTACCCTAACGAGGAAAAACATATCGAGGTATGAGTCTTGGTAATATTTCCTGTGCTGTCGGATGCTTAATTCTGATCGTCCACAGCATGCAGAGCAATAGTTCCTATAATTAAATATCAGAAGAGAGTGCATTAAGGTTATAGTGTTTATCCTTATGTGTAATTCGTGATGTTTCTGTTTTGTATTTCTTTTGCATTTAGGCTCAGAAGAAAAGGTACACCCCTCGCACACAGGTACATCTGTGATATACTGTAGATACATGTCTGGCTTAAGTTGCATTTGCTTTGTTTGTCTTTTAATTCCCACGCAAGGTAACATTCTTAATCCAATTTACTTGTGTAGTACGGACAAGTATGGATATTGAACTATTCAGGCAATCTATAAATTTCTCAACAAAAAAAAATTATAATAATAAATAAAAATAATGAGCTGTCTAGAAACTCTCTCCATTGAAAATGAATGGGATTTTACAGTGAAAAAAAATAAAATAATAAAAAATCAGATTCTCCCTAAATTTTGCACACGACGTACAAAACTTATATCAAAATCTCTGACTTCTTAAAAAAAAAATGAAGAACTGGATAAACAGTTTGAGACTTACTAAGGTTTGTTTGGGATCTGACACAAAACCGAAATCCTCATACAATATGATAACGTTGAATTCACACTCTGACGAGAAAATCTGCCTACCAAAAAAAAAAAAAACATGAAATTTGACATCCTGCAACAATAATCAAGAAACAAAAGCTCTAGCACTAATGGTTCCTGAGATAATCGTCTAAGAATCAACACAATCACTTTCCTTTTCAAGTCAATGCATGAGATCACGTTACGCTCTCTTCGGGTGAGTCAGCCGTGCAGACGGAGCCATCGCTAAGACCACCAGGCTAAACCACACTCCCTCCACTCACATACACACACACACACACCCAGGATAGAGGTGTGGGCCTCTCAGGAACCCTATAGCCTACAAAGGAACCGTTGTCACTGTTTTGTAACAATTTCTCCAGGAGTTGTCTCTAGTTTATAATGTAGTTATCATAATATTACTTCTACACGAATATTATTAATACCACAGCACTGCTGAATTCTCGAATCTGACTGCTCAAAATGTGTTGATTTAATATTCTATAGCAACTCTTTCACAATGATGTTATGAAATTCTAACATGTTCTATAAAGAGATTTCACATTTAAGAAAGCTACTGCATAAAGAGTCTCATAAAGACTCTGATGCTTGTGCATTACAGAGAATCTTCCCGTACGTGTTAGCGATGGTGGGAAACGGCACGATCGGCTACGATCACGAGCGCGACGGCAGACCTACCGAGCTTGGCGGCTGCAACGCCATGGTGCGCAACCTCAAACACGACACCTTCATCTTCATCAGATACGTTCGGCGCAGACTCACGGTGAGAAGCGCAGGAGAATCTTCCATACAACGTGACGAGACTTTTAAGCGTTTGGATCGTTAAATCACTTCGGTCGCTATTGTTTCTGTACAGGTCATGATCGATATCGATGGTCAGCATGAATGGAGGGACTGCCTGGACATCCCGGGCGTGCGGCTACCTCAGGGATACTACTTCGGCGCCTCGGCCATCACCGGAGACCTCTCGGGTAAAATATTCTCTTCATCTGTATAAATACAAATACCTTTTTTTTTACTAGTAACATGAGGAAAACGTACCACAATGTAATCCTTATCCAGTATAGTGTATATGTACATATACATTAGTATTGGTATGCATTAATACAATTCTGATAATCTGCATTCAAAGATCAGACATAACACATAAATCCATCAATACTGAAACCACCTAGATTTCCTTTGGTTCATCAGTGCTTACAGTTTTCTGGGATTCTCACAGGCCAGTATTAATACATTATCAGGAAAAAGTTTAACAATCAACAGTGCTCGTTACAGTGAGACGCTTATTGAAGAGCTGGAGGCTAAATTTCGGATTCAACACGTCGAGCTGCTCATGATATTGCATGACGATGCACGTCCACATACTTTTGACACCTCACACTGTTGACACCCTGCAAACACTTTCATTTTCATTCCGAGGTGTTGAAGCACCCGCCCTATAGTACTGATCTTGCTTCACCGGATTTTCATCCGTTTGCTCCCCTAAAAGCAGCCGTACAAAGACGAAGATTCACTTCTGATGAAGAACTGAAGCCAGCTGTGCTTAAAACAGTTTTAGTCCGGGAATTCGAAAGCTTGTTGACGGATGAACAAAGTGTACTGAAAAGCGAGGAGGTTCTACAGCCAGAGTGCGGATCATTTTTGACTCACCCTCGTATACTGTATATTACATTAGTACTGTACATACAATACGATTGTATCTTATGCTCAAAAGCATTATTATTCGTTGAGTATTTGATTAAAATATCAGAAGTTTATCACAGTTTGAATGTGTCGTGTGTTGTAACATAATATCGATATGGTTTACGAATAAATATGATTTACTACATTATAACATGTTAATAGTAATATACTTAAAACATGACGTCGCAGTATTTAATATTTATTTGTATTTTTTTTTAAAAGACAACCATGATCTCATCTCTCTGAAGCTGTACCAGCTGACAGTGCTGCGGAGTAAACTAGAGGAAGACGATGATGAAGAGGTCACAGTTCCCAGTGTGGACAATATGGAGTTAATCAGGAGTAAGACCGAGTAGAGTTTATCCTAAACACCAATATTACAGTAATTGAGCAGATATTAATAACTCCTAAGAACCTGTTAAATCTGTAACATGCTAGAAGTGTTTACATAGGAAGTAAAGTGTTTGTAAATATCACGCTTTTATCCTATAAAAGCTTGAGTTCATGTAAATGTATCTTTGTTTCATAGCCTTCTCATCAAACAGCCAAAGTTATATACATATTATGTTGTGACGATTGGCACAATCAAGTTCACTCAACTTTAAAAGATTAACAAAATACTCCCTGGATAAGATTCAGGGCTGTGAAAAAGTATTTGCCCCTTCCAGATTTTTTTAATATATTTGTTTTCTATTTTTTTGCACGTTTGTCACATGATTCAGATCATTCATTTAATGAGAAAAAAAAACACTGTCCAAGCCTGTCTGGACCTATGTGAAAAAGTAATTACCCCCTAAACCTAAAAAGTTGTCCCACAACAACTTGGCGGCAACAACTTCAATCAACCGTTTGCGAAATCTGTTAATGAGTCTTTCATATCGCTGTGGAGGAATTTTGGCCCGCTCTGTTTTGAATTGTATTATATTTTCAATTCAGCCCGAATAGGACGGTTTTCAAGCATAAATGAAATGGCCAGGTAGGTTTGGACAGGTTTTTTCCCTTCCCTAATTTTTCCTAAATGAGATCATCATGCATTTTGTATTTACTTAAGGTCAGGTTATCTTTGTATAATAGAAAATTTTGTTTGGTGATCTTAATAATTTTAATGTGACAAATATGCAAAAAAAGAAAAAAATCTATACTTTTTTTTCCGAGCACTGAACATACAACCAGCATTTCAATTAGGACAAAATAACTGGTGCCCTTAAAAAGAAGGAAGTGTTGGTGTGTGTGTGTGTGTGTGTCTGCGTATAGCCGTGCTGAATTACAGTTAAATTTAGTGCAAGAGCTATTTTAGTCATTTTGCTTTTTTATGGAATTTTCTGTGTATAACTAAATGTACCTCAGCTACAGTATGCCGTGTATGCTTTAGGTCATTTATTGATTGTTAGAATTAGGGACAGATTAGTATTTCCCAAACATTTAAAAAAAATTATGTGTAAGAAAGAAAAGATTTGCAAACTACACTCTGCTGAAAACAATTGATAAATGAGGCTGAGTGAGTGCATGTTAAAACTACAAGGCGTGTTCATGTCAAACTGGGATTTTGATTATGCAGAATAACAGAACACAGTTATGAGAAATTTTATTCCAAGTCCCAGTTTGATTTGAACGCTCTTGGTATGAAATAAATAGTTTTTCAGAAAAGCTTGTTTTTCAGATTGCAAGCTAAACTTCTGTTCCTTTGTTTCACAGCCTACCAGGAAGGGGAGGGAATGAGCAGCATTGCCATCTTCTTCACCGTGCTCTTCTCCATGCTGGGTCTCTTCCTTCTCATCGTCGTGGGCCTTGTGGTTTACAGCCACTGGAACGAGAGCCGACGCAAACGCTTGTATTGAGCTCTCGGCAAGTTGCGACTGCAGTTACTGCGGAACTTGTGGATTGGGCTGTCGAGCTCCAAAATGTCCTAACGCCAGTGCAGGCGGTTGTGAATTTGTGCACAGAAAAAAAAATGAAGGATGAACGACTCAACCGTGAGAACAAACAAGTTTTAAACACTAAGAGCTAAGCATCATGGGAAATGGGATTTAACTCCCAAACCAACAGGGCCTTATACGTTTGAAAGTATTTCTCGTATGAGATAAATGCATTTTAATTGTACATAGAAAACTACCTTTTACTGTGTTTCTTTTACCACTACAGTTCGAATATTTATGGAACTATACTTGAAATCCGTTGTTTTCAAATTATGCGAAAGAAAAATCTGTGAAAATATATCAACTAAGGTATTTCCATTGTTAGTTAATCCTAATTAAATCCATATATTGTGATCACCATGCTGGATTTTACATAACTTCTAAACAATCATCACACAGTTTGACCACCAGGGGGTGCTATGACTGTAAAATAACTCAGAAAAGGCTCATTTTATTGGAATTTTATACAAGTTGTGTTTTTAGAAATCAGTAACAGATTTAAGTACAATTATGTATCCAATTTGTCTGATTTGTGGGCTGACATGCTTACAAGCTGCAGCATTACAGTTCGTAATCTATGGTACTGAAAAGTATTTGTTAGCAAAGGATTTACAATACGAGATGGAAAATTTACATCATGACAGATGATTTAAATAAAAAATACTGATAGAAATATGTATCCTGTGAAGTCGGACCCTGTAAAAATCTAATAAAGCAGAAATGATCGGTCACAAATGTTTCTTGCAAGGGTACAAATATAACCCAGGCATCACTTGAGTTGTTGATGAGGGTTGCAAAATGTACCGTTTTAATTCTTACAGACCTGTAATTTTATGGTCGACAAACATTATATAGGATGCTGACTTTACAGTTGCAGAGTTTTGCATGTAGTGTGTCTTGTGTGTTCCTGTGCTGAATGTTCTGAGTTGTTGTGAACTCTGCACTGACTGTATGAAAACCTCAAACACTGAAGGAAACCTATTTATTGTGTGTAACAATATTTTATGAATAAAAAAAAGTTTAATTTGAATTTGTTAATTTTTTTTCTGTTAAACCTTTATCAAAAATTAAGCGCACACATGAATGAATATGACTTCTACGGTAGGCACTAGGCATGATGGGTGCATCGCTTTATCTGCCACTCTTCTTACCCTGACGCACCCAATAATAATGCATTTTTCACTTCTAAACCTAATTTTGAGTAGTTTCAGTAATTTCCTTAGTTGTTTTCTTTGCTTGATGCAGGCCAATAATTTGACCCTTCTGAAACAGACTTTGCATGACCACATGATATGTATTCTGACATGGTTGTTTAAGAAATGAGAAGCTACTCATGTCATGTACTCCTCGTAGGGGATTTATACGATCGGCAAAAAAACGGGCCTATGTGATTTCAATATATTAAGGATGCAGAATTGCAAAGGGATTTTTGATATCTCAAATGGGTCAGCTGTGACAACACCTTAAACTTGTGCTAAAAAGTGGTTAATAATTTTGTGTGACATTATATTGAGTGACATCATTGTGTGATGCTTTTTCCTCCCAGAATCAAGGTCTTTTTTTCAGGTCTTGACATACCACCCATATTCTAATACTGGTATTGGTATATCCCCTTTAAATGCATGCGCCCACACGGTGCTTGGGCCCGCTCATCATAGTTTATATTATATATTTAATATATATTATAATACTAATATATAATATATATATATATATATATATTACTATATTATATTAAATATACCTAACAATTATAACTGTCACCAAGTGGTGATTTTTTTTTTTGGCCAGGCAGCGTTCAAGTAGATAAAAAATGTCCGTGTCTAATGAGACAGAAATGTTTGCACTGGTGAACTGCTCTGGTATAAGGAGAATAAAATACTTTGGGAAAAGCTTTTATAGAAAAATAATTGACTGTGCCTGGGGAAAATCCTACTTATATAGAAATTTGAATAAATTTTCCTTTATGAGTCTAACTTACACTAAATGTAATCCCAGTACTGAGGCTAAAAGCAACCTTTTTTGTAAACAGTATTTGTCCACTAGAGGCGGCTAAAAGTTAAAAATGTTCTCTTACTTTCTATGGGCTTTGGTTACCGACTTAAAATAACACTCACTCAACATGAACGTGGGAAGCATTTTTTTTCCCCAACCGTTTCCAACACAAAATGAGTTTTGTCTCTCCTTGACGATGTGCCAGAACCAAAAAGGTCAACTTGTGTGTCTGAGGCGTCGTTTCTAAATGTGACTCAAGATCAGTTCATTGTTTGTGCCAAGAGCTGCAGAGTTCCTGAGAGGAAATTCAGCAGAAACACAATGACACACTCACAAAGCTGCTACTGATGATTTCGCTAAAGTTCTTGATAAAATAATGTATACTTGCAAGTGCTTGACTTGACATGTTTACTGTATGCTTGTTAAAAGATATCTCCTTAGTTTGTAATGCTGCTAATTATATCACAGTGTCATGTAATCGACTCAGGCTTGACATTTTGAGCAAATAAAGACATCAGGTAGACAGTCATGTGCTGTATGATTTTATTACAAAAATAAAATACAAAGAGTACACAGGCGACTTCTTATTAACCCCAAGCGTTAGAATTTTGCACACACTTCAGTGATTTCATGATTTTTTTTTTTTTTTTTTAGTTCCCCCCCCATTTCACCATCCTTTTTTTTTCTTTTTGGCTTGATCTTAGTGACAGCAACAAAGAAAATGAACAGTTCTGTGCTCTTCTTCTAAGTAACAAATAAGTAACAAAAATTAAATGTGTACTTTTTTATTTTCATCAGAACTTAATGATATTATGGATTATGAAGCTAAAATAGTCAGTTGATGTGTGACAGAAACTCTGTCCCACTAGTGATGAGAGTATCAAGCAAAAATGGCTTTACAAAAACAGACCCTTCAAAATCATACAAGCCCTCGAACAGGCTTGCATAAGGATGTGGCTCTGTCACTGTTTCTTTTTCTTACTTTCCCCCCTGTTCTGAAATGATGAAAGACACACAAATATACGAAAGCGTTCATGAAAAACAAAAAATAAGTAGGAAAGTCTCATTTCGAAGTCTACCTGGATGCAGTGCAATGTGAACTGAGAAAAGTATTGCTTGTATAGACAACCAATGGGGAGCTTTTACCTTTCTTATTTGCGGTGCATAGCCTATAGTTAGATACAGTACAGAGGTATGAAGACACACAAACAAAAGATAAAGGCAAGAGAGAGAGAGAGAGAGAGAGGTGGGATTTTTTTTCTCGGGAAAGCTTCATTGTGAAGAACAAGGCACGATGAGTGTAAACATCCCCGTCGGATGTGTTATGGAAACTGAAAAGGAGTCGTATCAGGGTTAAATTCTTAGGAGACACACACAGAGAACCAGAAGCCAAACTTCCCTGAAATGCTGCGAGACTTTCCCTCTAAACCTACAAGGTCTTAGCATTATGTACTCAGGGACTCCTTGAAGTCCACAGATCCCTGAACAGGTTCAAACGCAATATTGTTTTGTTTATTGTCAGGGCCACAAAGCTTTCTGTTCCTGAACGAACAGCCAACAGAATGCAAAGGTGCCATTACTTGTTTCTGAAATCCTTCCAACGGAATTCTGACGATGCTTTTTCAGTAATAATAACAACAATAATAAGAAGAAGAAGAAGCAGAAAAATAGAAGAAAAAAAAAAAAAAAAAAGACAGAATCAGTGCTCTAAACCTTTGGTCAAAACACTTGCAGATCCATCACTACGGTTTCTGTTGCCACGTTTAACCTGTTTGGTGAAACGCGACCCGGGAGAGAGAGAGACGCAGCAATGCTACGCAATTCTCCCCATTACACACATCTCCAGATAGATTCACACATATTCCCACACGTACACAAAGAGAGAGAAACAAAGACATCATTGCACGTCTCTAAGTACATACACACACACACACACACTGGCAGAAACATGGCGGCCATTTAACAACCGCCCATTGCAAACAGTGGCCTTGAATTGTACAATCGTTTCCTTAAAAGCTAACAAAAACTAAATGACCTACTAATGCCTTTTTATTGGAAAAATAATAATAAACACCTTACTGTTTCGACATAACTTGCCACAGGTTATATGAGGAAGCTTAATGCTTCATTCTCTAAGAACCTCTTTCAGATCCTACTGCTACTCAGAAGAAGACATGCAACTTTGCATCTACACAACCACATGCATCAGCAAACTTTTCCCAAACTACCACGGTCATTCCACTATGGAAGCCCAATTCCGCCAAGTAGAAAAGAAAAAAATCTAGTACAAAATATTTCCAGTCGTTTTTGTCAAAATTTTGTCTTACAAGTTAAATTTTTTACAATTCTTCTATTAAAGAATGACTTGCCTAAAAGAAAGTTTGTTCTACCTTATTTTCAAGATTGTGACTAATCTCAAATATTTGATTTGTTCCAGAATTTTACTTCTCAAAATTCATAATTGTATAAAATATTAAAGTTTATCTTTCAAAGGTCTGAATTCTCTCAATTTTGTCTTATCTTAATTTTTAACCTCTCAAAAGCTAAACAACTGACTTTTTATCTTCAAGTTCTGACTTCTCAATCTTTTTTTTTTGGACATACCATTTTTTAATTCTGACAAGTTGGCTTGTTGCATCAAAATTTTGACATGTCAAAAGTTTAAATTCTCAAATTTTGGATTTTGAATTTTAAAACTTAAAAAAAAAAAAATCTGACTCCAACAATAAAACATGCAGGTCGAACTATGTGTAGAAGTTTAGATTTTCCTAACTGCCAGATCATGTGAATAGTTCTTCGAAAACAGCAGTGAACTTTTTATTCAATCTCCAAACATTAATCACATGGTTCCACCATCTACACACACAAGCAACGGATGTGATGGTGCAAACAGAAGAGGAATTCTTGCTAGATAGTGCGCAGACGTGTACTGCGCAGGTTCTCCAAATGAGACCTGATAATTTGAACAGCTATATACTGTATGTTGGATAGGAATCCAGTGAGCCTACCTACACAGCTAGCTAATTAAAACACCTCTTTTAATAAAAAGTCCATTGTGTTGCATAGACCAATCCTGTCAACATTTTGTATCCTTTAGATGATTAAATCAATGTCTAATATTTGAAATAATAATAAATAAAAAAAATTGACATACTGCTGCTGCCAAAAATAATGGCGGTGAATGCTGTGCAATTATATTCTTTTCTACCTGGCAAAAACTAACCGTCATATCCCACAAACATGGAAAAATGGAAAATATATCTACAGTCCTGAAAGCACACAAAAAGCACCTTCACGTTTTCACTTTGAAATCCTGAAAACCTTAACTATAACTAAAATATGAAAGGAAAACTTTTTCAATCCAATATCTACACCTCTCAGGCTCTTAACCTAATGTGGAATTTTCCAAAAAGCATTCTAGAGCACAGCCACGCTTAAAAAATAAAAAAAATAAAAAAAAACTAACCAAAAAACTTAACTTGCGTGGATTAAAATCGGAAAGACACGAGTTTTTCCATTACAACAATGAGGCAGCAGCACCAGTTCGTCTGCCGAATGCTCCGGCATACGCGTATGCTTTTGACTAGCATTACAGTCACCTAGCAGAGCAGCTTCGCGGTGCGCTCAGGCGTTATTCCGACTTGATTCCGCACCACGGTAGCAGTCTTCATCATCTTCGCAGGTTATGAATACACACAAAACTACGCAAAATCATACAATTCAATGCAACCGAGCCTCCCAAACGGGCTCGGTTTATCCGACCAAGTGCTAATAACAGACGATCAGTGCACTCAAGTGGGGAAGCTGAAAGTGGATTGAAGACGAAGGAGGCCTAAGAGCTGAGCTTTGTCCTGCTCCGATTTTTTTACGTGCCAACATTTTGTTTTTCATGTGTTCCACAGGATCGCTGATGTTGGCGAGTCTTTTAAAGTGCAAAAAAAAAAAAAAAAAGTCCAAGTGGTTCACACAAATTCATTGGGCCTCCGCTATCAAAGTGGATATGAATAAAATGAGGTAGTAAGTTTTTCAGAAGAGCATTTACAGAAGAGTGCACAAGCAGCCGGATCGCCGCATGGGCTGAACTGCGTTACTGGAAGATTTTTGGGCTTGCCGTGAACCTACTTAGTAATTTACAACCAGCGTTTATCAACTCAGCATCACTTAAATAAACTCCCGCAAATTTGGTGAGGAGGTTTTAGTTCGGTTTGGCTTACGAAAACAAAACAACCTCGCTAAAAGATCGATAAATGAGGCCCAGCGCTTTTACATAGACAACTGAAAGAATGTACTCGGACCCAGAGGCGCATTTATAAAAAATAAAATAATAAAAATAAAAAATAAAAAACACATGAATACAGCTCTCTGTATTCCCTGAAATATGGGACAGAACAGAATCAATTTCTGTCATTTCTCTATCTCACACATACTCATGTAGCCATCTGCAGTGTCTGTGCGATTAAAATGAACTGTGGAAAAGATTTTTAACCGCTTCCCCTATACTGAGAAAAGAACGCAAAAACCAGTTTACACAAAACCCAAAACCTGCTTACACAAAACAGCGATTGATGAATAACGTCATAGGTGCCAACAACAAAGAAAGATTTCCAGGTGTGCCCCAAGCAACAGAAAAAAAAAAAATCCTGCCAAAATCAGGTGTGATCCAACGACATGAGGAGTAGCTCTTTCATTTAAATTGTTCAGAGAGAGACTCTGGACCCTGTCCTCATCTGTTGAACCGCACTGTTGCGCAAAACCTACAATGCATTTCGTTCTAATATGATCGCAAATGAAGCTTGAAAAGTACATAAAAGTATTTTTTGCTTAAGGAAATATGCACATTTATTAACAATTTTACACTTTTATTAATGGAACATAACAACCACCCTTAGCTTGCCATTAAAAGTAAGCATACCCCCGGTGTTGTTTGTTTTAATCGCACACACGCTACAAATTTGGTAAAAAGATGAAAAATAAGCTGAAGTACTCCTTTAAAGCAACTTAGCTGTTTTATACATTACAAACATGGTATAAAAATGCGAGAATCCCTTCTCAAGTGGCACTTACAAAATCCGTGCCCATGTTAAAAGATTGACGCTGATGTATTGAAAAATAATCAATCCACTCTTCCACAGTTTCTGAAAACACAACATATGCTATTTCTTGTCAGGATTTTTAAAAAAAATCCTTGTTATTAGATGTTATTAAACCCCTTGGATTTTTTTTTTTTGGATTATATTAAAATCTGCAAAAAGGCAGATGCCAATTGTTTTTTTTTGTTGTTGTTTTTTTAAACAGATGCTAACTTTACAGGCATATGGTCCAAGGGAGCTAAAAGAGAAGATGGCAGTGTGAGTCAACATGTTCTTCATCACATATGCTGGCTTCAGACCCGAACTTGGGTAGAAATGATTTAACAAAATTTTAATTTGAGAACTTTAATTTTAGGCTGCTTTTACACTAGAATGGGGCACGTTTTGTATTTTGTTTATTCAGTTGCAGCGCAGATTTCGAAAGCGAAACGGGAAAGTTTACGTTGGAAGTTAAATAGGCGAGAACGGGAAAAAAAACAAAAAAACAGAGACAGAATGCTGGTGAAAAATGAGTCTGGATGTCGTGTTTTTTTTAAATGACAAAACAAAATAACTAAATATAATAATCTGAAGTATTTAATATAACTTTTAAAGAATTTAGGGTCAAATTCTTAATTCTCTGCCCCATTGTAACAGAAAAGCAAAAAACCCATAGTGTGAAAGCAGCCTGAGTAAAGAGGCCTAGGTATTTTCAATACAATAAGGCGAAATCTTCACTGCTGAATGACGAGCAATACCATGTGCATTCTCATTATTATTTAACTTATGGAATAGTTATAAAAAGGGGAAAAAAGTCGTTCTTTTTTTTTTTTTTTTGTAGTGCTGCTGTTTTGCTGGTGTATGATTAACATGAAATCATTATTTTGTTGAATCAAACAGATGTTTAACACTAACCCAAAACTATGACTCGACGCTGTGTCATCTTCAAATTTCAGGCCTGATGTGGACATGCTGTATCATGTATGCAAAGCACAGTGTGTAATCGTGTCCTTCCGGTGCTCTCCTGCAGAAGGTGTTCTTACGGTTATCTGATCCTCAGCATGCAGCTCTGTCCTGAGGGATGAAGCTCAGCTGATGTCAGGCCGACTGCTGCAATACCTGCAGCACAGCCTTGTGAAAAACAATGTGTGCAGGCAGTTTTTTCCAGCCTCAGTGCAAGGAAAGTGACGCCATGGCTGAACTGAAATGTCGCACAGAAGGAGGGGAGTGGGGAACGTCCCCGTTTCAGGCCACGAAGACGAGTGAGATATTTGGTTAACTGAAACATTAAGAAGCTTCGAAGCACGGCTCGCTCTTTCTTCTCACTTTTTTTTTTTCTCTCAGAAACATATGGCAAAACAAGAGCGCTTCAACCCACTAAATACAAAATAATCCCCTCTAGAAAAAACTAAATTTGTTATTGTTATTTGTTAACATAAGAGCAAAGGCCGTGTTTTTTTTTTTTTTTTTTTATATTGTTATTTGAATGGCAAAACATGCCGGAAAAAACCCCAAAAAACTAACCACAACAAAGCCAAAGGCTCTTCAACTTCAAGCAAGGTTTTGCATCATGTCAGTCACACGACATGATCTCCATTGGATGTTGGTGAGGGTGAGATCTCTTTGGGTCTGAGAGCCTGTCTCTCCGAGCAGCAGCTCCCACTGGGCACCTGACACATCCTGCCCTCATCCTCCTCTGTCCCGGCGCACTCATCCGTGTCCAGCTGGCACACGCACATCTCGATACCCGAGTCGCCGGTCACGTGTCTCCGTCTGGTGTTCAGCTCTTCCTCCGGAGGGATGTCCCGCTCTTCGTGCTCTGTGCAGTCTGATTCGGCCGCGGCTGCTGCGAGGTTCTGTTGCTGTGGCTCACAAGCACCGTTCGCATTTTGAGCAGCCTCCAACACCTCGGCTGATGCTGAGCTACTGACAGCCGGCTGAGCGCAGGTTGGGTTTTCTGGAGGATTTTCGGAGTATGGTGGAGGAGGGGTGGGAGGGTGACCTACTACTTCCTCATAGTCGGGGAGTTTGCAGTCTGTCCAGAAGCCTTAAATGGAAAGAAAAAGAGTGTCAGTTCAGTTACCCGAGGCATTTAGAGCAGTAAGGGTCTAAAGAGAATGGTAGAGATGATTGTGGAAGACAAAACAATGATACTACAAACATAACTTGGGGGGGGGGGAATTAATTTAAAACTTCTGTGCATATTCGACAGTGTGTCAGAAATCATTCCAAAAATTCTACGTCAATGTTAAAAATTATTTCTAAAAACTTTGCATTCATGTAAACACAGGGTTTACATGAAGATGCATTGGAGCCTGGCTGCACAGTATGTGTTAGAGAGGGGAAATGCAAACACACAAAAAAAATAATAATAATTAAAAAAAAATCAGTGGCTTTAAAAAAAATTCGGTCATGTAATTCAACATTAAACTATGTTAATATAAACAGTACTCTCAAATCTATATCTCTTTTTAAAGTAAATCAATATACCTTAAAAATTAGATTTTACAGACTCCGCCTCAATTATTTGCAGTTTGTGTAAAAGAGGAAACTTGATGTGGATGACGCATTGATTTACATGACCATTCTTAAGTCATAGTCGTCTTGAGCGACTTATATAAACACTTCAGCATGTTAGACCTAACAACAGAGTTTATAGAGATATCATTTAGTAGAGATATAACAGAGATATAATTTTAACGTAAACAGGTGCCCCACAGGGAGCAGATATGTCACCATTTTTATTTACTTTACAGCAGATTGCAGACATGGTAGGGCATCATGTTATCTTCATATATTTTCCGATGTCTTGGTTGGCTGTAAATAAAGTAGTGATGACTGACCAATTGTAATTCTCACCTTTAAATATCTGTGACTACAAAAACAAAATTAACCTAAAAATGTCCATGCTGTGGATAAAAAGGCACAATTTAGATTGTTTAAAGTGAGGAAATTAAAATCTTTTGAGATTAGTAAGACTCATTTTGAGATTAGTGCTTTGTAGTCACTTTTATGTAGTCACATGTTGGGGTAACAGTATTCCTGTAAGCTATCGGAACAGGATTAACAAGTCCATTAAAAGACTGGATCTATAATTAGGTTGACCCCTGGTTCATTAGAGACTGTTTTCGAGACAAGAAACTTGAAGAGTACAGGCCGGATCACCGTTTGTTTGGCTTTTTTAATAATATGAAACGCACTGTGAGTGATCGGTTTACAATGCCCAGGTGTCACACAGAATGATTAAGAGATTCATTTGTGCCTACTGCTGTTAAATTGTTGAATGAGGCTTCTGTCAAAGCATGTAGGATGGAATATTAATTGAAATTTTTTTTCCTTCTTAATTGAAGGCGTTATTTTGATCAAACCTGTGTTTTTGTAGTGTATAACGTTTGACAGTTAGCTAGCGGCAAACATGACTGGCCTCTAAACTCCACTACGTGTTTATGTGATAAGTCATGCAGTGATGACAAAACCTTTCCGCTTCAGGGATTAATGAAGTTGTCCATCTATCCATCTACCACTGAGCCCAAGGGTATATAAATAACATTTACATGAATGAAAATAAATGTGGGCAGTATAACGTGTATACTAACCTTCATGTGTAACTCTACCTCAAGCTCTACTGTTTTCTAACAGAAAACATTTTTCGCATACACACGTTTGTGGGCAAATAAAAGACATTAATAAACAGGACCTTGTGATCTTGGTACAGCTGTAATCAGTGCACACCAGTTTGGTCAGTGATTTCAGAGTTGAGGCGGCAGAGTTCAACGGTATAAAAAGACTTAAACAAACACTCAGATTACCTCCTGGCCAAGCGTTCTCCGTCAAATAAAATGAACAGGGGGCGGGGGGAAGGTATAAGCAGATCGGATCATAGGTCAGAGAGTCAGACTTACGCAGATTGAGGGGTGGTGGAGGGATGAAAGAGCTGGAGGCTCCCTGATAGGCCATGAGGCTAATTTCTCTCTGTCTCTGTTCCTGCTGCAAGCGCATCTTAACACGCCGGTGTCTGTATGCACAAAAGCAGCTCAGCATGATGATGAGAGTCCAGACCAGCCAGAACCCTGAACAAACACATATATATAGATGATTTCTTTAAATAAATAAATAAATAAATATATATATATATATATATATATATATATATATATATATATATATATTGCT
>JAQMYL010000017.1:5603279-5621020 GCA_030014365.1 Clarias pachynema | reverse complement strand
GGTAAGCATGTTTTGGATGCTGTATGAGGTGAAATTTGAAGGTGTGACATGGTTAAAAAAAGAAGAAGAAGAAGAAGCTTACTGTAAAATAGAACATGTATGTGAACATTTTGAGAGCAAAATGAGATAAATGCCATTTCTTGTTTTTAGGGGGCAAATTATTGTTCACAGGCACACCTCATTGTCTATACCAACTTTTATTCTACAACACTTATTCGCTTTGTGTACCGGAGACATGAGATAGAGACATGAAACATGAGATAGAAAGGTTGTGTCTGTGGGAAGCTGTTGAAACTGATACACCTGAATATGTCTGCTACTTTATGTCCTTTAATGTACAAAACGAACTAATGTCAAGCTGAAACTGGGAAAGAGAAGAGGCTGATGATGCACTGTAAAGTAAAGTTTATTGGTTTATAATGTTTCTCGTGGTCTTCAATAAACTTGGTATTTAAAAAAGGTTTCATGTGCAACAAAGCTTAAGACTTTGTTCAGTGTCCAATTTGCTGCCAGTAACTCACAAAAAAAAAACCATAACAAAAGCATGAGGTTGATACACATATATTCACTGTGACAAAACTGTAACAGGTGGAGTTGTAGCATTTTGCAAAATCATACAAAATTCTCAATGATATAACCAAAATATATATGGAAACATCTCATTTTGCATACTGTTTATATACATACAGACATCCAAAAAGTAAATAGACACCCATAGTTTTGTGATCAAATGTATGCATCAGAGGTGGCACAGTGGATTAGTCGTTACCAGTGTCGCCTCGGATCTTCAGGATTCAGGTTTGATACCTTGCTTGGGTCTGTGTACATGGAGTTTGCATGTTCTCTCCATGCTTTGTGGGTTTCCTCTGGGTACCCTGGTTTCCTCCTACAGTCCAAAGACATACAGATTAGGCTAATTGGTGTTTCCAAATTGCCTATAGAGCGTGAATGTGCATGTGAATGTTGAGGTCCTATCACAATCATACAAATGGGAATAAATACAATGGTCACCATTGGCCTCCATGGTCCCTAGTTGGACCACAGAGGTTCCTAAATGGATGGATGGATAGATGGATGGATGGAAGAAATAAAGAACTTGCTATTATAGAAACTAATCAACAAAAGACCTGCCGCAAAACAGAGTTATTAAAAATCTGTTCCGAACAACTCTCTCATTCTATGCCTAGGTAAGTTGTTGCTCTTAATGTAAATTCGGTGCATAAACCTATAAGTGTCTACTTATTTCGTTCATGTCAGAGTATGTGTGTGAGCAAGACAGAGAACATATAAAACACTCAAAAAAATCAATAATGTTTCATATGTGTGTATTTGCAAAATTATTACTCTAAATGAACCTTATTTGCAACTTTATTTCTCCCTTACCAAGTACTCCTCATTGACCTAAACACACTTCCTCATACAGATTTCATTTTGCTGTCTACTCTAACACATGTTCCTGTTCTCCTTATAATGACCCTAGACAGATTGTAACTTTTTTTAAAGCACTTTTGTCCAAATGCATAAAGTAAAGTAAGTTGAATAATACAGAGTGTATTAGTTGTGTTATAAAAGTAATGCAATCTACAAGGCTTGTCACAGCTCAGGGCCTTTGCTTGATTACAGCTCAAATGGCCCCTGATAAGATTTCATAAATCACTTCGGCTAACTAAACTGTATTTATGAAGGGAAATGAAGCAGTGAACGGCATCATTAAAAAAAAAAAATAGTGAAGCCAACAGTTTTGACCAGTCGTCCGATTCAGCTTTGTAACTATTATGAGTTTCCGTTCAATTGGCTCTTGGGGTTTTTTCTTTTTTTTTTTTTTGCACTCAAGCCAATCTTGTCGTGCATTATCAAGAGTGAGAGCAGTTTTGTTGGATTTTAAATGTATGTAATCAAAAGAAAAGATTGAGCCCTTTGTTAACTTTCTGTAAGTTGGATTGTGTGAATTCTTATTTTTTCCTTATGAAAAGTGTGGAAACGTCTTTAAAATAACTCCTCTTTAATAGTCGATTCTATCATCTTGTTGGTGTTTGGGTCTGATTTTACAGTACATTTGTCTACAGAACACAATGATTCTCTAATACTTTGGTTTAAATGTCATTCGGAGTAAAGTCGCATTCTTTATGTTCAGCTCTGTTAATATTATAAAATGAAGCTTCACCACTTTAACCCTATAACATTAAGCTCTGGCATTTATTACACTGTATAGAGATTGTAGCTATATTCATTAAATAAGGAATAAAGAGGCAGCACGGTGGCTTAGTGGTTAGCACTGTCGCCTAACACCTCCAGGGTTCAGATTTGATTCTCTTTGTGCATGGAGTTTGCATGCTCTCCCCATGCTTTGTGGGTTTCCTCTGGGTACCTTGGTTTCCTCCTACAGTCCAAAGACATACAGATTAGGCTAATTGGTGTTTCCAAATTGCCTATAGAGCGTGAATGTGCATGTGAATGTTGAGGTCCTATCACAATCATACAAATGGGAATAAATACAATGGTCACCATTGGCCTCCATGGTCCCTAGTTGGACCACAGAGGTTCCTAAATGGATGGATGGATAGATGGATGGATGGAAGAAATAAAGGACTTGCTATTATAGAAACTAATCAACAACAGGCCTGCCGCAAAGCAGAGTTATTCTATCACCTTGAAATTGATTCGTTTTCAGTAACAGCGCATACCATATGTTTCATTCCTCTACACAACGATTTTTCTTGTTGCCCATTTTACTTTGTGTCGTCATTTCCATTTTATTATCAATACACAGTTGAAGATCAGAGGCACGATTCAAGTGCATAAATAAAGTGTGTGTTTTATTAACACAAATCAATGAATTGTTGTCCATATTCCAGGTACTGATCAAAGCACATACAGACAATATAACACAAAGGAAATCCATAACCCCTGTCAATAATGTAAGCATGGGTCAAAAATTTAAAGTTTAACATTAAATACTAATAGCTTTTAGAAAAACTTAAAGAACCAATGCAATGACATTACCAAAAGACAGAACTTTGCAAGATGCACTGGGGTATAAATAAAAAAGTAACAAGTGGACATAATCAGGATCAACATCAATCATCAGATATGGTGATTAAAACAAAAATCACATGACAGAGCAAATAATGTAGGACATGAAGAACAGTGAGGATCATTTTTGCGACACTTTAAGCTAACACAAAACTGGAAAACATTAAGCGATCTGTCAATAAGACTTTCATAAGTCAGAGAAATTATGAAATATTATATAGTCCTGACGGTAGAGACATAAATGTTAAAGGGACTTTTTTCCTTTGTGCCAATCTTCTTTTTAAATCTGATTTTAGATCATGTAAATTGAATTTGGAATTATGAATTAGGGCCAGAAATACTGTGATGGAAAATTTATCAGCACTTTCTGACCAATCAGATTCAAGAATTAAAATCTTGCACATTTCCAGTACAAAGGCATTAGATTTCTTTACAACCTCTGAGAGACTTTTTCACAGCAACGTCATCAGAGATACAGAGATTTTTATACCTGTTCAGGTATTTTTCTCTCTCTGTTTTTTGTGAATCTGTCTTTGTCCATATGTATATCTCTGCTTCTCCCAGTCTCTCTCCCTCTCTCTCTCCATTGTTCCACTGTGATCTAACTGTCAATGCCATTCATCATCCCACCACTTTCCCTCTACAGAATTATTATTTCTTTGATGTGTTACTAGTCGAAAAACAAATCTATTTTGCTGCCCGTCGGTTTATCGCTTGAGAGGGGACATTAGAGACGCACTTGACTCGTGTGGACAACAGCGCCGAAGACAACAAGGACAACTGCCGTAGCAGTTGATTGAATGATGCTTTGAAATGAGAGAGAACAAGAAGGCTAAGAGACGAAAAGGGGAAACAGAGTGAATGTGAGAAAACAAGAGCCGAAAAAGGAAAAAGGAAGAGAATGAGAGAAGGAAAAGAGGCAGGGCCTAAAAGCTCTCCCTCTCACCCTCCCTCACCTAGCGTCTGTGATAATTTATCACTCCTTCTAGCTCGACTGACAAACTATTTGCAGGAAAATGAGTTTTTCCGCTACGGATTTGTCCTCTGGGAATGGAAAGGGGAGCTGCTGTGTTTTTATCCCCTATGATACACACATTCTCTCTCTCTCTCTCTCTCTCTCATGCACACACATACATACACACATACACACTGGTGCGTGTGAAGAGGCAAAAGCTCACACATGCACACTCACACTCATACATTCACTGTGGTCTAGAGTACTTATGGAGGAGGAGGGGGGGGCTAAGATAAATGAGGTAAATTAATAGAGTCACTGAAGGAAAAGATCTGCTTCCGCTCCAGCAAATCTGCCGGTGACACACAACTGACACGCTAGACAGCAAGAAACATTCTCTCTCTCTCTCTCTCTCTCTCTCTCTCTGTTTCTTTCTCCATAACTGTCATTTTCTTACCATTACAACTTATTTTCTCCCAGACAGTAACACAAATCCAACAGAACCCTTGACCAATTCGAACACTTAACATCAAGTCCTCATACAACACTCTACTCTGGTTCGGACCCCGGACATGAGTTGTTGACATGGGCACCGCTACTCGATGTGGGTCAGCGAGTCCAACCTTCCTTCTCGCCCTCAACAAACAACATATTGACAGTGCGCTTGGTAGTGAATTACACAACTGTAAAGGGCCAATTACATCGTAATTATACAGGACAGTTTGTAAAAAATGTCGTTGGATCGTTAAACGTCATCTCCGCAGGGTTCCCTGGCCATAAATTTGCAGCAGGCAGGGAAGGCTCACTCACTTGTTATAACCTAATGACTTCAAACACATGCACAGCTAATTAGCATATCAAGCACATTCTTGTTTTACTGCATGCGATAAATGTCATAAACATAGCTGACTGAAAGATAAAAAAAAACATAATTCAACAAGAGACGCTTTTGAAAACAGGGTGAGATTGAGCTTTCGTACTGTCCTGAGATTTTAATGCATAACATAATTAAACATTGAATAAAAATGGAGTCTCAAATGTATAGATTTCAATTAAGAAGAACTTTAAAAAAGGCATCAAAAGATGCACTGTTTTTTAATCATATCTGTTGCTGGTTGTCTTTCGACTGTTCCGGTTGTGGGGTCGCCAAGGCGGACCATCTGATCTGCACAACTTGCACAGCTTGGCATAGGTTTTAAGACTGCATGCCCTTCCCGATAAAACCCTTCCATTTTATTCAGGTTTGGGACTGGCACTGCATCAGCACTGGTTGGGAATCGAACCCAGGCCTTCTGCATGGAAGACCTACCATAGGGCCACCAATGCCCTCATTTTTGCCATATCACTCACTTACTCACTCATCGTCTATACCGGTTTATCCTGCATACACGGTGATGGGGGGCCTGGATCCTTGTGCATGAGGTGGGATACGCTCTTAATGGGATACACCATGGATGGGGTGCCAATCCATCGCAGGGTGCACACATATACACACTCACATGCTCATTCACACACTATGGGCAATTTGGGAACGCCATTTAGCCTAATTTGCATATCTTTGGACTGGGGGAGGAAACCCACCAAGCATGGGGAGAACATGCAAACTCCATGCACACAGGAGGGAATCGAACCCAGATCCTGGAGGTGCTAGGCGACAGTGATAAGCTACCGGGCCTCCAGTTTAAACTCCTTCGTTTATTGTCTACTGCAGAAAGCAAAGCTAAGGCTGTGTATGTATAATAAAATCAAATGTGTGGCGGCCTTCAAAACCCTATCTCACGTCTCTGAGCAATCGGTCAGGTGAAGAGACAATGATAAGCCTCTAGTTGGTTAAATGTTCTCTCAGGAGACTGATTTGGAAGATTCTGAAATCATTTTTATTGTAAACTTGTAATATTTTCCTCTATATGTAGATCATGTCATGAATGAAGAGATCTTTAGAACTTAAGGCTGAGATACACAGAAAAAAAACTATTATTTCAGTAGTTTTTAGAATTGCATAGTAGAAAATGTCAAAATGTCACCCTTGTAAAGAATTTTCCAGACTGCCACACGCATATTATTTTGATTGGACCCCTGTATACTTGGGCCACCTAATTTTCATCACTAAGGGCCAGCTACAGTACCAGTCAAAAGTTTGGGCACACCTTCTATTTCAGCCTTTTTTTGTGAAGTGATTAAATTCTAGGATAAGACTGAAAAAATATGAAATAATGCATATGAAAATAAAAGCTAAACCCATCAAGCTCCTTGATGAAACTGGCTCTCATGAAAACCATCCCAGGAAAGCAAGACCAAAAACCTCAAAAATCACCATTTAAAAGCATCAGAAATTTGAGTCATTATGAAGGCTTTTCAGAGCATAAGTATCAGACACACCTCGATATCAACTGTTTAAAGGAGAGTTTTGCACATTTTACATTGTAGAAAGTAATAAAAATCAGGAAAGACAGGTGAATTAGAAGATGTGTCCAAACGAGCCAGAAATCTTCAATCTTTTTCCGAAGTCCAGGAAGGTTCTGTGTTATGTTCGAGGTAAAAGTATTAATATAAATGTCTAACAAGGATGGCTTTGAGAGACCATGATGTTGAACAACATCAGTTATTATACACAAAATGATAACAGTTATTCTCTATGTAATGTGGCAGCAGGATTTTTATTTCCCTTTGGAATTATTTTCTTATATCACCAAAGATGTCTAATTTTAACATGTCTGATTTCTTAAAGTTGCATTAAATACAATATATTGGAAAGTAATATCATGCCACTAAAGGAAAATGCCAGTCTGATCACCAGGAAATGACCCATTACTTTGCGATTGCTAATTTAAAGTCTAATTATGGCGCCTCCATGACAGCAATCAACTCAAAGTGACAATGATTCCTAATGATGGTCATCAAGTACCCTTACACCACATTATAATGTTTTCCCAGTGGCCAGCAAATCAGACTTAATTTATCTACTCATTTACAAGCTTTCACTAGATTAAAACACGAAAGTCCAGTGCAAGAATGGGTAAAAAAAAAAAAAACTGCCTTAGGTCCATGTGTTGCTCTTCAGAGTAAGATCACAAGCTTTAGACAAGGGCTGACAAACATTTGACAGTGTACATGTTAACTGTGTAATTGAATCTACAGCTGTGTCAGAACCCTGTTGTCTGACTAGCAAGAACTGACAATGTAATCATTATAATCTTGTTTGGGCCAAGCTGGCACTACAGAGCTGACAAGAAAGGTGACAAGGAACACATGTCAAAAAGAAGAACAACTGTCCCTGGACAGCAGCGTGCTTGGTGAGGATGTGGTAAAATAAATTGAGTTTTCTGACAAAAAGAAGACAACGTACCCCTGAATACGTCATGTTTATCTTAAAATAGTAAATGGATATTTTTCTAATGTCTAAGCTTACCTCAACATTAAACTGATGAATACACATTATTTGAAAACCCCTCAGGCAGCATGGTGGCTTACTGGTTAGCATTGTCCTCTTGTGGCTCCAGGGCTGGGGTTTTGAATCCTGCCCCTGATCTGTGTGTGGAGTTTGCAAGTTTCCCCAGTGCTTGGTGGATTTTGTCTGGGTGTTCCAGTTTCCAGTTCAAAGACATGCAGTGTAGGCTGGTACAGGCTGGTGTAGGTGGTATAGACAATAGATGGTTGGAAGGAAATACTCTCATGATCTACTTCCATCCCAGCAAGTACACTACTGTCACAAGTCAGGTGACTTTGCTTAGCAAATTCTGCTCTACTAGATATAACTGTATCTTTAGATACCACCGAGAAAGCCCTGAATCAAAGGGCACATGTTTTGGAATCATCTTCATGAGTGGTGAACTGGTTTGGTATGAGTGTTATAAGGAACCCAAAACTGGTAGACCAAATCTGGGAAATATTGACTATAAGGTAGGTAGAACTGTTCATTTTAGCTAGCACACTGCTAGCTAATGGTTCTTTTTGGCAGATTAGACATCCAGCTGGCACAGGGTCTACTGGGCCATAACTGGACTTCTATTATATACCATCTATTATACTGTACTTTTTCGCCTATTAAGCTAATTCCAATATTGCACAGAATTCAGCAACTAATCCACAAAAGCCAACACAAGTTAGAGTCCAGATGTGCTCCCAAATTAAATGGCAAGTGGCGCATGGGCCTTGTGTGGAAACTATTCTGCAAATGGTGTTCACTTTACCAGTTGGACCCAATGTATTGCCCTGCATGCTCTCAAATGGTTATCACAGCTTCAAAATGGTGGCGGTGCCTTTATTCATCAAAATCCCATGAGCATCCAGAGAGGAACCTTACACTCAGCCTCTTGTCCCTTAAGGCCTCTACTGTGCTGAAATTTGAAAATCACTGTTAGGCAGTTATATGTTCTGACATCTAGCTTGGTGTGCAGCAATAGCTAGCCATTTCCGAACGTCTGTGCTGCTGCTACTGTGAAAGTTCTACAAGGTTGCTCCTCCCAATGGTGTGATTGAAGATAATTCAAGATAGTCCTAACGTGAGTCCCGTTCCTTTTAGTTTCACTGCAGCTACTAAATAATACACCGATCAGCCATAACGTTAAAATCACTGACAGGTGAAGTGAATAACATTGATTATCTCATTACAGTGGTACATATGAAGAGGTATGATATATTAGGCAGCAAGACTAGTATAAAAGTCAGTGCTTGAAGCTGATGTGTTGGAAGCAGGAACCATGAACACGCTTAAGGATCTAAGTAACTTTGATAAACGGATCAAATCATGATGGCTAGAAGACTGGGCACAGCATCTTCAAAATGGCAGGGCTTGTGGGGTGTTTCCATTATGCAGGGGTTAGTGTCTACCAAAAGTAGTCCAGTGGAGGACAACCAGTGAGCTAGCGACAGGGTCATGTGCACCCAAGATTTATTAATTCAAGTGGGGAGGACAGGCTAGCTTCTAAGCTACTGTAGTGCAAATTGTTGCATCACAGTTTTCTGTGTAAGGGGCTACATAGCTACAGAATGATCAGAGTGCCAATGTTGACCCCTGACCACCACCAAAGTCACTTACAGTGTGTACATGAGCATCAGAACTGGATAATGTTGTGTGTGGATGTGTCATTTACCTGGGGAAGAGCCAGCGGGTGCAATGTTATGTCTTGGGCAATATTCTGTTGTGAAACTTTGGCATTCATTTGGATGTTACTTTGACACATACAACCTTCCTAAATATTGTTGCAACCTATGGTTTTAGGAACATGGCAAAAGTTAAAAGTGTTGGTTTGGTCTCCAAAGTCAGCAGATCTAATATCTATCTACCCTTCTGTGGAATGTGCTGAACAATTAAGACCAATTTATGGAGGCCACACCTCTCAATTTACAGGATCTGCTGTCGGATACCAAAACAAACCTGCAGAGATCTTGTGGAGTCTATGCCTTGATGGGTCAGATCTGTTTAGGCAACACAATATAAGGCAGGTGGTTGTAAATTCATGGATTATGGTTATATTCGTGTATATAGTAGTTACACATATATTACCTAGGCATAGCAGGCATAACATATAACAGATCACATGTAATAAATATAACAATAGCATTTAAATAACATGTCTTAATTAATAAAATACAAACATTGCTCACAATCAATTTAATATCTTAACTTAACGTTAGCATCAAAGTGCTTTTAAATAATGTAAGAAAGCCTCCCCACCAAGCCAATAGTTAACTAAACAAATACAAATAAAATTTCATCTGTCTTTACTGTATCCCATTCAGTGTAGTATAAGTTACCATGGTAACTCTCCGTGGGTTGACACAAGCTGGAAGAGGGGCTGTCAATCAACTGAATGTCTCTTTAAGTTTAACACCCTTTCACCCAGAACAAGCAAACAAACAAAAAACTCTCCATCCCTATTGGTCACATAACATGTCATAGGATTTGGAGGATTAAAATATGGGCAAAAACACTTTTTAGACATACTGTTATATTAATATATATTTATGCTGCCATTTTGCACATATTTATCTGTTCTCACTATAAACCTGGGCCCAGAACTCATCCTATAAAAGCTAACCTTAAACTGCAAGTAAAACTGAGCATCACATAAGAATGTCAGGTCAGAAAGATCCTAAATTGAGCATGTAGAGCTCAATGAGGGCTGAGCCCCTCTTTTGCTAATGGCTGTTAATGCCTGTGCACCATTGTGGCTTGCACAAAGGCCATAACACAGTGGCCTGTGGAGGGGGCATCTCTCAGAAAACAGCTCTAAAAACCCCAGACCTATGGGGGAGAGCGACCTGTGGTGGAACGACCAGATTTGGGGGAGCAGGGGGTTAGACTGGAACAGGGCTTGGGGTTAGAGGGCAAAGCCCAGAGCGGAAATGGGAGGCAGTGGAGGAACAATGAGGAGGGCTGGACTAGACCCAGACAAAGATAAAGGGGGGGGTAAGTATGCACAAAACACAGGAAGATGAGGAGAGAAAGATGGGCACCGAATAGAGGCGGGTCAGGAGCAGATGGTAAAAGAAGGGGTGGTTGACGGAAAAGAGAAAAAAGACTAACTAGAAAAGCCAAAAAGCTGAACTAGTGAAATCGGCAGAGTGTGTGGGGAGGGAAGAAAAACAAAGTGATCCTTCTAGATGAAAATCACATATTTTTGCCTATCTATGCGTATTTCATGTTACACATGAAACTATTTTACAGGTAATTACACAGAAAGGAAAATATATACAACCCCATGAATAAAAAAATAATGGGCTACTCTAATTGAAAAAGTTTGTTTAGACTATCCTAGGGCAAACTTCTTTAAAAAAACAACAACGAACCAACAAAATTGACATTCGGGTAAGTGATAGTCATCTAAAGTTGATAGTGGATATGGCCTTGTTTGAAGAACCAACGAATGTTTGCGAAAAGCTAATGGACTCATCAATACTGAGGCGGTTCGCCTGCTATTATGATCTAATTATCTGGCTCATCTCGACTCGTTGACCACGACGAGACAAGCGTGCGGGTAGATTTATAAAACTTGCCATTAAGTGGGGTTAAATGCGCGCCTCATTCATCTCACCGAGTGACACGTGAAGGCAAGCAGAGGAGATGCGTCACAAGCAAGGAAAGGAAAAGGGCGGGAAATCAGCCAGGGTGTGGCCATGTTTCCTTGTTAAATCTCAGTATGTAAAATCTAATATTTATTCATTATTTACCTACTGTTTTTTCATTATTAAAATCTATAAAACCATTTTTGATGGAGAAAACAATATTTATATTTGGAAATATGCCATTTGTTAGCTATGTTAAAGTGTATGTGGGTTTGTCTTTCAGTTAAGTGCCAAATAGAAAATTGCAACCAGCCGTGTACCCTATTCCTTACAAATGGCAAAATGCATTGTGCATTATTCTGTACTGTCTAGAAAAGATTTAGACAGATTTAGCCACCATAGACAGGTCTACTGCATTACTGCTTTGAATATATAGGCCTATATGTTTTTTATTGCACATTTATTGACAGCATATGAAATCCTAGTACTACACTATGCCTAGCTAATGTTTAAAAGTATCCTAGAGGGTACAGTCTAAAAAAAAAAAAAATTTCCCCAGGAATAGCCAAAGGCACAGATGATTGCCCAGCATACAAAGCCTAAAACAGACTATACAGGACATCCATAATGGACTTTGCTGTTTAGAAGATGATATATAAAAAGAGTAAAGAACCTTTTTTGACACAGTGTAGGCTGCCTAAATAATGCACTGTGGAATTTTGTGCAGTGGATATTCTGATACAGTGTATCATATATTCTTTAAATGTTTTTTTTATTTTAATGTATACTATGTTTAGGCGATTTTTACATTATAATGAAACAAAATATATTGTATTCTACACCTTTGAAAGGACAGGTGCAGTTTTTTCCCCCTCAATGTGCATATTGGATATATACTTCTTATATATGATATACCAATCCTTATTAGAAGAATAAAATAAAATTCCCTTCTGTTGTATATATTTAATCAGTTATTTTAATGCAATAACAGAACTCCTGTAAATTCTAGTATGGGGTGTAGTATAGGCTACAGGCTAAACTCTTTCATGTTCCGTGCTTTTGCGCACTCAATGCACCTGACAATAGCAGTATTGTGGACTCGTTTTGGGACTAAAAGATGCAACAACATGACCCTTTGCCCCCTTATTTCCATACGAGGCTGCCTGGCCGCAGGAGCTGCATTTCGGGAGACGCCCGACGCTTCTCATTCCCGCAGGTCACCCACTCCGAGGTTTCACTTTATCTCCATCCACTCAGCATAGACACACGAGCAGAGGAAATTGGCTCTAACCCTCAGTTAGTTCACTGATTGAACAGAGCTAGTTTATTGTACACTACAGGCTGTAAAACTTTTTCAGATTCACTTGTTACTTTTTTAAACATGCAGTAATTTAACTTTAAATAAAAAAGGCTTCAGTTTATTATAATTCATTAAAATTTTTAAAAGTTTAATATTTTAACAAATAACTTTGTATTTCTATTAATTTGGCTCTTTAATTCTGTAAACCACTTTCCTGTTTTTTTTTCTTTATGGAATGCAGCTCAGCCTTTCAGACTTCAGGTTTTGTTTTAAAAGCGAAATTTGCCCTTATTTGCTTTACATAAGTTAATGTATATATGAATGCTTTGCCATGTCTGAACAAGTGTCCTCTAAATTTCTATTTGATTACAACACTGTCACAAATGTTTGTTTTTTTTTAATGTAAAATGCAAACTGGTATTTAACATGTTTCTTTTTTTCTATCAATCGCCTGACTTTTTTTAAATTTATTTATTTATTTTTTTACATTTTTTAAAATATATTCATAAAATATACTGTTAATTTGTTATTTTAAAAAAACACAACATGGAAAATATGTTAAATAACTACACATGGCTAATAATACTTAATCCTAATAACTCGCACTTAAAACTTCATAAAAATTAGCAATTAATAATTAGTAAGTATGACTATGAAGCTACTTCTATACTTCCAAAAAGAAAAAACGAATCCAGCTTCTCTTTCACTTCTCATACCAGTGCTTAAAGGGAAGTTAAACTTTTACTTGTCTAGCTAACTCTGCAACTTTTTTTCGACTGCCATTAAATATTCTATTCACAAACAGAAACAGTTGGGAAAATTTATTCACAGCATGGATCAGTGACATCATTGATTCACTCCAAGATGATGCAAATTAGACACTTTTATTTGTTATCATTTTATATTCAGGTTAGATAACCATCGTAGAGTTTTAATCCCATGTTAAACTCCGGATAACCTCTGCTTCTGTCTTTTATTTGTCCCTCGCCCACAGCTCGTCCTCAGGCAAGTGCCCTTCGTTCTCTCTGTCTGCACTTTAAGGGGAATTTTCCACCTTTATTTTTGTTATGATGTGTGTTGCTTTAATCCTTCCTGACTTTGTTGTATTTATTTCAAAACACGCACACTTTTGTCTTGCAGCCCCACACGGCTTGAATAAGAAAGAACGCTTTTGGTGGGGCATCGAGATAAGAACTTAGAGAAGGGAATATTTGCGAAGAATATTTTCCTCACTTTGTATCAAGTATATATATATATATATATATAGTGTAGATCACATTACAGTACACACACACTACACTATACTTAATGTGATCTACATTTATTAACTTTTGCCAAATATTCAAGTACAATGTGATTTTTTTTTTACCTAACATGTTTACCTGAAGCCAGTCGATTTACGAAGACGTACGATGCGCTTTATGAAGATATGAAGACGATTTATGCCGCACGCGCCAGATGGCAATAACTCGCGTCTGCGGATCGGGTGGAGGAACAGGGGATAAGCAGCGGGGAGTGCTTTCAGGTGATCTGTTTGTTTTAGAGAGGTGTAAGAACAAGCTTAACCGTGTCAAAATTCACAGGAGTCCAAACATCCCGCTGACTAGATTTCTCTCTCTCTCTCTCTCTCTCTCTGCTCAATGTGCAGATGAAGAATTAGTTTCGAATAGTGCCTAAAAATAACAAGGGCTATAAACATACACAGTTGGAAGAACAAATTCTGTGATGCTCTTACACTTAAACTTGCAATAATAATAATAATAATAATAATAATAATATGTGCACTTAGAAAAAGGCCGCCAATCACCCTTATCTTCTACCTTTATGTTAATTTGATACAGTGTATCATATCTACCTTAAAAAAGAAAATTTCCCTTTAATGTACACTATACCTTACAAAATATACATGCTAATGGAACAAAAGATATTTGTTCAACCCCTTTTGACAATGAGAGGTGCTGGTTTTCTTTCTTTTTTGAGAGTGCATATTGAAATCTTTTGAGTGACGTGATAAGGTATCTTGTCTTGTGTGCATTTTTTACACAGTTTAGAAAACACATTTATTAGGATAAAAAGTAATAATCTGTACCTTTTATTGCACCATCAAGTGCATGCTCTTTTGGGGCACCTTTAAAGAATTGGTTTAAAATCCCTGCAAGCTCCTGTGCATAGTTATAAGGTATAATGTGTGCTATATTAAAAATGCAAAACACAATGAAAGGTGCTATATTTATCTTTTCTGGAATCTTTTCTGGAATCTCTGGATATCTTTTCTTGAAGTGTACATTAATCTCTAGTTTTTATTATTAGAGTTAAAAATTGAAAAGATTTTAATCTATGATTAAAATAGATAACTCGTGCACAACATTGATGCAGGTAGTTTGTTAGAAGTAGAAGGTGTGTATAGTTCAGGATAGAGCCTATTTGGAGTAATGACACATCGCTGCAAATCAAGGACTAAATTGTGTGTAAAAATGCACGCCGTAGGTCTAAATGAGGCGGCGTTCACACAGCCCCGGGAGTCGTGTCACATCTTCTCTGAAATCTAATCAAAGACAGGCTGAACGCAAACAGCCCGGATCACTGACAAATATTTCCGCACACGTTGACGTATCCGTTCGGTCACTGCGCGAGCTCGTGTTACCGAATCAATCGCCTGGCCACAGATCTCTACCCGAGACAACGCCCCTTTCTCAAACGGACCGCCCATCCACATCCATCATCCAATAGTAGGAACGGATCGCGTCATCATGCTGGTGCTGTGAGAGGCGGCGGGATAAAACCACAAATACACACACGTACATATACACACACACGCCTGACAGCTGCTCCTGCACATCTGTGCTCTTATTTCGAAAAGTTCAGGCACTTTTTTTCTAACCCGTTTGAGGAAATAATCCGAGAATTGTTCCGAACGCGCCGCGTTTGTCCTGGAACATTACACACAAGTCTGACGCAGAAGGTAACTACATTTGCTTGTGCTTATTTATTCATTTACTTGATTTTTCCCCCCCGCGACTTTCTGACCTCAGCTTTCATTTCAATGACTAATCGACTGATCGAATCGATTATTCGAGGTCGCATAGGCTATAGTCATACGTAATGTAAAAACAAAATAATTGCAAAACTTCTAAGTAATCTCAATTAAAACTAGTGCCCATAATAACGCAATCGCGTAGGTAATAACGGGCTTTAATTCAAACTCGACAACCTGTGCTCTAAACACTGCTGAAATAAGGATAATATACAAATAGGCATCCAAGCCTATAAAATGCGGCATGGCATTTAAAACAGATTAAGACATCCAGCAATAAGACATCTTTTAACTAGACAATCAATGTTGACCACTATGTCCTTTTGCAGAGCGTTTAAAGGAGAGTTTCCACACCAGGCGAGGCCCCATATGGACTAAAAGCAACCAAATTAAAGTGACACTCCGACTTTTACCCCAGGACTAAAGCGGCCCACAGCACTGAGCAATGTCCAACCCAACCGGCAGAGGTAAACAATACGAATTACATCTCTATTCTGTGCAGTTTAAAATTTATAGCATAATTTTTAATGTCTAAAACAGGCTTTAAAATAGGCTATAAGTAATACGGTCTAAGGAGTAACCTAATTATTTCAAATATTTACTGTGTTTTCTGTAATGTCTAAGATATGTAAGCTGTGCATAATACTAACTGCCATGTCTGCATAAATAGCTAGCTTAATTCGCTATAAATAATAACACACATTCCTGATATTCTACGACACATTAAAATGTACTAATTTGTCCCAATGTAAAGAATTTCTACGCAAAAAAAAAAAAAATCATTAAACCGCTAAAGAAATTGCGTAAAAACTTACATATTTCAAATCATTTTGTAATGAATTTATATAAAAAACAAATCATATTTTCCAAACCATGTTTAAACACTACTCTTCAAAAAGGCTTTAAGAGAGACAACTTAATTTTTTTCTATGAATGCTTTATTTATATTTAAAAATCTATGTTTTTTGTATATGCTGCTTTCATTACGAGTTTAGAAATGATTTGATAGTTTTTAAGTTAAAAAATGTCAGCGCGCATAATTTTGAGGATTAAAACTTCAGCCCCATTGTGTGCGTGAAAACTATCACATTTTAGGCCTATAATATTTAACATTAACTCCAGACACAAAAACTAAAAATACAGCTAAGTAAGACAAATTATTAAATGAAGTAACTCAAATATTTTAAAGCATTTTGTCTGAGCAGACTGAAGTAGTTAAATTTGTATTTATATAATAAATTGAAACAGCCCACTGGCACTTTGACTGATTGAATTATTTATTTTATTGCTAACTAAATAACAAGCCAATTCATCCTGGTTAAACCCGACCATTTTGTATTAGGTAGTCCTGTAATCTAAGGTTAAATTATAGAAATGATGACATTTAATTATGACATTTTATTTCTAGCCTGATGCGATGAGTTTCTGTCAATGCCAGCTCTCTTTGTGAACAAGATTGCTTTTACTCGGGAATGGCATTTTTGAGCAAATGATAACGTTTTGCTTTGTGTTTTTTTCATCCTAAAACATCCTACGTTTTTCCCCTTAAAATAATATTGGAGACAATTGCATTGATTGTATGCTATTAGCTGTATCGTTTATTAGGTGGATTGATTGTGAATTAAAGCTTTGTTTTCATAAATACACTAACAGGCTTAAATATTTATGAATCAAATAAAATTCACCAAATGTTAGCAGCAGCGTTAAAGTTCACATTAATATATTAATATATCATTCAGATTATTCTTATTAAAGAAAAAGTAGGCCTATAATGGTTCACATTGGCATACTCATTGTCATACTACATTTTAAGTCGATTCGCACCGCATATATATTTCTACCGCTCATATTCTCATTAATATATATCTATAATAACAAAGATTATTATTATTTTTTTTTTTATAATTTGTGAAATAAATGATGAGACAGCTTCCAAGCCATGCTGCTGCTGGTGTGTTTGTGTGTGTGTGTGTAAGAGCGCGCTCGGTGGTCCCTTGGGGAGGCTCCGCTTTAATATCCTGCCGCTTGCTGAAGCTTGGCGAGGAGTTTTACACACTCGGCTAGCAGCGTTAATGGTGCCGTTTGATGTGGAAATGAAAGCTGGGGGGGAAAGGAGCTAAAAGGAGACACAAGGTACTGAATAGGCGAAATTAAAAGCAACGAAATTCTAAGCGAGTTACTGATGCTCACCAGTGAAGGGCTGCTTTATTCTGTATATGATTTCTCGATTTAATATGTAACATTAGTCTTATTGTAGTCTTACAGTTTTTTGAGTGTGTGAGCATTTATGAAAGTATATTTAAATATATTTTGGGATTAGACATAGAGGTTAACCTAATAACTAACTATTAATTAATATGTTTTATTAGTTTAAAAAACCCTTTGTACATAAAGAAAATAGGAAATGCATT
>JAQMYL010000017.1:5585568-5603180 GCA_030014365.1 Clarias pachynema | reverse complement strand
TTAGAGTTTTGTATAACAATAATTATAGTTAATAATTTATTTGTCATTATTATTAACATTGTATAATAATAATAATAATAATAATAATAATAATAATAACACTAATAATAATAATAATAAGTTGTTAGCTTTTAAGGGGAAAAGTTCCGATTCCGCATATGCCCAATACGACGTAATAAAAACGAAGTAATAAAAGCGAATTCGTTAATTTCACCCAAATTAAGTCGTGAGAAAACCTCCAACCAATAACTCATACAATCATTCATCACATTTCATACATTTTTGTTTGTACACATTTTTATGCTTCAAGTTGTAACAGAGTTCATATTGTTTAGACATAGGCTCTAATTAACACAAATGATTACTTTTTTCTCTTAAAGTTCTGCTTAAAAATGTACTTGGTAACTCCTGTCTGTGTCAAAGTTTTCATAGGCGTTTTTTTTTGTAACATACACACTCATTTTCATGGGAGCTAAATCTTTTAAATAATACTATGTTTAATTATTTTGGCTGATTAATGTGAAACATATTCAGATTATGTTTCAAATAATTTTTGTTTATTCTAGGCTATGCCAAGCCTTCGTGAGTCAAAAATAAACATTTATTTAAATTTAGATTTAATTTCTGTTCACAAAACAAAAATATATATATTTCAGGGTGCTTTTAAAGAATTTAAATAAATTAACATATTTATTGTCTGCACAAATGGCTCTCCAGCCCATTTGCTGATTAATTTGTCATCATTTGCGTGATAAATCTCTCAAGTCTGTGCTCATGTCACATACCAGGTGTACTTTCATGCCAACTGATCAGTGCCTTCTAGAGTGCAATCAGGTCCAGTACAGGTACCATGACATTTATGTATATTCATCCCCCTCTCTCCCCCAGGGCATGGGGGTCTTAATCAACTAGGCGGCATGTTTGTAAATGGACGCCCGCTCCCGGAGGTCATCCGGCAGCGCATTGTGGACATGGCTCACCAGGGTGTTCGGCCCTGTGACATCTCCCGTCAGCTGCGGGTCAGCCATGGCTGCGTCAGCAAGATCCTGGGCAGGTGAGCAAATAAAAAATTTTTTTAGATCAGAGTGTATTTGAGAAATTTTCAAAAGCAATAAGAAATGAAATCCCATAGATTTCAATCAATCATCTTTGGTAAAATGTATTCTTAAAGGTGATATTAAATAATTATCTAATATAAAGTAAGCATAAAAAAAAAAGTCGTAAAAAGTGCCATTTGTCCCTATGAAGAGTCCTGGGACACCCACATTCCTGGTAGAATATTAATAAGTCTGTTGTAGGTGTAAACAATGCAGCACTACAACATACCATACATTTACTCATTTATTAACATTCATAGAAATGTGTTAAAGTTCATAATGTTGAACAGAAATGTCTTATTATACATGTACAATTTAACTGACTATGCCCATTTCAGATACTATGAGACAGGAAGCATAAAACCTGGAGTGATTGGTGGCTCAAAGCCAAAGGTTGCTACCCCAAAAGTGGTGGACAAGATAGCAGAGTACAAGCGCCAGAATCCCACCATGTTCGCCTGGGAAATCCGAGACAGGCTCCTGGCTGAGGGAGTGTGCGACAATGACACAGTGCCCAGCGTCAGTTCGATAAACAGGTAACACTTAGAGAACAAATGCACAAAAAAACTGAGAAAAATGAACGGAGCTCATGTTTGGATATGGTATCTTCTAATATTAACACATTTAAAATTATTGGCTCCAATATGTTTCAGGATCATCCGGACCAAGGTGCAACAGCCATTTAATGTGTCCTTGGACAGCAAGAACCTCAGCCCAGGTCACACACTAAGTAGGTGCCATTAATTCCACAGTCAGGCACTGAGCTCAAGATCTCCCAAGCTTTAACTTCGTTAATCATTTCCAGCCTTTCATATTTATTCATGCTTGTTTTATACCTTCTCAGTTCCAAGTTCCGCGGTCACCCCTCCCGAGTCACCTCAGTCCGACTCGCTGGGTTCCACCTACTCCATTAATGGCCTTCTGGGTATTCCACAGGCCAGCTCAGAAGGCAAGAGGAGTCATGATGACAGTAAGCTCGCATTACATAGTTCACTTTGGATAATAGTTAACTGTTGCCTCTCAAGATTAAATGAAAGTAAAAAAAGGAAAAACGTACAGCATATAAAAACATATATGTAGTATGTGAAAAAGAATCATGGAAGTAACTGAAGTTTATGTCAGCAATAATAGATGATGTAGTTAAAAACATTTACAACGCTTCAGCTAAAAGTATCAGCTGGCAATCAAAGTGCATCTGAGGTCGTAGTAGGTAAATATAATAAATAAACCTCATATGTTCCACCTTTGGGTCTGTATGCATGGGGTTTGCATGTTCTCTCCGTGCTTGGTGGGTTTCCGCCGGGTGCTCCGGGTTCCTCCCACAGTCCAAAGACAATGCAGATTAGTATAACTGCCTTTTCCAAATTTCCTATAGTCTGAGTGAGTGTGCACGTGCTTGTGCCCTGTGATGAATTGGCACCCCACCCAGGCTGTACCTCACCTAGTTCCCCCAAAAATTGCCCTGGATATGCTCCAGCTATATTTAGGAAAATAAAATAATATTGCGTTAAATTAAATGTGTCATGTACACACTACCTAATAAATATAATCATATAATTATTTGATTATATATGATTGAAAAAAGAATGAAAATGAGAATTTTAAATCGTATTAATCTTTATAGATGCCTGCATCTCTGAAAAAGAGAGAATGGAAATAGAGGATAATAATAATAATAATAATAATAATAATTATTATTATTATTATGCTTTGTCATTATTGAGGGTCAAAACGCTAAAAAATATGCCTTTTCTTTTTCTCTTTTTTCTTCTTCAGATTTTCCAATTTTTTTCCTCTCCAAATTAGTTACTAATTCCCAACCCTCTAGCCAGCTTTCTCCTGTCAACAGACAACAACTACCAACCAGAAAAAGAATGGCTTGTATGTGCTTCCTCAGAAATACATGAAGATGTATGTTTTAAAATGCAACCCAACCCAATCTGGATGAACAGCTTTGCTTCCTAACCTCTTATTATGAATGACTATGGCATCATTCATATTCAAACTCGTGATCTTCCAATGATAAGGCAAACACGTTGCAGTCACATGACTCTATTTAACTGTGAGCCCTGACATCTAATTGTGAACTTTGAAATAAGTTCAGAAGGTAAACAACCAACCCAGTCTCTAGCAAAGCTACAGTTTGGCGACTGTAATTGCATTTATTAATGTGAAATAAAAATAACTGTCATCCATCTTTAATGACATTGTTATTTATAAAAACCAACCACACCCCCATTTTTTTCTGTCCAGTATGTCAAAGGTAATCATACAAACCAACGTACTGTAACCATCACCAACCAACTCCAGTGACAACAAACAGTTACTCATTGACTCATTTGCTTATCTGATGGTGTATCTGTTCTCCCAGGTGACCAGGAGAGCTGTCGGCACAGCGTGGACTCTCAGGGCAGCGGTGGTGGACCCAGGAAGCAGCTGAGACCTGAACATTTCTCACCGCAGCATCTGGACTGTGGCTTTGAGCGGCACCACTACACCTCCGACACGTTCGGTTCCACCACAACTGGCAAGACTGAGCAGGTACATGAGACATACTGTAGAAGATGGCTTTAACTGTACAGTGTTATATATATGATATATATTTATATATATGAAATCTGTTCAAGTAAAAAATGTCTACATTTATCATTATGATTGAGCATGAGGAAATAGATGAAAAGTACATAATAAAGAATCTATTTTCACATCATTAACAAAAAACGCTTTTGTTTTGTTGGATTATTTAATTGTTTATTTTATTTTCTGCCTGTTTTTCTCCCTTCCAGTCACTTTATCCCCTGTCTCTCCTCAACGGAAGTTTAGAGGAAGGCAAAGCCAGCCTCGCAACATCCAGCGCCGCCATTGGCCGAAACCTAGCAGCACACCAGGGCTACGCGGTTGTGACAGGTGATGATTGGCTAGATAAAAAACCCACTCTAGAACCGACCCAATTACTTCTCAACACAATACCTGTCATAATAATCTTATGCATGAATAAGCCGGTCACTGTGCTAAGTGGGTGGCTTTACCCTCTCATGCTCATTCATGCATTATGAAATAAAATTAGCTAATTACGATGACCCATAAAAGCAGGTGCACTGGTTTGCATATCACATCATGTGCCAGTCAAAGCTCTCCATTATTTCATGTGCTTGAATCACAATTGTGTTTGCTGCTTGGAAAACCCATCGCCACTTCACTTTCTTTTTAAGTTAACACCATTATTTCATTCTCCCGCCTCTCCATCACATGCACGGCTCCACCTCAGATGCCCTACAGCCCCTTCCCATCTGCCTGAAACAGGAAATGTCACCGGACGGTGCTAGCTCGAGTCCCTCGCCCAACATTATAGGCAACTCTGCGTTCTTGGAAATGGGCGCCATTTCTGCTCCGTCGCCAGTGTCTGTGGGTAACGGCGGCAGCAGCTCCATGCATTTCTCTCATCCCTTCAACTCATTTCCCCATCATGCACCAGTGTACAGCCAGTTCAGCAGCCAGTCTCTCATCACAGGTAAAAGAAACATTTTTAGACACCACTTCCGTCCAACTATCTAGTTATTATGCTGTTACAGCCATAACGGTACTGAAATGTAAGTCTGCCTTCTTACTGAACACGATGTGTTATGGATGTGTCAGGAAAATATAATCACAAATGGAGATCAAATCTAGGAGAGTTTGTCTCAGTTTAATCACATGTCATTGATGAGCTGCATAAATCTACAGCCTGGGCTAGAAAGAAATCAGCCCCAGGTTTACATCATCACACCATTCTGTGTATTTGTAATGACCATTTGATGTGGTTGAAGTAAGAAACGTTTTTTTTCAACAACAACTAATGTGCCAAAGCATATACTGGTTTATTGATTTTTTTAGTATGCGTTGTCACATCTTACTTTGCCCACTAATTTAAGTGTACAGTAGACACTGTAGCCCCATCAGCGTTTTTTTTTTAAACATAATCTATCTTTATCATGCCAAAACAACTTAACACAGCAAAAACTGCTAATTAAAGCATTTTATTTTTTACACACAGGGCGAGACATGGTGAGCTCAACGCTCCCCGGATATCCTCCACACATCCCATCAGCCGGACAGACAGGTTACTCGACCTCGGCTATCACAGGAATGGTAGCAGGTACAGTACTGTTACTGTAATAAAACACACACTTTGTCTTCCATCACTTTGGAACAAATTGGAACAAATGATCGTCCTGGATCTGGATTTTAAGGCAAATATTAAACATAGATTTGAGTATTTATCAAAAAAAAAAAAAGAAAAAAAAAGAAAAAATGATTAGGAGATAATCTGGTTTAGTGGAAAGAGATTCAAAGAAAGATAGAGATAAAGAAAGAGTGAGCAAGAATGCTTAACAGGAAGGAGAGGTAGGTTAATGAGTACCCTGCTCCCTTTGGTGAACTGGTTCGCGCCAGAGGGCGGACCATGATGCCCGTAACCTCCACCGCCCTCGACGCCACCCAGCCCACACACTGCCATGGGAACTCTGAGGCCACACAAAGGGAAAAGTGAAATAGCAATGGGTGGCACCTATTGCTATTTATTGTTCCATTAAAAAAGTGCAGGAAACATCCAGCATGTGTACACATGTACATGTACATATCTGTTAATGGAAAGGATAGAAAAAGGGTTTCTGGTGCGTTTGCTGCGGTGTTAGGTGTGGTGTGGTGCAGCATGGTGTGGTGTGGTGTGGTGTGGTGTAGGGAGCCACTCTGTTTTTTTATTTGAAGTCTGTTCTCCGAAGCGCGAAATGAGAGGGTCTGATTTATTATTTTTTCTGGTGGGCTTGCTGAGAGGAAGCGTTCATACACAATTACTCCCCGAGCCTCATAGTGGTGGTGGGGGAGGAGTTTGAGAAGCTAAGCATGGGGGAATCAATCCAGCTGACATAATTACCAATTAGATATTGGAATGTTTAAAGAAAAGAAAAAAGAAAAAGAAACAGAGAGAGAGAAAGAGAGAGAGAGCATGAAGGGCTTAAAGAGGGACAACAGGGGAAGGAAGGAAGCCAAGATGGCAGTGTGGTGGTGGCAGTGTTGGTGAAGTCAGAGGGGGTGGGGGGGGTGGGGGGTGGGTAGGGGTGACACTTAAGAAAGGACGCCGGAGGAGGCAAGGTGTACGCACCAGTGAGCGGAGGGATTTTTACCCTCCCAGCCTTCCACCTGGTTGCGGGATTAATGGTTTACATGGCGCTCTTAACCGCCGAGTGAATAATGTGCTAAGGAGGAAGAAGTATAAACAGGCATCCGTAAGTGCCAGGGAAACCTCACAGACGAGAGAGAGTGCAAAATCAGCCACGTAGTAGATGATACCTTCAAATTAAACGACCATATTTGGTAAAGCAGGCAAATTCGTTTGCAAGCGGAAATAAATCTGAAATGTCTTTTTCACTTAAGTTAAAGTGCTACTCGAGTCCCCATCTGAGTGTGTAAACTAGAATTGGTTACTTTCATCACGTGAATTGAAATTCATTCTTCAAATTTGTAGTTATGATGTAACAAAAAAAAAGAAAAATTTAGCTTCAGAGTGCTTTTAACCAAGAAGAGTATTTGCTATTGTTTGCCATTTTCACACATTGATTATGAGGTAAAGCTAACATGTTAAAGCATGTTATTGTTCATTTCTCACACCCTGTCTTAAGCAAGAAGGCATTAAATGTGATCTGTCTCAAATATATTTACATTTTATACACGTGACAATATTTATACTAGATTAAGAATGTTTGTAGCGTAAAATGAAATATTTTTTTAAAATTGAACACAGTTTTTTACTTACTTAGACATTGTCTACCCCCCAAAAAAATGTTACACAGAACATTAATGTTCTTAACGGTCTGACTTCATTTTATTGCTATTATGTTACTTATTTATACATAATATAATACACAATATTCCCATTCAGGCAAAAAAGAAACGGAAAATAAAATAAAAGGAAACATTTGTGTAAGTGTTCATAAAACTCAAATTGTGTGGCAATGTTGTAGAAATGTTATGTTATAAATCTTATGTCTGTGCCAATTCATCCGAAGACAGTTCTCGACTTATTTAGCAATTTAATACATAAAATACAGAACATTATTATAACGTTCTTTAAAAGTTCATAAAATAACATTATAGGAAAGTTATTTTTAAGGTTTTTCTGAAAAAAGGCTACACACAGCTTTTTAAAGACACCTACAGTATACATCCTGAAATATTATATTATTATATAAATTGAGTATTATGTCATTATGGGAACATGGGTGGTAAGTTATCAAACTTATCAAAATTTCACTTATGTATGTCTTACTATGTCACTTATATTATGTTATAATGTGAAATATATGATCTGTTATAGCAGGTGTAACACTGGCTTGCAAGACATGTCGTGCATGCATGTGTGATTTAAGTGTGCTAATAAACTTTCGGTCTTTTACAGGTGCAGAGTACTCGGGCCAGACTTACACACACTCGCCATACACATCTTACAGCGACGCGTGGAGATTCACCAACTCCAGCTTACTAGGTACATGCACTGTGTACTCTCTATTTTTATTTTTAGCATTTTGCATTTTCTGAAAACCATCATCATTAGTTATTTACAGTATGGCTGTGGATTTCTGTAGCACCCATGCCAGAGTAAAGCTATAATTTATTATCTAAGGACGTTTGGAAAATTACTGATGACCTGTACACAAAGTAAAGGAGACCTCTGTGTCATGCAGCTCTCACATAGTTTCAGTCACATGCCATCCAATGGATCTCTCTCACGGCCACCCACCCACACACACATACACACAAACGCACACACATACCTAAGACTGTGGCAAAACGGTAGTTTCATTCTCTCCAGCCTTTTTAGAGGACATTTAAAGGACAGTCACAAGACTTTGAACCTGGTGATGTTTTACAGTTATAATTACAACAAATGATCAAATGAGAACATTCTTTAAGGCTACACTTTCTATGACTTGGATTTCATGACGATGAATTAAAAGTCTTTCGTATTTTAGAAGACAAATGTCATAACAATCCATTGCAGGAAAAAAAAAAATTGTTCTATTTATACCCAAGACAATCTGCTTGAAATGAAAATACTTTTATGGTGCATAATTTTCAAAGGAGACATTTGTAAATGCATAATTTTTTTGTAATGGTACTTTTCAGTGTCACCCAGAAGAGGGCGAAGTCCCTTTTGGGGCGCTTAAGATTTCATGATGCTCGTGTCTCCTAGACGCTGTATCATTTTGTTCCTGGTTTACCCCTTAGAGATTTAGATCTATTTGGATTAGATTTTTTTTTTTTTTTTTTTTTTTTCAAAACTGCTATTCAGTGGCTGTACAATTGAGCCTGATTTACAAAAAAAAAAAAAAAAAAAAAAATTTTTAAATTATTTATTAATAATTAAATTATTAAATAAATATTAAGATATTTATTACTTAACAGATAAGAACCAGATATATTTAATTTCCTATTCCATCCAAGATTAAAAAAAAAAAAACCTTGCAACATTTAATGACTTTAATATTGATGCTATCAAAGATATGAATAGTATTTTAATTACAATGTTTAACAAGAACAAATTAGTTCTAAGTGAAGAGAAATGTAAACATATCATTTGTTTGGTAAACAATATCATTACTGTACATCACACATACATATAGAACATTAAAGAAAAAAGAAACTACAGTATTTTGCTGTTTTGTTTTTTCTAAACTGTTAATGAAATGTTAAGGAGCTTTAGGGTTTTAGTTTTTTTTTTTATCCAATAAGAACTGAGTCTTATTATGCATTCAATGAATTAAAGTTTCTTTTTTTATTATTATAATTTTTTTATTATTCTGTGAAATTATTTACCTATATCATCTCTGGTTTCCCGTACAGGTTCACCATATTACTACAGCTCCGCATCTCGTACAGCTCCACCCACCACCACTGCGTACGATCACCTTTAGCAGCAAAGGATCAAATATTGAGAAAGGAGCGATACACATCTAACTTCACATATCTTCAACAAATGTTCTAGTCCAGGCCTATTAAAGGAACTTTCCATCCCACCTAGAGTACCCTTCTGAGTACCCAATGGACATGGCATATAATTATGATCCACTATTTAACAGGCAAACTGTACAACTTGTGGACAAATCCAGAAAAAAGGAGAAAAAAAAACAGAAAGTGGAACTTTCATCTTCTCTTCAGTGACTGGAGCTAAAAGGTTTTGAAGGACATGAGAAACAGGCCAGCATGGACAAAATGTTTTGTTGCCTGAGACTTTGGTTGATTATTTATTCACTTCACTGACCAAACGCACAAGTTTAACCGTCTATTTAAACAGCCATCATGTCTTGCCCCAGGTTTCTGAACCAAAATGCATGGCGCAACAGCCAAAGATCTTACTGCAGTTTGCTTTCAGACCTTAACTGCGTTCATGACCTGTGGTGCATGAAGAACAAATCCAGACAGCCAGCTTTTTTTCTTCCTCATGCTCTATTCTTCTATTTGTTCCTCTTTCTCTTCATTTCCCTGGCCGTATAAGCCTTTTAGGATTGCAGCATTTGCAGTGGTTTCAAGTTCCATGCATTTATATTTATATATTTTTTTCCAACAAACAACTTGATCATCATTTTCAGCAACAGCAACAAACAACAAAATCAGTTGTCAATTTAAATACCATTACGAACTGCCTGCTGGTCATTTCAGTGGGATAATGTGTAAATAATGTAGAAAATAAAAAAACCCTTATTAAAAAAACAAAAACTTTTATGCTACAAATAATTAGGAGTGGATTTTATGGGGATGAATTAGTACATTGTAAGAGAAGTTGTAAGAAAACGTTTTATTTTCTCCCTCCCATATGTACTACATTTGTTGTCAAATGGTTTTGCTAAGATCTGTGATTAAACTATTGCTTTTTATTGTACCGTGAAAGATATGATTAATCAATTTCTACAGAATTATTTTTAATGAAATAAAGCATGACAACCCAAATTCTGGCTTTTGTGGTGGGGTTTAATGAATGGGGGAAACTGTTATATAGCATTAACTTTTGTAATCATAGTAGCACTACTTTTGTGAATAACTTTATAAAATTATTAGTTGATTAATGAGATAATTTGTGGTTGTCATCATCATTGCCATCATCATCATCATCATCAACCTCATTTTAATAACTATCTAATTTTTTTTTTAAGCATATCAAGTTTTTAGGTTCTTTTGCAAGTCAGCAACTTAACACATAAAAAGGATCAAACCAATGATCCCGAAAAAATCCACACATCTGTTTAATTAGTTTCTGCATCGCCTACTTTTATTTGCAATTATTCCTCCTTTGCTCCTCATTATGATGCATGCAGCTTTAGTTAGGCTGTGGTTCGGCGGTGTGAGTGTCCCACCTGCACACAGCAGCAGAAGCAGCCCACCAGTTTTTATGAGAAACCCTGTCTCCTGCACTACTACTGGCTAGTAGGTTTTACTCTCTTATTCATCAATTCACTGCACTGTGGTGATGAGATGTTCATAAAGAAACCATGTAGAATTTGTGATGTGCTGAATTTCATCATGTGTAGATGACCAAAGATTCATTAGGCCTATTTCATTCCATCCGCCATAATCCAAATTCATGGAACCTTGTAATTTGTTTCAAACGGCAAAAAGTACAAAGACTGGGGATGCGGGGGGGGGGGGGGGGGGCTTTGGAGGGTTACAACATGGATAGGGCATTTGGCCATTGCAGGGGACCAACCGCACACAAATATGCACAAGTATTTACACCCAAGGGCAGTTTATCATAGACAATCATGGCCAGCATTAAATAGATGGGACGGACCTTTAGTCCCCACAGTCATAGGTGAGCCTTGGGTGCGCAAGTTAGCAAGTTATAATTGATAGTCAATGTTATTCAATACACCTTCACTTTCTGAAGGACTTTTTTTTGGCTCTCATTTTCAGTCCAGTCCCTGTACCTTACCCGTATCAGAAGAATGGTTTTTGTTTGTTAAGCCACACAGTGACCTAAGAATCATTCAAGCATAAAACAAAACATCTAACTTAAGGCATAAACCAGTGAGAGACAGAAGCAGATGATGGTAAATGATCAGTCCAGTTTTTAGAATACTGGTGATGCTGAAATGAGGTTGCTGCTGAGGATGTTACATAAACAACCAAAGTTTAAATTGTATCTTTAGGCACAATTTAATAAAGAGTGTGCTGATGAATGTAGACCGATGCTAACTTGGCTTTGGAGATTTCTCTAATAAATGCTAAATGAACACCTCCTTAGAAAACACCACACTATAAACAATTCTCAGTCACTCATCGTCTATACTGCTTTATCCTGTATATGGGTTTACAGGGGGGCCTGGAGCCTATTACAGGAGACTTATAGGGCACAAGGCGGGGTACACCCTGGATGGGGTGCCAATCCAACATAATGCTCATTTACACACTACGGGCAATTTTGGAACACCAATTACCCTAATCTGCATGTCTTTGGACTGTGGGACGAAACTGGATCACCCAGAGGAAACCCACCAAGCACAGAGAGAACATGCAAACTCCATGCACACAGACCCGAGATGGGAAACGAACCCAGACCATGGAGATCCACAGGAAGGCCACAGTGCTAACCATTAAGAGCCTTGCTCAAGGGCAACCTGGCAAAGCTGGGGCTCGAACCGCTGACCTTCCGATCAGTATCTCAGAGCTTTAACACACTGACTTAACACATTTTTTTTTCAAGAGGTATCATTTTGGCTATACATAAATTACTAAGAAATTGGCATAAATGAAGACATAGATGTCAGTGAAGCGACATGGGGAAATAAAATGAAAAATAAAGAGCTAGTTCACTTGTAGCAAGTTATAGGTAACTTAAGGATATCAGGTTTTTATACATTACATAGACTGAAATCCTGGCATATACTGTAGATGGTAGACATATAGAGATGTGGGACTTCTACTATCTACAATACAACCCTAGAGGAAGTCAGTTTTATATAGGAACCTAGCTCAAGACACAGTCAATTAGAATTAATAAAGAAGATATTTAATTAGCTGTGGCTTTTTGGTCTGATACATTAAACACCCCATTTTATTAAGGACCAACAATTTGCCAAGAGTTATTTTTTCGTGGTCTCTCAGGAGAACACTATGTTTTTCAAGAGTTTTTCAAGAAATGAATTAAGCATACTAGACAGCGTAGTATTAATTGCGGGCAATGTATTCGGCTTATTGGTGTCGTGTTCTTGCCACCACCACTGGGTTTTGATCTTGGCTTTGAGTTAAATTGTTCCATCTGCTAAATGGAGCACTATTTAATTGACACCATGTTTAATTGCTGCATGATATCCCTCTTAAGCTCATTAAACCCCAGTGCTGGCTTTTTATTCCAGCCATCCTTTGTTCACGCTCGACTCTCTCAAAACTCCCGCGCTTTTCTGAAGCTTGAGCGAGTGGAAATGAGTTAACATACTGTATTTACACACCATTAGCTTAGTGCTCAAAACGATACTTTGAGGATGAACAAAAAGTACTTTTAAAGTAAGAACCACTGAGTTATTTCTATTTTATTTATTTATCTAATGTGTACAACAGTATAGGACCCAAAAGAACGCTGCCTTCAAGGGCCGCATAGCACCAAGCAGGGTGTCCAGGGCATTAAGCCATGGAGTGGCTAAGGATGGAGCAGGAGCACTGTAAGTTGTTATACAGTGTTGATTGAAATTGAGCTCTCAGAGAGAGAGAGAGAGAGAGAGAGAGAGAGAGAGAGAGACGGTGCTATGAGAGCCGAAGTTTACTTCAAGGGTAGAACCTGCCACCATCTACCACCTATCTGATTAAGTTCCTGAAACATTGTAGTTACAGTGCAATATACTGCAATTAAATACCATAATTTACTGTATAATAAAACAAATAGATCTACATATGACCGAAATAGATTTTTCTATTCTACCTAAAATCTCTAAAAGGATGTAAGGCGCACACAAGAATATAAGACTATATAATTATAAAGATGATATCTGAAACTTTACAAGGTATGATTTCGATTCTGATTTAGCTACAGGAGGTTAAAAAAAAAAGGGAAAAAAAGCCATAATAGAATTACTGTGCATAAAAATCTTTGAATGCATAACATGACAGGCTTATCATTATATGATTATGTAAAACTCACAGGTTAGCTATTAATATGGTAGTTGACATATGCAGCATTTGAGGATCTTTATAATATAATCTGCCATTAACTATATTGTACCTTATCACACGGTCTGTACTAGAATTCAACCAAGATTTTATTGGAAACATATCATAAAGTGTGACTAGTACTAATTCTTAACTCCACCCGAAATCACACAGTCTTAAACTGAATTAACAAACAACATATTGTGCAGCTCTGTCTTTTTTTAACAACATTTCTCCTTGTTCCTGCCATTCCCCCTCCCTCCATCTAGTTCTTCTGTCCTATTAGCGAGGTGGCGTGGCCCATTGCTTTGCTAGTAATGAGCACAGCAGCACAATACGGGCACCAGGCCGGAACAGCTGAGGGAGAACAAAGCCAGCAGGATGGGGCTGATGCACAGGGTAACTACCTTTGGCAGAAAGTGTGTGTGTGTGTGTTTGGAGGGGGCGCATGTGCTACTACATTACAGCGTTCAAATAAGAGATGCACAGAGGCCCCTTGAGTAGCTCCTGCCAAAAAGGCAGTCTGGTCTGTGTGTGTTCATGCGCCGTGTGGGACAATGAGTGGAAGGACCGTCTGAGAGTTTACGCTCTTCTGTTCCAGGCTAGTCGACTGGAAACTTCTGCATTTGTAATCTTGAATTGGGGCATTTGACATCAACATCAAGCCTAAAATTCCACGTTAGCATTGTCTGCTAGACAATATTTGTCTCGTGTAAAATGAATTAAACCATGCTGTTAGCGGAAACTGAGGTCATCCAGTGTTTGAAGGGAAATGAAAAGTGACGATGGCTATTTTGGCTTCAAGTGAAACACTTAACCCAGATTGAGTGCGTGAACCTCGTTGCACGGAGCTCATTAATATGAAACCCTGTTCCTTTGTGTTGACAATTACAGACAAATTTATAGACAAAAGCAATAACCTGCACAAAAACACACTGTGTTGGAAATTCCTTTCTTTTTTTAAATGGAGGATAGTCCAAGGCCTGTGTATAACCTACGCACTAAATCTAAGTCACTAATCTTTTGTCTCTGTGTGTGTATGTGTGTGTGTGGGGCGCAGAAGTTTGCTGTGTTGGTGCTATTTGGAAAGAAAAATATTTCTTGACATTCAAGAGCCACAAGGTCATGAAATTTAAGAACCACTCTGCAATAAACAAACTCATGTTTTAAAAAATGGAAACTCTAAAGAACCCTGTGGAGAATTTAAATGACTCCCTGTGACCAGTTCATTTGCCAAGAACCCCAGGGGCAGGAAGTCCTATTGACTAGAGACACCACAGCAGTCAAACGAAACAAAGCACTTGTCTCTCTCTCCCTTTTTCTATCTCTCTCTCCTTCCTCCTCTACACACAAACTTGCTCTTTCATACACTCTTACCTGGCTGGAAAATGTCAGGTATCAAATGTAGCCCTTAGGAAATGTTGTTTAGTTTGAACTTTTGACTCTTGACAGGTTTTTTTTTGTTTATTTAGTAAGACATACGGGTAGCTGTTCATCTCAAAAATAGCTCTAAAGCTTTATTTAGAGAAAACATGATGCATTTTATATTTTTATAGCTATTACTGGAGAATAATACCAAGTATGACAGATTTTAGTGGCACTGCACCATTTCATTAATGCACCTAGAAATTCATGTTTGAAAATGTTATCTTGAAAAAAATGTGCTCTCATGAGAAATCGAACACAGAAACTCATAGGAAGATAATGCTAAAGAAATACATTCTCACAAAAAAGAAAAATCATCATATCAACATTTAAATTTCATAAAATCTGGTTATGTGGCTCAAGTCATTGCATATGTTTAAAAAAATTTTTTTTTTACTTTAGCAGTGAAGTTAAACCTGCACTATAAAATCAAAATGTTGAGCAGTTATGAGCACATATGTGACAGATTATTCTGTAAACTGAAAGTTTTGACAGTGTACTACACTTGTGTCAAACTGTGGGCGTCTCTGAAATCGACTGCTGGACAGAATTTAATGAAACTTTTGCAGTACCTGGATATCTGCCTGAAGTTTAACCTGCAACATAAGTGAAATAAAAATGTTGAGTAATAGCGATGTTATGGACAGTTGTGCCGGATTTAATAATTTACTTTAAAATAAGTTACTAATAAGCTGCTTGCTCAATGTAAACAAACACATGCACCAAGAGATATTAATTAGAAAAGCTAAACTGAATATTTTTACTGCAATTAGTTAATATTTTACCTTATGAAATAACAGTGCAGAAGTGGTATAAGTGTTGTTTTAAGATAAAACTTAATCTTTATCCGAAGTACTTTTTTGACTTCTCTTCTGTGATTCACTCTCTGATGACCAAACATGGAGCGTATTTGGTTAATGACGAAAGAAGTACAACTTAAGATACTCAACCTTTCAAAATTTAATTTCTTTGTATTAATAAGTTAGACAGAGAGTTCTGTCATACAGAAAGACAGGCAGACATATATGGGGCTTTAACCTGAAATAATAATATCACTGATTACTTTACAGCTGATCAGCTTATTTTTTCAGCTTTCTACAAGTTTTTCCTGTATTTATACTGTGTATATATCCAGAACCATGTTGTTTTAAATATGATCATCAAGCAAAATTATATGTCTCTAATAATAATCTATATTATTATTATTAGTAGTAGTATTATTATAGATATCTATAGGGTCCAAGGGAACATTATGCTAAAGTCTTCATTGATCTACCGTATACGGAAGCTATTTTTAGATAAACACATGTAAGTTTGGAAAAATGCTGGGAAAAAAATGCCTCACCTTGTAACTCTTTCCATAGTCCGAAACATTTTCCAAAGCAAGTGTCAATACCTGCTTGTAAGAATCAGAAGTCTAGAGTCATTATTTGGCATTTGTATGTATTATTTGACATGTGTGTATGAACACAAGTTCATAAAATATCTTTTTTCAGCTGAGAATTACAGTAAAATTACAGAGGCAGTTACAGAAAATGAATACAAGAACAGTAAAGTGAAAAGTGATACAGTTTCCTGCAGCAGTGTTGAGGGAATGACATTGGTGATTACTTTTCCAACAGAAACCACAACAATGGATGGCGTTGTCTGTGGTAGTAATAAGTTTGTGATGTCATCTACCCAAAACAAAGCACAACATTGTGTTTTGGGTTTATTTATAAAATATTACTGTATCATCATGGCTCCCAGGTGCAGCAAAACTTACACTCTAAAAACTGCTGAGATAACCCAACCATAACCCAGCCGCTGGGTCACTATTGGACAGAACACGCGCTGGGTTGTTTTGACCCGAGTGCTGGGTTCAACCATTTAACCCATAGTTCTGGGTTGTTCATCTGACCCAACCAGTGCGTAAGATTGACACTCTTGCTGGGTTAAATGTTAAAATGCTGGGTTATTTTATTTGACGCAACCAGTGGGTAAAATTAACACTCTTGCTTGGTTGACACATTCCATTTTATTTTATTTTATTTTTTCCAAAAAAGACGCAAAATGTGCATAACTTCACATAATGTAAATAGATTGTCACAGAATAAGAAAATGTGAATAACTCAATTTTGACAAAAATGTCAGACAAAATCATATAATCCCAAGGTGACCATTTGTTAAATATAAAATAAATGTAACATAAACAGTCTGTAAAACAATAAAAACAAGAGGCCCCTGTAAATCTGATTTAATACAATGTTTAAACACTTTTAATATATAAATTTTCAATACAAATCTTATAAGGCCCACATGACATCAAACATTGGCCATCTTATATTTAAAATTTTTATTATTTAAATATTACTATATAATTTCCTTCAAAATGACATTAAAAACAATTAATTTAAAAAAAAAATATTATTAATTAAATGTGGGGTGAAAAAAAATGTTGTCCGCAAAAATTTAACAGTGTACTCGTGTTCATCAATCTGATCTACAGTATGCTGGAGAAACTTCCAGGTGGGAAGACATTGCTTTGTGTAGTTAACATCAACGATAAAAAAAAAAAAAAAACTTTAAAACAAACATCAATGGCCTCCACCAAAGAGTCTGTATCAATAGCATTGCCTCCAACAATGGGAAAGGTCCGTCAGGTTCCTCTTGTCTCATTCCCAAGGCAAAAAACAGGGAAAAATGCTCCAGTCATCACCATATTTTGCAGATATCATTCCCATCATGCTGGTTCCCACCTGTGGATTACACACCATCACTTAGTGTTGCAATATAACTAACATTCACGTCAAGCATTTTTGTTAAGGACGTACAGCTACGTACACTACCGTTCAAAAGTTTAGGGTCACTTGCAAATTTCTTTGTTTTTGTTTAGTGATTTATTTTCTACATTCTACAACAATACTGGGGATTTCAAAA
>JAQMYL010000017.1:5562186-5585468 GCA_030014365.1 Clarias pachynema | reverse complement strand
AATGTAGAAAGAAATAAAAATCAGGAACCATCATGGAGTTAGAAAGTGACCCCAAACTTTTGAACGGTAGTGTATGTATTTAATGCTAAACTTTTTTTCTCTTGTCAATACACAAAAATGCATAATGTGAAAATGAATTTAGTGTATATTTCTGACTAATTTACCTCACTATTTAACGTGTGAGGGATAACAGGATACGGCGCTCCATCTGGATTTAAAACAGAACATTCACCCCATTTCAAATTCTCAACAAACCCTAGATGAATACGATATTTAAGTGATGAATTTACAACTTACAATAAATATTTCATAAGGATGAATAAAATATGCATGCTCCTACCACAACTTACTAAAAAAAAATAAGTAAAAATGTACATTAACTTACCATAAAATACTGAGTGCTCTGAGGATGATCCAGTCAGAAGTGAAGAATCCAGATAACATAAAGAAACAGAAGAAATATTAAGACTGTCATTAAACATACACCAACTGCTTCTTCTGACAACTTTAAAATATTATAAAAATATAACAACAAACTTTCCACACACAGCTTTAGTGAAGATTACTAGTAATTTACCTAAAATGACATGTAAGATTACATTTAGTAAATTTTATTTGTGTTTGCTACAAATGCACAGACTGGCACAGAATATAAAAACATGAACTCCCCACAGCTCCTACCACAACTACAACATTTAAAATTTAGGTAAAAATTCATTATAACTTACCATAAAATATTGCCAGTTTTAAGTGGCGTGCCCCTCGCGCCAGAAGTGAAGAATCCAGAAAGTTCGTTATGCCGTGTCTCAATTCCAAGAACCCAAAGAAAAGTCTTGACTTGAAAGTGCACACTCGAGGGTATGAGGACTCCGGGTATATTGCAAATGGAACGCAGCGTACAGGATGCGTCCCACAGCCACGATATGTTATACCATAACCGTATTATACCAAAGATTGTCTTTTAGAAATACACAAAGTGAAGCCAATCCGCTGTTTTAACCACTGCAAAGACATCACAGCCAGCGGTAGTTTTCAGAAGTTCTTGCCGAGATGAGGCAGCGTTGGGCGGCTACACGAGCGCAGGGCACCTGTATCGCCTGGAGCTCAAATCTCCGAAATCGTTGAGGCAATTTTTTAAATAGACGCTATCTTTAATAATCGATTGATGTTTTGAGCTGTATACACATACATTCTCGCTTAAACAACTCTTAAAACTACACTTTGTGACACAATAACAGTAATATTTCAAACATTTTGCAGGCTGCCGTTTGGAGAAACCAGAGAATAAAGAATAAACCAGTTGTTGGGTCAAAATAACCCAACCAGATGTTCATTTGTAAATGACCCACTACATTTCATTTGACCCAACATAGAGCAACCCAACAATTTTGACCCAGCATAAACAATCCAACACTCATACAGCATAAAATATACTGTAGCTTTGATAAATGTTTACACTAATGTACACTAATATACAGTAAGAGTGATTGCACTATGTCCATAGTTAATTGGTACATATTTGTACATCTTTGACATGCTCATACTACTGAAACTAGAATGTATTTATTTATTTATTTTTAATTGCAGTGGTCTGGTATTCTTTGCCGCTTATTGTTTGGCAAAGCAAAACAATAGATACATTTACTGGCCCCAATAGCAGGACCACCAGTGAACCAGTGAACCAGTGGCCAGCTCTCACTGTCCTTACTGCCATGATCAGGGTATGAGTACAGGTCAGGGCACTGACGAAATCGAAATAAAACATTGACTTAGTATGGGAATTTAGTATAGGAAAGATCTATTTCGGTTGAGAGAGAAAATAAAGAAATAATGTTTTGAAGTTACATTTGCAACACTGTGTTGGGTTTATTATTTAAACATTATCATGGAGCCAATATTGAGCCAATATAATTTTATTACAGGAATTCTAACTTTATAAAGTAACCTAATACCAACCTAATAATAATAATAATAATAATATGTCACAATTGCACATCAATAAAAACTTGTGTAAACATGGAGGGCCCTACGTGAAGTCACTGGAAATTCCCAGCTTGAGATTTTTGGCACTTCTGCTCAATTAGTCGATGTTTGTCTCTGGTGTTCTGATGGCCATTTATAGAGAGCTTATTGGCAGAACACCAAGCATCAAATCATAGAGATGTCAGTCTGAATCGTCCCACATGGATACCCTAAATATCCTTCAGTAAATAATGTGAACTGCATGCTGTATATTTGTCTCTAATAACTACACTCATAAACCTGGCTTGTGCTCATCTGAAGACACTCATACCATGTATCCTTAAAATATATATTTTTTTAAAATGTAAGTTTACATTGTATAGTTGTATTTACTGGAATGCATCATCTATACATATAATAAAACTGTAGTTAGCATGTTACATTAAAGATATTTGCGAAAAAAATTTTTGCAGGGATGTAAGGTCACATCAAAATGTTTTTTTAAATTTTCGTCTGTCTGTTTGTTTGTGCATGCATCATGTTAAAACTACTGAATGAATTTTAATAAGGTTTTCACAGGTGTATTTTGCTGAGCTTGAGGGAACATATAGGCTTTGTTTCATCGCAACCGGCTCACGAGAAGAGAAGATATCCTACTTTGAAATTTAAATGGAAATGGAAAAAATTATTAGTTCATCTCAAATAGCAACAGATGGTGCTGTACATTTTTAAATACTCATACGCGCTTATGAGTATGCAATTGAAATCTCACACCTTCATTCCGCGCACTTCATGGTAACACTTAAAATTTTAGTTCATTCCAAAATTCAACAGATGGCGCAGTACTTTTTTTTTTACATTTAATTTTAATGCGCTTATGAGTGTGCAATCAAATTCCATGCAAATGAAGTCGCAGGCACATCCAGTAGCAAATAAAGAGAGGTTAAAGACACAATTTTTACTTCAGGAGACAGCGTTTTGAGACAACAATGTTAAATAAAAAGAATAATTCAACCAAGTAAGTACAAGTTTAATTCTTTTAAGGAATTCCTATCTATATCCATATATTTGTCATATGATTCTGGGTATTGCTGTAAATACAGTACTGTACAAAAGTCTTTGAGTCTACAATGAGTCTAAAGTCTCATTACTTCATATTGAATTAAATAAAGTTTCTGAAGAAGGAATGGGAACAAATGTTTTACTTTTTTTTACTGACAGGCTGCAAAGTGCCTAAAGATACAATTTAAAAATTGGTTATTTGAGCAACACCCTCAGCAGCAACCTCATTTCCCCTCTTATCTGTTCCAGCCAATCAGCATTTAGTATTACTAGCCTGATCATCTGTCATCATCTGCACCTGTTTCAAACTGGTTCATGCCTTTAGGTTAGATGTTTTTTCATGCTTGAATGATTCATAGGTCACTTTGTGGCTTAACAACAACAACAAAAAAAAAACAATCCTGAACTGAAACTGGTTAGGTACAGGGACTGAACTGAAATTGAGTTCTTTGGTTGCAAAATAGGAAGAAATTTCAAGATGTTTTACTCAGTAATATAGGTCAAGTAGTAAAGGTGAAAACATCCCACATTATCTGAATTAAATACATGGTTATTATCCAGCTGGCACATAATGCTAATTAGCATGCAACCTAGAATAACCTGTCTTCACCCACATGCGTTATGATATGAACGACCAAAATTGGAATTGTATTTGGAATTTTACAATCCTGATATCCCATTTATCTACATTGGTAAACAAATAAACCAAATTTCCAGTTGTGTCCAATGTGCCATCTGTCGGTATACATATGATACTCATAAACATGCCATGGGATGTTCCTGCTGAAGGATGCTTCCAGTCCATTTTAGCACAGTGTGTAGTCTGGACGTCACGTGTACGTGAGACATGGTGCCTCTCACTCCAGGCAATGTTGTCAGTGGAAGCAGTTTGGCCAATTGACGAGGGCAATCTCAGGTCAGGAACTCGCATGCCTCTAAGCTAGGCAGGTATTTTATCAACTGTGATTGAAAGAAGTGCTAAAAAAAGTTGGTTTGTGAAAATAGAACTTGGTTGATAAGTGGTTAGATCTGCTCAGGAAATAAAATACTAAAAATTAAATAAATTAAGAAAGGCGAATGCTTATCCTAATCAGCCAACTAGAAATACAAGTTTCAAAATTCTAAATAATATACAGTACCATCAAATCTACAGATGTTAATGCTTTCTTTGGTGACAACATGCCATCTTCTCAATAATAACTGGTTGTGTTTTAAAACCTAGACAAGTAGTTCTCAAAGTAAAGTGCATGAAGCATGCAATTTTTCTTTATTTTTATTATTATTATTTTGTTTTTGGTTACAGTGGCAAACTGCTTTTATCAATATTATTACATTTGATATTGTTTTCTAATAGTTATTAGCTGGTTTGACCTCACATTTAAAGGCTGTAAAAGTTTGAGAACCAAACGACTTAGACCATGAAGCATGAAGGATCTTCAAAGTCAAGTGGATGCCAAAACAACAAACAGACAGTCTGTTTAAAATCCTTGGAGGACTTTCAGTGACAGAAATGGGAAGGAGTTCAACCTCAGTCCAATTTAACTAATTTCAGGTAAAAATCATATCATATTATATTGAATTAACAGTGTTACCTGGATAAACATTGAAGTAAAGTGAAAATAGAATGTATGAAATTATTTGTGGTGTTCGAGTCAAACCGGGACTTTGGATTGTGCAGAATAGACGAACAGAATTGTCCTTCACAAACGAACTCGCTGATTGTGGGTAAGAGTCCCATCACCATACTTTGCTTGAAGTCTTCTGTAAATGCAGTAATCGGTTTTACACATTAATGCTTGAGAAATTTCATCCTAAATCCTGGTTCGACTTGAACACCTCTTCTATTTTCACCAAAAACTAAAGAAAATTAAAGAAAGGAGAAAAATGTGTTAGTCTATATAAGTGTATACGGTAGAGTAAAGAAAAACACGAAAAAGGACAAAACTGCAGAAACAGTCAGGTGTTTTCAGGACAGACAGATTAGTCAGGAGCCACAGAGATAGCCATAGTGCAAAAGAATGTCAGAGGACCCTGTTTGTAGCGGTTAAGTACCAGCCGAGGCCCTTAATGAAGGCAAACCTCTGCGCGCCTTTTTAATTACTCAACCAGGCCTGACAGGCTACCACAAAGCTCTTCAGCCAAGCAGACGGAGCGAACAAAAACATGGTGCTTGTAGGCTCAGCAGCAACCCAGGCTCCTTGTAATCACCAGAGTCACAGGCAGAGAAGAGCAACCGGACGGCACTCACAGGCAGCGGAGCGGTCACGCTTCACAGACGCGCCACAGCTGCTTTAGTCATGACCTTACACTGTTTCTGCTTCAGGAGGGCCTTGTATAGAACTCAACTGAATCTACTTTATTTATACCTAAAAGGGGTTACTGGTTTCTGGTTTCTTTCTTTTCAGGAATCAAATCAATACTTAAATACAACAGAAACAAAGTGAGCAAAGTTTTAAGAAAGAGAAATTGACTTTGGTTGAAAGCTAATTAAAAAGCACAGAAGGAATTCCTGGGTTTAAAGGAAGCAAAATCATTTAGTGTTAAATGTATTGGCACACTCGCAGTCCTTCTTAACTTGAAAGTGTAAACATAAAAAAAATATTCTAACAAGCCAAAACTGAAACTGTGACATCATGAATGAAAAAGTAACCAAACAAAGATTTATTTGAGTGCAATAATTTGTATATCCTTACAACGAAAATTTTAAGTTTGATATTGGTATGAATTTCACAAAGGGTACAAAATAGTGAAATCATTAATGTTAACAAAAATAATAACTAAAAACAATAGAGTCTAAACCTGAACAGTTTTTTTTTTTTTATGTTTTTAGCTTAAAATTTGATCCTGAAGACACGTTTTCTTACCATAATTGCAGCACTTTAGTTCTTAATTAATGTACTTAGTTATTATTTAATAGTTGTAAAGTTATACTTTACTAGCTGAATTTTGTAATTTAGCTTGTGAAATATTTATTGCATGATGTTTAATGAAACTATACCTTACATATATTGAATTATATTTACTATATTTACAACACTTAAATTCTTTTTAGAATTTTACTAATTTTCAATAATAAAAAAAAAACAGTTTTGGAGGTTGTGCAGTTTTGGGGGTTTTTCAAGTTAAAAAGAAAACAGTATGTATACTATCTTCATCTGTAGAAAACATATACAAACACCTGCCCATGGCTGCGGTATTTTAAAGAAGTGTACAGTATGCACAACCCATGCTGTGTTCACAATCTAATACCTAACTGAACTACGTTGATAATTAACTTTGTATTTATGCCTAAATGAGTGTCCTTGCTTTCACATAGTGATGAGTAAAAACAAAAGTCCATATAATTCATCTTGAGTGGGTGTTCGGTCATTTTCTGACTCATTGAGGGAGTGATGGGGCCTTTCTTTAAGATTTGTTTATACATCAACAACCTGTGTTTAGCATATCTGATACTGAGTGGTGAGATCTTTATCGGCCCCAACACATCCTGGACAATACTACAGCCTACAGGTACAATCAGTCATTCCTGCAGCCCGTCATGACCATTTCACCATCTTAATGGCAGGTTGGTCAAATGAAAGGAAGTAAGGCTTCTCCTCATACAGTGGATCCATTCAGACAGATATCAGATTTGTGAAAATAGCAGGTCATTTAACCCTAACCCTAATCCAGATCATTCTGTCAGCGTTAATAAAGAATATCTGAAATGTGTCATTAATTACTTTAAAATATATTAAAGTGGCAGTAAAAACTGAACAAGTAATCTCAAGCAACCTTTCAATATATGCCTATGGGCCAGTGTTATGGATGTGACATTTGCACTAGCAATGGCTAACTAAATGCTTCAGCAGAGACAAGCTTAGGGTCAGTGGGTCAATGTGCATAGATTGGATATAAAACACTTTTTATTACATTAAAAAAAAAATGGAAATAAGATAAATCATGGCAGATCATTTTCCACATTTTCCACATCTCATTCAAACTCATATTCTAAAGTAACTATTTCACATGGACCATCACTTTTATGTAAAGTGCTTTTGATTAACCCCAACTAAAGATCAGCTGTTTATGTAAGATTTTCCAACCATCCTCTTGGTTTTATCCGACTGCTACAGCCGGTGTTCTCAATAAACTTACAAAACAGGAACAGGTTCTCATAGTTGAAATTGACTTCGAGATGGATCCAAAAAAATGTCCTACACATTAGACAAACGCACCACAGTGACACTGACAAGAACGAGACAAAGCTCCAGAATTGACAAAATGTACAAGACAGAAAAGTATCCGGGAGATTGGCAAGATCTTAGGCAACATTAAAGGAGCTACTGGAACACCTGGTAAGTTCAAGTCACCTCTTTGGATGCTATCCAGCTTTATCCAGATTCACCTAAATTTTACCAAAACATACATGTAATCATCCCAAACCAAGTGGCAAAAGGTTGTATGGCCTGATATGACCAAGGTAGAACTTCTTGGCCATAATTATAGTCATAAAAGAAATCATGGATTCAAATCCCAAACTATTTTGGCCAAAAAATCAAATTCCTTCAGGCCTGTTAGACAGGAAAATACAAAAGAAATATTCCAACAGAATGATGACAACCCCAAGCACAAAGACAAGCACAAAGAACATTGTTGGAATGGTCCAATCACAGCCAAGAACTACCCCATATCAAAAAATTTGCAAGCCCCTATTGAGAAGCCTTTACCACTAGATAGATCTGCTGTATATTTGCAAAAGCAGAGTGGAATAAAATTGCCAAATCAGAATTTGCTAAGCTGGCAGATTCTTAACCAAGTTCTTTAACCCCAAATGAAGCAGTGAAAAGCTTCTCATTTCTTAAACAAACAAGTCAGAAGACATATCCTGTACATTGTTCCAGAAGGGTCAAATTACTGTCCTGTATCAAGAAAAGAAAACAACTAAGCAGATTGAAAAAAATTACTTGGGTTAAGAACTGTAAAATGCATTATTATAACCTGGAAGGATAGTGGTGAACCATCATCTTCAAGGAAAAAATGTGGTTGGAAAAACATTCTAAATAAGTACAGTATGATGGGCAATCACTTACAGTAAAGGCGTAGTGAAATCAAATCATAAAAAAACAACAGTTGAACTCAAAGCTATGTTTAATAGTGAAAGTAAAAGCATCTCCATATGCATGATGTAAAGAGATCTCAAGGGACCGGGACTAAACAGCTGTGTAGTCTTAAGAAAACTGTTTTAGTGAGGCTAATCGGAAAAAGGCTTCAATTTGAAAGGGAGCATTAAGGATTGAGCATTGGAAAAAAAGTAATGATGATGAGCCCAGATTCACTGTTTCAGAGTGATAAGCTTAAAAGTTCAGGGTAAGATTAGAGGCAGATGAAATGATGCACCCTTCATCCCTAGTGGTTACCATACAAGCCTGTGGAGGCAGTGATATGATCTGGGGTTGCTTCTGTTGGCCAGGTTTAGGTTCAGCAACATTATGTGCACAAAAAACATCTGCTGACTACCTGACCATACTGAATGACCACGTTTTTTTCTTCCCTGATGGCACTGTGGGCCTATTCCAAGATGATTCATTGGGCTTAAATAGTGAAAGATTGGTTTAAAGAGCATGAAACACAATTGTTTATACATGGCTTGGCCACCACAGCGCCCAGGCCTTAACCCCGATGAAAATCTTTGGGATGTGCTGGAGAAGGCATGAGCCAATGAGAAACACGTGCAGAAGATGACAGATAATCAGGATTGTGATTCTTATACTGGTAATACTGAATGCTGAGTGGTTGGAATAGATGAGAGGGGAAATGAGGTTGCTGCTAAGGTTGTTCCATAAACAACCAATTTTAAATTGTATATTTAAAGGGCTGCACTTTGCAGCCTGTCACAGTAAAAAAATTTGTTGCCATTTCTTTAATTTACATCATTTAACATGAAGAAATGAAGTGTGACTCAAGACTTTTTCACAGTACTGCAAGTTGGTTGGTACAGTACTGTATGTCATCACTGAGCAAATATTTTTAGGATGGTAGATAATTCTCAACACCCAGCATCTCCCAGGAACCAAAACCTATGCAACAACAGTGCTTGTGCTTTCATAGATTACTAGATGGATAACAAACAGAGTACAAGAATAAAGATGCAATTTAGGTTCTTATTGTGGAGGTAGATTTAGAATATAGGGGTGTTATATAAAGTGCTGTTAAACCTGATATATTCAAGAAGGTAGCTGAGACATACTGTACCACTGTGTTACTTCACTGCTGGGAACGAGCCACCAAATAACATCTGGTCTGCAGTAGTCTGTTGATGGATGTAGTGGAGGACAGCTGACAAAGTGTCCTGAACAACAGATGAGATACAGTCAGTAATTGTACTCCTACAAAGTGGAACCTAAATTGCAGGTTTGTTTGGAGAAATGGCTGACAAGTGTAGGTATAAGATAAGTGCATCAAATGAATGGATCAGATTCACACCGTGGGAAAAAGGACAAAGGCTTTTCTTTGTGGTCAGTTGAGATAATGCCTCAGTTATCTTCTAAGGAGATTTCAATTCGAGTATTGTTAAAAGTTTGACTTTGCTTCAGAGTTGTTTTTTCATTAACATTAGTTATAACTTTTTTTTTTCTGCCAACCTTGTAAAACGATGCTGAAGGCATCGAAAATATGTAATAATCTCCTTTGAACAGTTGATATTGACATGCACCTGCTTCTTATGCTCTGTAAAGTCTTCATAACGGCTCTAATCTGAGGTGATGATTGTTAATTAGTGATTTTTGAGGCTGGTGACTCTAAATGAACGTCTCCTCTGCAGCAGAGGTAAGTTTTGGTCTTGCTTTGCTGAGAAGGTCTTCATGAGAACCAGTTTTATCATTGTGCTAGATGGGTTTTGCAAATGCACCTTACAACACTGTTCTCGTAAGAACTATTCCAGAACAGCTGAACTTTGTGTATTAAAATAACTGACTGGTCTTGATGTTGTTACTTAATTACCTAATGCCATATTTAATACTTTTGAAAAATCTAGTATTTTTATAGAATGTAGAAAACTCGTGTCTCCAAACTTTTGACTGGTACTATATTCACTGCAACAGGACATACTGTTATAGGAAAATAATCAGCAATTAATCAGCAACCAGCTCTCAGGAGAGTGACTGTTACCACCTCAAAGTTAATTATTTTCAAATATTAGCATGTATTAAAGTGCTTTATTTCCTTATAGGATCAGCATTCATTGCAATGTGCATGAACTAAGAATTTCTAATGTTTGATTGAATAATAGTTCATACTTTTAACCATTTATAGTTACATTTAATCTTGTGGAGCATACCAGAGACAAATTCAATCCTGTTAATCACATAGGTTAAAGCTAAATGTTATTTCTCAGTTTCTGTTTTTTTCATCTCTCTTGAAGTTATAACTTGAACGTGTGTTACTGAAATCATAAAATGCCACTGTAAGTAAACTTATTGTTGCATAAATATATAAAAAAAAAACTTAAATAATGTCTCCTCACAGAATGCTTGTAATTGAATTATGCCATCATGCGCCATACAAGGTCCAGTGAATGAGCTGTTACTGTAGGCATATAATGTATTAGAATAAGTGCATTTTTATACACTTTCAACTTGCCTTGCAGACAGAAGCTCGTCAGAGCTGCTGTGGTAGAAAATTAATCCTGAATTCAACACCACATGACCATGATGAACAGCGACACTCTTAGCATAGCCTTGAATGTTGAAAGGTTACATCTAAAAGATTCCTAATTTAATTCTTAAAAGGTTTAAACTATTGTATGTGGTTTGGGAATGTTTCAGTATATTGTTGTTGTTCTTTTTTTTTATTTTATAAGTATCCAAGTATAAGCATACAATATATACATAATGTATAAGGAGTTGATTTTCACGCATTAGCCTAATTAAAGTGTATTTAATCTAAATTTCAAAGCTATTACCGCAAGCATTTAATAATAATTTGGATTAAATGCTCAACTCCGGGTGCTGTGTAAAAGGAACAGCTCATTTTGTTGGGTGAGATTAACTCAGCGTGTGTTCTGTTCAATAGTTACCCAGCCGTGTGGTTAAAAAGCGTAAACACAGGGTTTCCCTTTCAGATAGAGAAGCAAAGAACCCTCAATTATCAATATAAGTAAACCTAGAGGAAAAAAAAAAAAACTTAAGATGCAAAAACAATATATAAACCCTGGGAAATGTAGGATTTAATTTAACATAAAAAAAAAAAGATCAGAATTGTTTTATATGCTTAATTAAATTTTTTATAGCAAAGTTTAACCAACATTTCTGATAATGTGCAAAACATGAGTTTTAAAAAAAAAAGGCAGAAAAGTGAATGTTAAAAAAAATAATAATAAAAAAAACATTCTGTAAATGTGACATTTTTTCTTGAGAAGAATAATCATGTCACAGGTTACACAGTGCATTGAAGTTTCTTAAAAAAAAAAAAAACATTACAAACTATAACTAATATTAGTTTAGATTTGGGAGATAAATTAGAAGACGTTTAAAGAAAAACGCTGTGATCCGAGTTAAGCCCTTAATGATAATTGGATTATACACTATCCTAATGTTGTTCATTTATGGAACACAAACAAGCAACCGGCTCCCCCTTGTGGACACTATCATCACTACACTACATACCTTTAAGGGAAAATGGCGTCGCTCTGGGGAAGCATACAGCAGGGGGGGGGATCAGTTTTTCCCCCTCAAACCCCCAGATATCTTCAACACTTTTACTGAATGAAATGATATTCTATTGAAAAAATAAATTCTGTGGAACTTATTTGAACAAAGCTTTTTTTTTTTTAGTTTTCATTTCATGAGGACTTTACAAGAGTCAAAAATCTCGATCTTGAGTCTGCCCCAAGGACTGTTTCTACTTTTTATGATTTTGAAAACTTTATACCATTTGAGTCGGAAATGTTTTATATAAACCAATAAATTCCTGAAAGCAGCAATATCACAATAGAAAAACTGTTTTTTTATTTATTTATTTTTTTAGAAGTCGCATTGATATACACTGATCAGCAATAACATTGGACCACTGACACGTGAACTGAACAACAGTGATAACCAACTGTACACCAGCAAACCGGTGACAGGTTCACCCCTGCCCACGGTGACCGAATGCCAGCCCTTACAGTCCAATCCCACAGAAACGCGGAGACTGGACAACGTTAACTCTACCTCGTTATAACTTTAACAAATTGTGAGGCATATAAGGATGCAAGGCCTCAGGAGGTTTGGTTTGGACACTTTTGAATGTTTTAACTCAATACGAAATAAAATTTTAAGAAAATGCGGCACACTTTCACTTATCATTTTTCCTGTACACACAATTTGTAAAACACAATAAACAAAGCACACAGTACTGTGCAAGATTTTTGAGCCATCACTCCTCTTCATATAAAATTAAATGAAATGATGTAGATTAAATTACAGAAATAGCAACAAATGTTCTTTACTGAGACAAGCTAAAAAGCGTCTAAAGATACAACATAAAAACTGGTTATTTATGTTATAACCTCAGCAGCAACCTCATTTCCCCTCTCGTCTGTTCCAACCACTCAGCATTCAGCATCACCGATATACAGTAATAATTACCGGACTGATCATCTGTCAGCATTTGCACCTGTTTCTCATTGGTTCATGCCTTAAATTGGATGTTTTTTTATGCTTGAATGATTCATACGGCTTAACAAACAAAAAAAAACATTCCTTTGAAACTGGTTTGGTACAGGGACTCCAGAAAAATCACTGAAGAAAGTTAATGCCGGTCACAACAGAAAGGGACTTGAACATCCAGTGCACCACATTCGAACATGCACAGGACCCAGAAGGCAAAGCGCCCGAGGCCGCCGACCTGGCCACCGAACTCCCCAGATACGAATCCGATTGGATGGACCAGACAAACTATTTCGATCCACAGCGCCGCGCCCCGCCCCCTCCTTCAACCCCCAGTGCTCAAAGGGTGCGCTGCCAACATCCTAGTGCCAGACACTACAGCACACCCCAGAGACCCTGCTGAGCCACGCCCAGAGGGGCCAGAGCTACTCCGTTGACACAAAGCGAACCCAAATCCGTGGTGGTTTTAATGTTTATGGCTGATCAGTGTATAATGATGTTTCAGCCCAGATATATAATGGCTAAAATTAAAACCATTTATTTTAATAACCATTACAATAAAAGCAGTTTTCGTCAAACAAGCTTAAGGGTTGAACCATTTTTCCCCCCTAAGTGTAGTATATTCAGAATAATTGCTGAGGAAATTGCAGAAATGTTATATTAATATGACACTGTGGTATTATGAAGATTGTTCCCTTATTTGAAAATGCCACTCTTTTCTTCATGCAGATGTGGATAAACGAAATGTTGGTATGCTTGTTAAAGCTTGTTCTTGTGAAAATGGTTTAAAAGGTGTAGCTTGAAAACACTGGTCATATTATTATGTTTGCAGGTAGGGCATTCTTCAATGCAAGTCTCTTTAAAGACAGGAAATCTGATACTGAGGAACTGATAAAGAATTTACGTAACATTCAGTCCTTTTCGAAATGATGAGTCTGTAACAGTCTATGGTTTAGTCCACTTCCCTGTTACGTCGGGGAACGATTATCTTGCGATAGGTCCGTCTCTCTGAGATGTTACGTCTCACTTTGACCACGGGCGGACTAGCTACTTCAAGTTCAAGAGATGGACTGGAATGAGATCTCTTCAACCCTCCATCTATGTCACTGTCCTCCTGTTCTTCGTTGTCTGCTCCTTTCCATAGCTCCTGGTCGAATCGGGCGAGGTCTGTCCCGCTGACCGTCTCGGAGGACTTTCCAAACGTCTGCCAGATATCCAGAATGTGAACGTACGCCTCGTAACGGCATCGCTGTGAAGACGGAAAGGGTGAAACAGAGACAGTCAGACAATGCACAGAAAAACATACAATGGGCAGCAGTTCTGCATGTTGATTCGCTTGGTTGTTCAAGATGAATCACTCTTTACAGCCAGGGTGTGCAGGAAACATAAAGAACAACTTCATTCATTATCTGGTGGCCGCATGAAACTAAAAACCCTATTGGAAAAGCCGGCTCCTGAACATGGTAGTAATTACGTTCTTGTTGCACAGATTCTGCCACCAACCTCATGCTGCAGGTACTCCTCCTTCTGCCTGTGCTCCTCCACTTCTCTGGCTTTTGCCCTGCGGCTCTCCTGTGCCGACTGCTGTAACGCACTCAGATCCTCCTGAAACGACTGCAGCATGGCGGCATGTGACTGCAGCTGCTTCTCCTGTTCACACACACGTACGTACAACAGGGTTTTGTGTTGCACACAGACAGGCTTTGTGACACTATGAAAAATTTCCTCTATTCAGTTTTCACTTCTTCTGGATGATGATTAGAAGCCTTTAAATCTTTCAGTACATGAGTACACGAACATTCATATTATTCTCATCAAGAAATGGAAGTAAAAAGTACTTAAAAAGCAATGCGACTGCCTTAGACATCAGATCATTTTAGGGGATTTGAGTACAATATGAAAAAATAAGACTTGGATACATTTTCAGAATAATAATACAAAAATCTAAAGATCATAGCTCAAATATTTGGTTGCTTGTTACCAGCTCAAGTATTTACATTTCCACCACAACAATGCTGAATCCTGATTAGGCAGAATGTTTATACATTTTCAGGATTGTTTATAGCTATTATAAATTATAACAGAAACTTAATAATAATGATAATAATAATTATTATTATTATTATTTGCATCGTGTCATTTCGTGGGAAGTAAAATTGGTCCTGTGGGTGTAAGAAGAATAAAACGATTGGATTTTGTTACATTTCAGATTTTTCAGCGTAATAAGAAAAAGTAATAAGAAAAGATACAACATTAACTCTACCTCTTTATAACTTTAACAAATTCTGAGGCATATAAGGATGCAAGGCCTCAGGAGGTTTGGTTTGGACACTTTTACCACTTTTAACTGAATACTGAATAAAATCTTAAGACAATGCACCACACTTTCACTTAATTATAATTTTTCCTGTACATGCAATTTGTAAAACACAATAAACAAAGCATACAGTACTGTGCAAAACTCTTAAACCATAAGTTGTCTTCATATAAAATTAAATGAAATGATGTAGATTAAATTACAGAAATGGCAACAAATGTTTTTACTAAGACAAGCTAAAAAAGCACGTAAGATACAATATAAAAACTGGTTATTTATGCAATAACCTTAGCAGCAACCTCATTTCCCCTCTCGTCTGTTCCAACCACTCAGCATTCAGCATCACCGATATACAGGACTAATTACTGGACTGATCATCTGTCAGCATTTACACCTGTTTCTCACTGGTTCATGCCTTAAGTTGGATGATTTTATATGCTTGAATGATTCATAAGGCTTAACAAACAGAAAACTTCCTTTGAAACTGGTTTGGTACAGGGACTGTACTGAAAATGAAAGACAAAAAGACAAGATCTTGCCAAAAATGAGAGCTGAAAAAGTCGTTCAGCAAGCCTGGACTACTCCTCAGAAATATATTACAAATAAAAAAAACAGAATGACTGGCTCTTTGGAAAAAATACATAAGAAATGGGGTGGCTCATGACTTTTGCACAATAAAGTCCAATCAAGAAACATATACCTACATATCTACAATTCATAGTTAAACATTACAAAAATTCCCCATGATTAGATTAGAACTACTCTCATTATCAGACTCGCAACCCCAAAATGGTGCAGCAACAGTACAAGAACACGATTCTGTTTTTACCCACGTCGCGAGTCAGAAGCATAGCGGCTCATGACGCGGTGAAATCGAGGTTGAACTGTGGTTTGTGCGCACTTAAATGCAGCTGCGGTGCATCAGACTGCTTCAAACAGCTACATCTGTTAACATGACGTTATAGGAAAATACCACTGGACTTGTTCACTGGCACTTCTGGTTTAAAATAAATAGCGTTTAATTTATGCTATCACACTGATGCCACACTGACCGCAATATACCAGTATGTACAACACTGCACTAAAATTAGGACTGCGGTAGATTTTGTGGTAAAGGCATTGGACTACTGAGTGAAAGGTGGCCAGTTTAAATTTAGCCAAGTTTCCACTGTTAAATCCATTAAGCAAGACCTTGAACTGTTAATCATCCCCTTAAAGGGATTTTTTGTTCACAAATACTTCAGCAAAGGTTTAAAGGTTTTCTATTACGGTCTCAAACTAATCATGAGCATAACATGAAATGATGGAAACGTGAAAAAACTTTGCGTACCAGAGTGAGCGCAGACTGTGTTGCGGGTAGAATGGGTCTGCAGAACTTCCTCTGAGAGCCAACAGCAGCAGGAAACGGAGGCGATGAGTAGAGAGCGGACACCAGGTTGATGCGTCCGATCCAGGAGTTCATTTGCTCAGTGGATCTAGAGGACGAGAGATGGTGATGCCTTAGCAAACGGGAGACATGAAATCGTGATCTAGATAAGATAGGATAGGATTTGAGCCAGCATGCTTACTGCGCTTCGAACAGGAAGACCCTCCAATCTGCGGTCTGCAGGCGGAATACGTGAGGTCGCTTGGTATAGTCCTCTGCTCTCTCTGCCAGAGCGTGATGGACACTGAGCACCTCCTCAGAACTTTGCCAATCCTTCCTGTATTCATCCTGCAAGATAGAAAGAATTGGAAATAGGCATTAAATATGTCCATATTTTTGACAATAATATTTTAAAACAAAATGGGCATGCCACGTTTATTATGACCAATCACAGGTCAGGTGATTACAACTTCCAGAATTAATCATTCATGAAAGCCAGCCGTACGATATCTCTGCATGAGATATGCTCCATAATGCACTTTGGCTTGTCATACGGTATTATTCCCAGGGGCACAAACTGTATTTTTACCTTTGCAGAGGGAGAGGGATTTAAATTTACCTCCTCAAACCTAAAGATATATAATTAGAACGAAGTTTCACCGTTTTTGTTTTTAAATGAGATGCGGTCAAGTCAAACCGGGACGTGTGATGATACTCTAGATTGAAGGTGTAAAATCGACTTCAAGCACAGTACGGTGATGAGATTCTTAGCCGCAGCAAAACATTTGAAGGGTGCAAACGTTTTAAGGAAGGCCGTACGTCCATGAATGACGATCCTGGCCGAGGTGGCTCGGAGCCCACTGTGGTCGTTCCCCTCAATGGGCGATCCTTGAAAAGCATCGGATAACTTGTCGCCACCTTGTAGAAACGCATCTGTCTGTGGGAACTGTACACACAATCATTCACAAACAGCACTTTCACATTATAGAACCGCGGCTGGGAGTTATTGCCACCTCACACCACATGATTGGGCCATTAAAGGTGTTCCCGGGAGGCCAGACATGAAGCAGGCATTATTATCATGACCCTGGCGTTCTGAGAAAACTTTCTACCTTGATGGTATCCAAGCACTAGTGAAACACTGGGATAAGTGCCTTATTGTAGCAGAGGGTTATATTGAGAAATAAAAGGAGTTCCCAGTCTTAGAACCGTGTTCCGTTATTCTGCCCAATGAAAAGACCCAGCTTGATTTGAACGGCCCTCATATGTGACAGGTCCAAAAGAACACATTAAAAAAAACTGGGGGGGAAAAACCGACCTAAACCCAGAACCCTAGGCTGTATCTGATGAGGTCACCAAGGCCAAGAAAAGAGAAAGAGGTAAGACGTTCTCTGCATGATGTTAGCAGAGCAGTGGTGAGGAAGGAAGCCAGAAAACCCAAAGGAAAACCACAAACACATGGGATAGAACCATTTTCGCTTGCTTGTGTATACATTGCGTATAAGCTCCAGTGTGGTTCCTCAAACATGTTGTGAGAAACATTGACTTTATGACTTAACTATATGACTTTATGAATTCATAATCCTTTATTCTTCAGTTAATTGTTAAAGAAAAACTCCCTACCTTCTGTAAATACAGCACCATTCCTTTAAGCACTGCATAAAACGTCTTCCAACTCCTCTTTCCCCATGGAGCTGCCACACAGAGGAAGATGCACATTAAACACATTGTGAACATTGTGAACAAGTGATCTTAAAGCTAAATCGAATAACGACAACTCACTGCGCTTGCCGTCTATGTCCGCATGAGCTTTCCGCTTCAGGAAGCCTTTCTGGAACACGGTGGCCTTCTTGTCATGGGCCAGGTCCTGGAAGGGGTTACTCTTCGAGCGAAGGACCGCATCCGGATCCGAGTCCTGCTCCAAGGTTATAGAGGTCAACAGTTCCTTCTCTTCTCTAGACGCAAAGACAAGCAGAAATCCAGGATTAGAAGACGAAGGAAATATAAACTCAAGGCAAGGAATGATGAGAACAGTAATCATAGATGGACTCACACTGCCCACTCAAGCTGGTGATTCTTGATTGAGTTATAAAAAGACTGGAAGACATTTTTGAAGAATTGATCAGATATTTGTTTTCCAGAAATGATTTGTGGATCAAAGAATAAAAACATAGAAAAAAAATCAGCAATTGCAAGTAAATGACCCAAGACACCTGATGCACAAAGTCCATTTTTTTTAAGTTGAGTGCAAAAGTTTGTGCCCCCTGGTTTTTATATGAAAAACTTTTTTTTTTTTTTTTTTTACAGTTTGCCTAAACATTTGAAACCATGTGTAGAAACAAAAAAAGTTCTACAAAAAAAAAAAAAAAAAAGTTTTCAACAAACCCAAAGCAAAAAGTGTAACAATTTTCGATTTTGGCTTCCGTACAATGTTTGAGAAAGACAGATATGCAAGGAAGAAGTTGTGGGGCTGGAGAAAATATATAACACATTCAGAAAAAAAACATAAATTTGCCTATTTTTGTTAATTGTGATAATGAAACCAAACAAACACCATATCCGTCAGTCATGAGTCCTGAGGGTGTGCAAACTTTTGCGCTGAACTATTTACACTATAGGTTCAAAAGCATTTGCAGTACTTCGCTCACCTTCAGTATGTCTTTACTGAAATTCTCTCCTTCATTCATCCCATCCAGGTTAGACACAAAGTCGGCCATAGACATGGCCTTCCCAACATTCTGATCAGAAGGAGGACAAAGCAGTGTTTACAAAGCAAAAGCGACGATATTTTAAGCTTTTTGGTTCCAAGCTATTAATTAGAAATGGAACGTACTTGTCCGTGCAGGTCTGTGTTGAGCAACATGACGGCACATGTGAGCGTGAGCACGGCTCCGGATGAGGAGAATGTCTCAGGGTTGCACTGCTGGTAACGCTTGGAGAAATGATCGAGAACTCGCTCCCTCTCTTGAGTCTCACCGATAAGAACCACTTCTTTTAGAAAAGACCTAGAAATTGAATGAAAACATATAGGGTTATGACAAGGTCATGTTTTAGCATTAAGTATTGTAAATACTACAGGACATTCCTGAAGAATCTCACCGAAGAGCTTCATCCAAGCTTTGGCCCATGAATTCGAAGAACTTGAGGTACTCCTCCCCAACAACACGACTGAACTCATTGCTAGAATAGAAGATATATATACATAAGTTTTTTGAGGAATATATACAGTTAAGTCTATACCCATAAGACAGAATGGAAACAAATAACGAAGGTGTTGAATTTTCCTTCATTCTGTAAGTAACAAACGTGTGCAAATAGTTGATTAAGACTATATTAATTTTCATATCGTTATCTGATTAGGATATTAATATTCTCTAATAACAATTAAGCAGATTTTGCCTTTATTACTGCCTATATCAGAGTTTTTTTTTCCTATGAGTACTTGTTGGATCTTTTCGAGTATAATATTCACTCCCTGTAGTCCATGAACACATCTTACAGGCGCAAATGTCTATGCATGATCTCCTTAGAATAAAGCAAATCATTTTGGGTATATACATTCCAAAGGTTTCAGAAAAATTTGGGGGTTATTCGATTAAAGACAGTTTCATTATGGTGCTGTATGGTGTTTTGCAAATGCACTTGACAATACTGTGCTTGCAAGAACTTTTCCAGAACAGTTGTGTCTTAAAAGAACACCTGACTGTTGTTGGGACTTAATTATCTAATGCCATATGTGTTATTCCATAGTTTTACTGTACATGTCCAGTAATGTTCTAGTATATAGAAAATAAATCACTAAACAAAAACATTGTATTAGAAGGTGTGCCCAATCTTTTGACTGGTAACTATGAAGGATGCAAACTTTTTAAACCCTATTATTACTGCAATGAATTAGTGCTTAACAATAACTCACTCTTTGTCCAAATGTCGAACCACATCTGTACGCTGAACATTGTCAAGCTTGTAAAGTTTCTCTGCAAGTTTACGAGCTTCCTCTCTGTCCACAGCTTCTATGTTTCCATTCTTGTAGGGAACTTTAGGTTCAACAGGTTCCTCCTGCTGTTCCCCTGCCACAGGCACAGGCTTGGATGAGGCCTTTTCAGTTTGTCCTACACTGTCGTTGTCATTATTCTCATGTTGTTCAGAGGTGGTGTGGTTTTCCTGCTCGGTTTGTTGAAGCTCCTCTGGTTGAGTTGATATGGGTGAGTCATCTTCAACATCCTTCAATTCTGAGAGTTGTGATGGGTCTGTTTCAGCTGAGCTTTTAGGCTGGTCCAGGAGTTCTGTCTCATTGGGAATTTCTGTTTGATTTGCTTCTATATCAACTTTATCAACTATATCAACTTCTATATCAATACTTTTTGTCTGACTTTCCTGGTCTGATGTTTCTGTTTCATTAGAACTTGGTTCCTTTGTCTCTTCTGAAGTTTCTTCAAGTTCTTGTTTTGACTCTTCTGAGTTTTCCAACTCGTCTGAACATTCTGATTGTGGTATTAATTGTTCTTTGTTTCTGTGAAGTTCCTCTTCCACTGTACTTTCAATCACCTCTTCACAGGTTGGTTCCTCTTGCTCGAATTCCAACACGGGTTCTTGTATCTCGTCAAAACGATCAGCATTTTCTAACTCATCATTAGCAATTATAATCAGCTCCACATTTTCAGAATCTTCAATCTTTAATGCCTCGACAGCATCGCAGACCAAATCTGGTGTTACATCTTGATGAAGTGGATCTGCCTCTTGGATTAGATCAGGTTCCTCACTTTGTTTCAAATCATTTTCTAGGACTGGGTCATTTGTTTCTGACTGTTGGGTAGAACTATAGTCCTCCTCACAAGGAGGAGGAGGAAATTCAGCCTCAAAATTGAGCTCCTCTCCATCTTTTGTTTCTCCCATGTCTTCAAGAACTTGCTCTGGTTTATGCAAAAGCACAACGTTGCTGTTGGATTCTTCAAGAACTTCGAAAACCCCAGGAACTTCAATTTCATTAATATTTTCCTCAGGAATAGGCAGGATCTCTATACAGAGATGACTTTCTATTTCATTAATATTTTCCTCACAGTCCAATAATCCAGCATCATCATTTGCTTCTGGTGCCTGTGAGATCTCTGAAAAGATATTAGAATATAGTTACATAAGATAACTCATATGTACTGTACAGACATGGCTTAATTTGAGGAATTTTCATAAGGTGCTTAGGTTCATTAAACTACAAATAAAATATTTCTTAAGTCTATTTTTGTTTTTCAATTTCAATTATTACAGCTTATAGCTCATGAAAATCAAAAATCAATTATCTCAAAATGTGAAAATATTTCCAAAGATCAATCAAAAAAGAACTTTTGTTTGGGCCCCTTTAGCACTGCTTAAAGTTTGTCAGCAGAAAGAACTGTGAAGTGCTCTAAAATCTCCTGGTAGATAGCTGCTGTGACTTTGGACTTTGGACACCAGCAGATGACATGACACCCCAAATCATCACAGACTGTGGAAATTCGGACCCACGGCCTCTCCACTCCTCCTATGGCACCTTGATTTCCAAATGAAATGCAAAATTTACTTCCAACTAAAAAGAGGCCTTTGGACCACTGAGCAAGGGTTCGGTTCGTTTTTCACTTTAGCCCAGGTAAGATGCTGCTGTCATTGCAGGTAACATACTCCTTCACATTGTCTCGGGATCAGGAGTGGCTTGATACAAGGAATGCAATAGTTGTAGCACATTTCCTGAAAAAAAAGTCTGTGTGTAGCGGCTCTTGATGCACTGACTCCATCACACCCTACAAGGAAGGGTGAGGCTGATCATCTTATGGACAACTGTCAAGTCATCAGTCTTCCCCATGATTGTGAAATGATACTGAACTAGACCTAGAGCTACACAGTATTTATACACTATGAATAGCATTTTCCTTAAACTCAATATGAAATACTCTATTATGAGATACTTTTTGTTTTTAATCTACATGAGCTGTAAGCCATAATCATCGCTGTACTGAAACTTGAATATATAAGCGTTTTACTTTTTGAATTTAATTAAAAAATTATAATAAATAAATAAATATTCCACGATATACAGAGTATCTCAATGTACATATAAAATAGTCATCATCTGGGCTCAGGAAACCAATTTAACTTTTTTCATGGCTAACTAGCACACCTGCTTAAGTCTTGAATTATTTGTGTATTTATTCTGAATTTCTTTCACACCAAGGATACTAAATTTAAATTATAAAAATTCTAATGTAAGGCTAGTTTCAAGTTTATCGTTTACTTCTTACGTTCCACTCTCTCACTCACTCATCTTCTATACCGTTTTATCCTGTATTCAGGGTCACAGGGACCTGGAGCCTATCCCAGGATGCTTAGGGCACGAGGCAGGGTACACCCTGGACAGGCTGTCAATCCAATCCATCGCAGAACACACACACATACACACACACACACACTCATTCACATACTACGGGCAATTTGGGAATGCTAATTAGCCTAAACTGCATATCTGTGGACTGTGGGAGGAAACCGGAGTGCCCAGAGGAAACCCACCAAGCACGGGGAGAACATGCAAACATGCACACAGAGACGAGAATCGAGCCTGGCCTGGAATCGAACCCGGACCCTGGAGGTGCAAGGCGACAGTGCTAACCACTACACCACCGTGCCGCCTACTTAGTTCCAATTTTATTCATTCAATGTTATTCAACCATTTATAATGGAAAACCAAGCATTCTTCACATAATTCTTCAAAATAAGGATGTTTGTAAACATTGAAAATATAACCCCAAATATCAAGCACCTTTTAAAACATCTATAAAACTATATTAAACTATAAAAGGGTTATTTAAATATAAACTTGACCTAAACAGCAAACCTTTGTTCAAAAAAAAAAAAAAAAAAAAAAACCCTTAAATGCTGTGTGCAGTACTGTGGTGACTCTCTCCACCCCCCCATCCCC
>JAQMYL010000017.1:5468797-5491507 GCA_030014365.1 Clarias pachynema | reverse complement strand
AATGTAGAAAGAAATAAAAATCAGGAACCATCATGGAGTTAGAAAGTGACCTAAAACTTTTGAACGGTAGTGTATATTTCTGTTAAAAGGATTTGCCCCTTCCTGATTTGATTTTTTTTTGCATATTTGTCACACTTCACATCATTAAACAAAATTTTAATATTACAAAAGATAAGTAAATACAAAAAGCAGTTTTAAATGATAATTTCATTTATCAAGGGAAAAAATTGTCCAAACCTACCTGGCCCTATGTGAAAAAGTAATTGTAAAATTATATATCAAATGAAGGAAATATGCATTCAACCTATTTGTGTACAGTATTTGCATATGTCTATATATTTCCACACCTGTAAATAATGTATACTAATGGACTGTTTTAAATAGTGCTCACTGTGGAAAAAAAAAATATGGGTGGTTTGGGAATTCCCAAGGATCTACATATATAGCCATGAGCTCCATAAAGCAAGGAACACTCCCCTCAAGGGCATGATGTCATGGCTGCATAATCATTGACACGGTGGCATAAGTTATTTTTACCACCTCCGTGTTGATTATTTTCCAATAATTAAACATATCCGAGATGTTTTTTTCTTTCACCATGATTTTTTTTCTTTATTATTATTAAAGTGCAACTAATTATTGCACTAATTAATAACTAATTAGTTAGCAAACGTTTGTATCTTTTATCTGGTATATTTAATACAAACATCCTTGAAATAAATTATTTTCTATTTTTACTCACTTATGATATAAACATTAATTCCTTCACATTTTTCCTTTAAAGGTCAATGAGAAAGGAAAAACACATAAAGATAAGAATTTCTAATATTACATTTTTAATTAAAATTTTACCCGACTGTGACAAAGAATTGACACTGGAGCCTCTTTCCAAAACATATAACAGAATATTTTTTTTATTATACCCAACACCTGCTCATGTCAGACCTGATAAGTATAGGAGTAGTTTCAGCAGAAGACTAATTCATCACCGCTGTTTAAGGAAATGATAGAGGAAATCATTCCTGCCTGGGGTCATCTGTCTCTGTAACTCATCTGCTCATGTCAGACCTGTGATCACCGAACTAAACTGATTTACTTCTGAGTCACAATCATTTTACTCTTGGATATTACCATTCATAAGTTTGGACACACCTTCTAATTCCTTGGTCTCTCCTGGTTTTTATTTCTTTCCATAATAGAGAGTAAAACAATGCCGAAGACATCCAAAATATACAATAATCTCCTTTGAACAGTTGATATAGAGATGTATATCTGCTACTTATGCTATGTAAATCCTCTATAACGGCTCTAATCTGAGGTACAGTTTGTTATTTGGTGATTTCTGAGGTAACTTGTGACTCTAAATGAACGTCTCCTCTGCAGCAGAGGTAGGTTTTTGTCTTGCTTTTCTGGGAAGGTCTTCATGAGAGACAGTTTCATCCTGGTGATTGATGGGTTTTGTAAATGCACCTGACAATACTGTTACTGCAAGGTTGTTACTTAATTACATAATACCATATGTGTCATTTCATAGTTTTGGAGAAAAAAAAAAATCCAGCATTGTTCTAAAATATAGAAAATAAATCACTGAAAAAAGAAAGAAAGAAAAAAATGAATTAGAAGGTGTGCCCAAAATTCCTGTATTAGCTGTTACTATGGAAACAATAACATTCATTTGAGAGCAACAATATAAACCTGTGATATATATATACACACAGTCAAAAAAAGTATACTTTTAAAACTTGTTTTTAAAAAAAAAGTTGAATCTTATATATGTATAAATATTTTAATTTTATTTTTTGCTGTATGTTATATATCGAAATATATGATATTATTAATAGTATATGAATATAATATACATCATACTATTTTTCTTTTCCTGAAGTATATATATATATATGTGAATTTTAATTCATTTTGCTCAGATACTAACCAATTACGAAGCTTCCAGTTCCTTTCATAAACGCACGTGACTGGCAGACAGCATAGTCCTGTAAACCCTGAGTAAAAAGATGTTTTCTATAAGTATGTTATTAAAGTTTTATTAGTAGGACATTATTATTGCTGATATATAACCAGCGCACCGGATGTTTCTCCACGAGCGCGTCATCGACCTTCCGGAGTCCGATGTTGACCATCGCGGTTAGATTTAAAACACTTTAAAACCTAAAACACTTTCACTTCATACACGAATAAAGGACAACCTGCGGCTGCTCTGACTTTGTCATTGTTTACTTCCGTATATAAGCGAAGGAAACTGAAATACTCAGAAACGGGATTTTATTCCTTTAACATGTCAGCTGCGCCCTCTAGCGGTGTGGAGTCTTTGATGTGCTCATTTTGTTGAGTGACTGTTTATACATCTTCATATTCATCTTCTATATCGCTTATTCTGTATACAGGGCCTGGAGCCTATCCCAGGAGACTTAGGCCACGAGGCAGGGTACACCCTGGACAGGGTGACAATCCATTGCAGGGCACACACACACACATACACACACCACACCAGTGGCGGTTCTACACTGAATTACTCCATATAAGTAAAAAATCCTTTATTTTGTTTTTTGTTTTTCTTGCTTATCTCACTCACATCGTAGCTCCTCCAACTAAACCTTAGTTGCTCCCCTGAGTTTTATTCTATTTCTCTGACTCACAGCCTTTCGCTTTCCGCCCCAAATCATAGCTTTTTTCTGTCCTAATCATGGCCCTTTCTCAACCAACTAAAGGTTACATGGAGGGAACATGGGAAAAAAATGTCGAAGTTATCTAGAAACATTTGCGAGATCTTCTGGGCCATGGCAACACCTTAAGGCCTTAAGGACTTTACCGAATAAAGGCCTTCAAATAAAAAACACATTCTTGTCACACTAATTATTTTATAACATACAATCATTCCGTTTTCTACAAACCATGTTTTTTGTCTTCATGACCCAGGGGAAGGCGGTGAAATTCAGCCAAGCAGATTTTTTTTTTTGCTGCAACAAGGAATTAATAGATCTTTTTTTTTTTTTTAGAAATTCATAGCCCTTAGAAACATTTGAACTGTACAAACATTTTATCGAATGCCATGAATATTGCAGTCGTTCCTGTGAATATTCAGCAAAAATCCTTGACGCACCACTTGCACATTACAGGAACTTAGGAGTTTGCATGTTTTTCTCAGTTCTTGGTGGGTTTCCTCTGGATACTTTTGCAAGGCCCTGTATAGGGTGTAGAGATGTTTTTATTACAGCCACAGTGAAGCTCGGTGTGGTGCTCGAATAGCACCATATTCATATCTAAACTGTCTTTATTGCTGCTTAATTGTGCATTAGCATCCAAGTCAGCAAGTAAACCGAGTGATTTCTCAAAGAGAAACGGCATGGCTTGTTATAAACATGTATAATATTATATTCAGATCAGATATTTCAAGTTAGAGAAAATAATAAATCGTGATGCTTAAAAAAAAAAAAATCAATGACAGGTGGGTGCAATTATTTTCTTATAACAGCACATCATCCTTAATTGTGTCCCTATACCAAGGTGCAAATTTGCTGATTTAATGATTGAAACATTAAAAAATGCCATGTTGTTCGTTTAATTCATTTATTTAACGTTATGAAACATTCACCAAAAATGAATATCTGTTACCATGCGCCTCATAGCAAACCAGATATAATCTCAATAGCTTCTCATTTATTTTACCCCATAAGTTAATAAATGAATCCCCAAAATGTAAAAATCACAGAAAAATGTCACCATATCAACAATCATTTGATCATGTCAATAAGCTGACCTGTGGTATAATTAAGCAATATCACAAACAAGACCATGCTGTTGTATGACCATGATGCGATCGTAGTGCCGAAGATATCACAAGATATCGTACTGATATTCAGTACAACAGCACAGCCTTGAGTGGGATGTATGCTTTTATACAACAGGCCATTTATTTTTAAAATATTATAATTTATTTATTTGTTTAACCAGTTATTAACAGTAATATCGCATATTCTTCCGCGACTGGTAGAACTTGCATCAAGCTACGACCGACAGTTGATTCCTGAAGGGAATTCTAAATTGCTGCAGCAACTAAATACGTAAAACGAAGATAAAACTTAAATATACCCTCATAAAATTAACATACAAGGGTGAGTCATAAATTATCCTTATCCATCTGTCAACAAGCTTTCACATGATCTCATTTAAAAACCCAACCAAGCTCAGGGAGAATGCGCAAACTCCATGCGTACGGACCTGAGGTGGGAATCGAACCCGGAACCTGGAGGTGCAAGGCGACAGTGCTAACCACTAGGTCACCGTGTCGCCACGGGTTTTTACAACAATTCAAAAATTATGAAATTAAGGAAGATTTGATGCCAGACTTGAGCAGGTTATAGAACCTTAGTTTTTCCTTTCCAATCCTTTAAATGAACCAGAAGAACAACATGCAGGTGCTCATTTCTAAACAGTAAATCACTGTGATGCATTTCAAGTTGTGTAAACGTTGCCAGTGATGCCACAGTTCCAACTGTATTCAGTAAAACATCAGCAGGCGTTGACCCCCATAGTCCACTCATGAAGCCTCCCTCTTAAACATCATCACACAAATCTGGGTAGCTACAGAGTGGAATCAGCACACACACCACACTCAGAAAAATTTGCTTATCAACCCTGCATCCCCCAACAGATCCTATGTGCCTGGTCAAAGGCAATTTAAGACTAACTTCCATCCATCCATCCATCTTCATCCAAAGTCGGGTCGCGGGGGTAGCAGTTGCAGCAGGGAACCCCAAACTTCCCTTTCCCCAGCCACCTCAGCTAACTCTGACTGGGGAATCCCGAGGCATGCCCAGGCCAGTGTGGAGATATAATCTCTCCATCTAGTCCTTGGTCTTCCACGTGGTCTCCTTCCAGCTTGACGTGCCAAGAACACCTCCCTAGGGAGGTGTCCTGGTGACATCTTTACTAGATGCCTGAACCACCTCAACTGACCCCTTTCCATGCAAAGGAGTAGCGGGTCTACTGTGAGTTTCTCACAGATGACTGAGCTTCTCATCTTATCTCTAAGCGAAAAGCCAGCTACCCTTCTGACCCGACGCTCATGAACATAGTTTCCCCTATAGTTGGAAAAGGGGAACCACCACCCTAGTCTGCCACTTCTTAGGCACCGTCCCGAACTTCCACGCAATGTTAAAGAGGCGTGTCAACCAAGACAGTCCCTCAACACCCAGTTCCTTCAGCATTTCCAGATGGATCTCGTCAATTTCCGGGGCTTTGCCACTGTGGAGTTGTTTGACTACCTCAGTGACCTCAGTTGACAGCTCAGCCCCTCTCTTTACCCGAGTGTCCAAGACATATGGCGTCAGGACAGATGATACGATCACGAAATAGATCAATGACCTTCGGCCTAAGGTGCTCTGGTACCGAGTACACTTATGAGCATCCCTATGTTCGAATATTTCTTATGGACAATACATGACTAGCACAGAAATCCAAACACAACACACCACTCGGGTTTAGACCAGGAGGCCCTCGACCCTCACTGCTACCCAAATAACAGCGCACCCAACCCCATCGGTTTCTCTCGCAGGTGGTGGGTCAACATCGCTCTTGCGGGCTGTGCCCGCCAGGGCCCCCTGGCAGACCCAGCCACCAGACGCTCGCTGATGGGCCCTCTGTCCAGGCCTGGCTCCAGACAGGGGCCCCGGGCTTCCTCTGGGCAGGGTCACTTTACTCTCTACTCTTTTTTTATAGTTTTTTTTAAACCAAACTTAGTCTGGCCCCTCACCTGAGACCACTTTGTCTTGGGAGACCCTACCAGGAGCACATGGTTCCAGACAACACCACTCCCTGGTTCATGAAGGCACGCAAATCTCTCCACCGCGATAAGGTGATGGTTCCCATTAAGACTAACTTATATGTTTTAACTGAGTTTTATGAGCAGTTTTTCGCGCAAGCTGGAGTTTAAATGCAGGACACACTAAGATTGTGGGGGAAAATAGCCAGTGTGTTGAAAGCATGTACAAGTTATACTGTGTGCAGATGAATTATCCCCCATAAATAAACCTTTTTTTTTCTTCTTTCAATTAAGGTTGAATTTCATCACTGGAAGTATGTTTGATGTTTCTCTGTCAGATTGATAGAAACACAGGATTAATGCAAAAGGTCAGCACTGAAGAAATTAAATCTCTTCCAGAAGAAATGAGTTTGCATCTGAATTATCATCACGCACAGACCCCAAATTACAGTTTAATTTAATTATTTATTCATTTGATCATTATGGCCTTTTTTTACATTGTTATTTAAGACACATTTCAATCTAAGAGCTAAAGGCACATTACAGAGTACATAGAGCTCCTATAGCAATTTGTAACCCAAAGCATCATATGTTTACAAAATGCTGATCACTCTGCAAAGCTGCTTTTTAACAATGGGGTTGATAAAAGTGCTATATAAATAAAATCGAACTGAATTGACTGGACACAACTTTTTCCATGTATGAAAAAGTGAAAGCCTGTGTACATTATATGCACATGCACTCATCATCCACAATAATGTCGTTATTTAAATCAATCACGTTGTACCCAGTTGAAATCCACGGACATTTACATGAAGCTGATCGATGTTTGCTGCTTCAAGAGCTTTCAGTCTTCATGAAAGGCTTTCCAGTAAATTTTTAAAAATGTCTAAACATGTTTAGCCACATGTTAGATTTTGATGGCATGCAAAGATTTACCAAAATATCCCATTACGCAAAGTGGGACACATAAAAACAATCCCAAGTTCAAATACTGATGATACCACAGTGATCCATGGCCTTGGAGACTATAAAACAGATTACAACAGAATGAGCTGTTGTATGGTAGCATATTTGTGTGGCTAGGAATAGGTCTTGACCAAATTAGGGAGAAAATGCCATGAAAAGAAAAAATTAATAAAAATCACTAAATAAAAATGTGGAAATTGTTTTAAACACTACCTGCATTTTTTTTTCTTTGTAACGCATTGCTTTGAGTCGTGCAGTTGATTCACTTGTATTGTAAATGATTTATCTTGTGCTGAAGAATTTTACTGTGTACTTTACTGTAACTCTTTCAGTTTCCAGACCTTTCTCGTATTTTCTTTATTAACATTGATGATTATTTTGTTGGCCCAAAAAAAAAAAAAAAAACAATTGGGTCAAAAAAAAAAAGAAGTTCAACCTGAACAAAGCTGGAGCTTTCTGGCACACAGCTATGTTTCAAGTTATCCAAGGTACATTTGCATGGCTATATCATTTTCACACCATTCACTTTATTATTTTTCAGTAGAACATAATGCAAAGTGACCAGGGAGAATGATGACTGTAAATCTTTGAACGTACATCGGTGCATCAGTCCACTCTCAGACAGTGGATTAAAATCATGAGTGAAAATTTTAAACTTATTTTTCGAAGCCACGTTTATTTTTGTTGCCTTGAAAAAAAATATGTAGAGTGGTGACTTATAAATATAGAGGAAACCAATCAGATAAGGTTAACTACCTAAGGTTAAGTACGTCTTTCTTAAATTGCTTTTAAAAACCTGAATTTAGGTGGGAAAAAAAAGTTAGTGTGTGTGCATGTACATTATATTTTTATATACTGTGCAAATGTCTTAGGCTTTTTAAACTTTTTTTTTTTAATCAACTAAAATTCTAATGTCTGATTTCCAAGCATTAGCATACCAACCTCAAATTAAATGTTACAGAAAAATATTTGGCTGCCAGAAAAGAAAGCAGCATATTCTTATAATCAACCCCTTTTCAGACAGAAAAATTATTAAATGCAAGCTGCTGGGTTTAGGTGCAAAACAGAAGCAGGTATAACAGTCAAACTTAGAAATAATATAGTAATAAGTACTTTCTTAGAAAACTACACAAATTGTAATGGAGACTAAAGGATCCTGAAAGCATCGTCACAACAAATGGTTCATTAATTAATTTTTAGTTTTTTGAAAGGCATATTTGCATGTGTCTAAGACTTTTGCACAGTATATGCTTTTATTTAAATCAAAGTGTATACGTTCAGTAAAAACAGCACCCATTGGGACTCACCTCTGTGGTGTAAACATACTTTTCGCACATCGTACTTTATTTATTTTACAGTCACAATAGTCGGATATCGCGAACATTACACCCCCTCATGTAGATTAATTTATTTTACATATTTTAAAGCGTATTGTAATTCTTATATTCAATAAAATTAAAAAATAAGAAAAAGAAAAAAAAAAACCTGCCCCAAACTCAATCATTCTGTAATCTCCCCACCCACATGACAAAAGATGAAAGTGAGGATATTCAGTGCACAGTGTTCAACCCTATCTGGATAAATAAACACATTGGTACACAACTGTCGACAAATAGCATGTATACCTGCAATACATGCAAGATGTGTGTGCATGTCCGTGCGCATCACGTTAGAGTTCAGTAAAGGTGCCTTACACTGAAGAGGAAGACACACTTTAATCATGTGTGCATGTATGCCTTTGCATTTTTTTGTTTTGTTTTTTTAAAAAAAAGGTTCAGGTTTATACAAAACACAAAAATGAGAGAAAAGTTACAGATGTTACACAGGACAAAAAGGATTGACAAACGAATAACCCAAGCATCAACTTGCAGAAAGATGACCGTGGATGTTGAATACGTTAGACGACTTTGTGCGCGTGGGAGTTTTTTTTGTTGTTTTTTTGTTTTTTGTTAGCCCAGGATATCCCTTGACTCCAAGTGCTAGTGACGGAGCGCAAATATTATTTAATGGAAGGCGACTGGGATTTTCAATGCAGCACTGAGAGCGATTGCAAAATCTTGCCATTAGAACAGAAAGTGACGTCACCAGATTCAATAAGAACTCTTCCCTACCCAGCTCACTCACCCAGCCCTGGGATTGAGGGAAAAAAAATTATTACTTCAGTCGATAATGGCATGGCACACGCGCATTTAGACACACACACACACAATACTGGTAGTGTGAACTTGCAGTCCTTTGCTGCACACCGGGGGAAGGATACGGCAGGTAAGCGAGCGTGCGCGCGCATTCATGCGCACACAGGAAGTCCAACTGGGAGAGGAAAAGTACAGTGAAGAGGTCCGTTATTCCGTCTCTTTCTACAGCAGGCGTGTTCCTCGAGACCAGTGGCTAACACTTCACGACGGGCGTGAGGATGGAAGGAAGGAGTGAGCTTCGACAGTCCATGAAGAGGAAGTCATGATGGCGTGGCGTTTTTCTTCACAAAACACACATCCATAGCAGCAACCTTTTATTGATCTCCCTCTAAAAAGAAAAATCCCCCCTAACAAGCCAAGGAAATGCCAAAAGTTTGGGAAGGGGAAAAAAAAAACTTTTTTTTTTTCATGCCCCCCTCCCCCCAAGCACCGCACTCAACAGGCCTGCCTTACCTACCAACATCACCCATTCGGTTAGTTAGTCAGTAGATTTGTTTTTTTTTACATTGTTGTTTTTGCAATTCTTTGCAAGTCCCGTCCCACAGTCCCCCCTCCGACCCCATTTTGAGTGACGGGGGCTCAGAGGATCACCGCTCGGGCTCGGATTCCAGGGCCAGGACCCGCTTGCGTTCGCGGCACTGCTTCTTATGGGCCGGCCAATCCCTCTGCTGACACTGCGAGCCACAGTAGCGTGCGACCTGACAGCGACCACAGATGTTGAACTCTCGCAGCTGGGAAAAAAAAATAAGCAAGCATAAGTACACAAACGCATACAATATAAACAGGCAACAGCTCTCCACAATCCTACATACAGGTCTCTGTATGATAGCGATAAAGACTTACAGGTGTGAGACGGACATGCTGTCTTTTAGTCACATCTGTAAGTCTTTATCTCCATCATACAGAGACCTGCTGCTATAACCAGTATTCAAATTTCTGGTGTATGATTGAGTTACTATCCTTCACTCATTTACAGTGTTGGGTGTAACGTGTTACAAAGTACTCGGATTACTTTTTTGATGCAATGAGTAATCTAATGCGTTAGGTTCGCCATTTAAGTACTCCGTTATTTAGATACTTTTTCAAAAATGTAATCCGTTATTTAGACAATTTATGTCCATGAGCCAGACATCAGTCATTCCCAATCCATTATTGTGTGTGTGAAAGTCGTCCTACAAGTCCCGCCCCCCTCTGTTATTCCTGCTGTTATACCCCTATCTCACCTATGGGGTTAGACTATGCGAGGACCGACGCGCGGAAAGATGGCAACCTAATCACAGCACCAAAACTCGCGGTGAATCATGATGAACCGTACTTATGGCCACCGCGCGATATTGCGTAGGTGAGATAGGGGTATTAGTAGTTAACAGATTATGGGCCAAACTTTGAGTGATGATGGTAGAATAATTATAAAGGTCTTGACTAAAACAACATGCATGAGGAATCACAAAGGAGTTTTAATTTTCTTATGGGTTTCAAACCTTATGGGTTTCCAGTGCGAGTATACAGTTTAGTTTTTGGTATCTATTGGGGCATAGACTAGCCAATTAGATTCCCTTCAACATGATCTCATATAACCCTCCAAGAGCGTGCCTTGGCAAGAGCTCATTTACATAGATACTGAAACAGCATGTTTGGAGGAGGAGTGAAAAAGGGACAAAAACGCATTATCTGCAGTTTATTTCAGCTGGAGCATTAACACACTTTGGGGGAAGCATTGAGACCCATGTTAACTTGTTAAAGAAAGAGGAGAACATGGGACCTTTAACCCTACAGAGACAAGAAGGGAACGAAAGGAATTTCAGGGAAGCCTGTATGTAAATGTTTTTTTCGCCAAGACATACAGTATCTTGGACACCCCTGAGACAATAAAAGGTTAATTATAAGGCTTTACCCAGGAGTGTGAAAATAAATTGACCAATAACCAGAAAGGACACGCAGAGAAAACTGTCCCTGGTTTATGTAAAGAATTTCTTCCAAATTTCCATAAAAACATCTGGACAACTTGTTAGAGATCTGGGCCAAATGCTGTCACACTTGGCTTTGCTCGTGTCAGCTGCTGCTGTTACTGCAGGCCAGCAGATCTGCTGTGTCTTGAAACTGATGGCAGGGAAAAGTGCAAGACTATGCACTCACAAAGCAACAGAGCAAGCTGAATAAGAATTTTCGCCCTCTGCACACACTCTACACTTACCATCCTGGGTCTTATCAACATGTTAAACAGTTAAGCATATTTATATAATCCAATAGTCCAATTCATACATACTGCAGTTAATTTATTTACTCATAGTGAAAAAGCACCTAAAGACCTGGCCAGTGTATTTAAAAGTAATAATTCTTAATAAGTCACATGCAATGTAATTACAAATATATCTTTTTTATACTTATTTTTTATTCTGGTGTTTGCGTCTGAACTTTGACGCAAAAATGTGTTTGAAGTAGTTTTATTTAAGACTCAATGCCGGAGCATACTACTTCCACGTTTTAAGCGCTGCGTTCAGGAGAGGAAACTAAACCTTCTGAAAACTATTACAGCAAAAGAATAGAAGAAATAAACATTTTCTTAGTGTGAGGAAACCACAGTCACATGTGCAACACATTTGCAAGAAGCTGTATATTAAAATAAATACACCCGTCACCTCTGAAAATTTTTACTACTTTGTTAGATACAAAAGTGACCTTTTTAAAAATAATAACAAAATAATAATTATAATTATCTGTCTATAACAAAACTGTACCATTTAATCGTTTTCAATTCAGAATCTATTCACACTTTTTGAAGCATTTAGGTTTAATTAATATTAACTGCTCTAAAATTGAGGACTTCCTTAAAAATATTGCACATCTTTTGGGAGGGAAATTTAAAAAAAAAAAAAAAAAATTTTAATACAAGCAACTTCCAGCTACAGCAAATACGTATACACCGAAATATAGAGTACTGAAACTCGCGTATCTTGGACGCGCATTTGTGTTTGTCAACGGGGAATAACTCCAGACACCTGTGTTCCCAGTAGTGAAAAGGAAGTTGTGTTGTGCATTTGTTTTTGGAAATGGGTCTTTCCATGGAGGAAAAAGTATTCATAGTTAAGTATTATTTCCGCTCCTTTGGAAGAGGTCGTGAATGAAGATCGAATTTAAAAGATGGCAGAACAATTCCTTCCCGTACCCAAACCATTCCTCAGATCTTACACCGCCTGATGCCTATTTGTGGGGAATGTTAAAGGAGTGTGTGTTCAACTGTGAAGATCCACCAAGAACCGTGCCTGCATTACGCCAGCAAATCATCTCGTTTTGTCAGGAATCTGCAGCGACCCTTGTTTTGGGAATCCGGGTTGAGAATCTGTGTGAATGATATGAACACTGTCTACAGCGAGGTGGCGCGCACACGCACTTACATTATGCATACCGTAGTAAATCAACACGCCAAGTGTGTATAGGTTCATTTCTTTCAGGAGAAATAAATTCAACAACGACAACAAGGTATTGTTCGGTTTTTCATTTCAATACTGTATATTTTGGCGCGTATTGTACTTCCGTTTCCCTCGAGTAAGTAAAAGCTGCTTCTTTTGAATTTATAGGCAGTTTGTGCAGTACTGTCACCTACTGGACTGGAGTGTGGGGCCATATAATGGCTGGGAAAACCAGATAATTACTTTGTATGAGAGAACACTTACATAAATTAGTTTATAAACAAGTACGTTTAAAAATAATTAAATCACGCGGCATTGCTGTAAGAAATATAGCTGGTTGAAATAAACATTAATGTCATCAAATCAAATCCAAAAACCGAACCGAAGACCTTGACTCAAATTTTTTTTGTAAAACTTCCTAACATAATTTGTTCAATGCACATGAAAGTACTGACCCTCCTTTCAATGAGTGAGCAAGGGGGATAGTGACACTCATAGTAAGTGCAGGAACATTCCTCCTCCTCCACCAGCTCTCCGTTGGCGTTGTAGTAACGAGTACGGCCCAGTTCGAGGTACTGTTCCTCCACCGGATCGGCTGGAACCTGCTGGATGGCCAGCCAGTACAGTGATTGCTCCCTGTAGAGGTATTACATGTACACAAGAACAGCATTATGCACAATGTAGTTAATACAGCAAATCGAGGCTCCAGAAGCACTGAGCTGTGTAAAATCTACCTTTGTTTGCTAGACAGCTCCTCTGGTTTGGGAGTCCAGCCAACAGGAACCAGGCGCAGGTTGTCTAGACGGTTGTCCACCGTGACAGAGTTTATGTGGACAACTTGGAAACTGGGAGCGATGCCGCCTCTGTGTTTCTCCCTGCAAACACACACACACATTCACAATTAAAATCACAAAAACTAAAGATGTCTTAACTCTTATAAAAGTATGATTTGGTGGCTGTTGGGAAGGCTTCACTCACCAGAGCAACTCGTGCAGAGGTCGACCTGCCCACCGCCCTTTGCTTATATCAAAGGCGTATGCAAAGATTTTTGCTCCGTTACCATTTGCGTCAACCTCCATGCGTGCCTGGAAGTCACCGGGAGAATCGCGGAAAATTGAACACAAGAAAAAAAAAATTATAAATCACCTTGAAAATAATGATCGAAAAAAATTCACTGGCTGAAACACACACTCAAAATGAACCATTTCCTAGTGTACTAAAATAAGTGTTGACAAACTAAGTATTCACTTATAGAAGTTTATAAGTCCCAGTTCACAAGAAGGTGCTCATAGAAAAATTTTTAATAAGCATCTTAAAGCCGTGAATGTTCTCACCTCAAAGGCATAGTTCTCCACCAGTGGTATATCCTGCTCATCAATGAGGGTGTATTTTGTCTAAAAACAAAAACAAACATGACTGAGAGCATTCTTTGGCACAAAGTAATTTCTCTTAACAGCAAATAAAATCCTTTCAAAGTGAGTTTTGAGGACCACTAGGCTCTAGCTTTTTTTTAAATAAATGATCTCTAAATGAGAAATCTAAATCATTATTAAAACACTAAGATGGATGCTAAAGCTATGACTTGGTAATCACTGTTATCCAATGTATTTCTTTGACTTTAACAGGTTTCATCCAAACTGTAATAATTTAACCCCTAACACGGAGTCAGCCATTCTAATCCCGTACACATTTTGTCAAACGTAGCGAACATCTCCTCATGATCTGCTAGCTGTCCGTTCTGTGCGCGAGCTAAAAAAAATACAATTAAAATCAAATGTACAGCACTGGCTTTGTAAATGGGAAATGCTCTTGCAGCCAATCAGCAACATGCGACGTTTGTATTCGATGATGTTTTATGCTAATATTAGTCAGCTAGGTCAGTTGTTAGCCTCGCTGCCTCTGCAACACGCGTCAAAGAACTTGAGGTTCAATTATCGACAACCATTTTCCAGGATCGCTGACTGCTCCATTAATAGCATAACATTATTTGATATGAGATACTGCTTACATGATAGAAAGCATTTCACATCTACAGTGTAAAAGTTTTACTTAAAATAGACAAGGCTATTTTTCAACAAACGATTTGGAATATGTTGTTTAAATTATACAATGCTGTCATAAAAGGTACAAACTTTCTTTGGGCTGCTCCCATCAAGGGCAGCATGCAGTGCCTTGGTAGTATGGGGTGCAGCAACCACCAACAACGAGGGTACATAAAGGGTACAATGGAAAAAAATTAAAATAACCTTAATATATTAAAGTCCCTGGAGAAACTTCTTGCATTTTTAATGCAGTATAAAACAAACATAACGAAAGATGTGCTAAGATGGGGACCAGACCGGCTCTCCTTTCTATCAACACCTCTCTTATCGAAGTGTAGGCGTGCCACTCGTGAAGAGTGCCGTTATGGTGCATGATCAGCTGACTACCTCACCGTTAATGTTCTCAAAATGCAGACTGAGATGTATTTCCAATCCATCTGTTCATTTAAAAAAAAAAAATATATATATATATATATATATATATATATATATGAAATCTCTAAATCCAGTGATTTAACAACTTAATGACAAGATTCTACATACTAATCTGCATTTATTAAAAGTATTATTATTATTATTAATAATAATAATAATAATAATAATAATAATAATAATAATAATAATAATAATAATTTTGAGGACTTCCTTTTGGTGTTTGGATGTGCAAAAATTTCATAAATACTTTACTTTAACCACCGGCTTGTTTGGTGAAACCTAGTTTAAAAACATCACGGTTATCACACAGTGGATCTTTCAGCACTCCTGATCCTAAAATAAACTTCACAACAAACCTGACCTCATGTCACATTTCTAGTTTATAACAAAGCCATGACCGTGTTATGAAAAGGCTATTTCTTACCAAAGCCAAGGTGAAAATAAAAAACTTCATCCTACACACCCCTCACTAGCTGCATTTGCACGTCATAGATCCAAGCATTCCACTAATAATCAAAAAAGTGCATCATGTAAACACCTTAATCAGAACAGTCTGACCCGATTACAAGGGCTATTTAATCAGAACCAGAGGAGAGGTGTAAACCCTTAATAATCCTTTTGATAGGAAAACATTAGCCATTTGAACACTTGATCTGATCATTTCTTTCTTGTTGGAATAAATACATTCTGTGTTTGTTTGCCCCCACATGGGGGTAACGTTTGATGCATTTCCAGGAGAGATGGTGAGCGTTCTTAAAAAGATCTAAAGGTTCTCTTATTGTTGATCTCCTATCTTATAAAAACTGCAGGAGAAGTCTGAAATTGCAGCTTAATTAAAAAAAAAGAATAGCAGAAACAGAAAATATTGTATAAGAAGAAGATGCGAGTCTGTCATCTATTAAATCTATTAATTGTTGGGGGGTTTTTTTTCTTCACATTTTCACCACTTCACCGCAGATGGAACCACTTTGCATTGTTATACTCTGATTTAACACTTCAAGCATGTAAACGCACATCTTATCAGACACTGATCGGTAAACAAATCTGTATCTCTAATCAGAACGATTATGGGCGAACCCAATTCAATGCTTTTTGCATTTTCTACATTCTAGAATACTGGAGATTGAAATATTGAAACTATGAAATAATTACAAATGGCATTATCTGATCATTTCTTTCTTGTTGGAATAAATACATTCTGTGTTTAAGTAACATGGACAACAACTACAGTCAGTTGTTATTTTAAGACATGAAGGTCAGCTGTTCTGGAACAGTTCTTGCAAGAACAGTATTATCAAGTGCATTTACAAAACCAATCAAGTACCATGATGAAACTGGTTCTCATGAAGACTATATCAGGAAAGCAAGACCTAAACTTGCTTCTGCTTCAGAGGAGATATTAATTTAGAGTTAGCGGTCTCAAAAATCCCCAATTAACAAAACAGCATCTCAGATTAGAGCCGTTATGAAGGCTTTACAGAGCATAAGTAAACAAGTAAGACAAGAGGACCTTTAGAGCTCTCCAGAAGCACATCTCAATATCAACTATTCAAAGGAGAGTATTGCATATTTTACAAGGTTTAGAAAAAAAAAGAAAATCAGGAAAGATGGTGTCCAAACTTTTGACTGTTAGCGTATGAATGTGTGCACGTATGTATATATTTTACAATCTTCAATTATTCTGAGTACAGATCCAGACTGTTTACAGATCAGTGTCTTATAAGATCCACTGATGTATTCTGATTTAATGCTTTAAAATATGTCTTATTTTCTGTTATTCTTTCTTAATTATCCTGTAATCTTAGACGCACCGAATTGAAACGACAAGAGATCTACGAGACAAGAGTACCTTTAGAGATCTCCAGGAACAGAAATTGGAAATTACATATACTGTAAATTATATATACTGTCTATACTGTATATACACACTAATATATACACACTGTATATATAAACCTGAAAACCTTCACATGCCCCTACTCCACTGCTATGACACTACATGTACTAAGAATTATTATTATTATTATTATTATTAAATTCCCTAGGTTGATGCTCAGGAGATGGGTCCCAGGCCCACACCTTGCCTGTGAGCAGCGTGTACCGGATGCCCCCTAGTGTTCCGCCATGAAGCGGCCTGGCACACGGACCGGACCGACACAGCGCTCTACAGCTGCATGGAAGCTGGTTCACACAAACAAAACCTGTTTCCCGTTATTTAAACACACTACACGCGGCCAACACAAAACGTCCCGGGTTAAAACTAACAACTAACCTTCTCTTATTAACCGTTTCTTTGTGTAATGAACAGAATAAGTGAGTTAGTAAGTGAGCTGTTTAGCTAGCTGGCTAGTGTTAATGCAAGACTCCTCACCCGCCGCCGACATGCCGGTTAAAGTCACGCCGCAAATGTTCCGGATTAATTTTTCCCCTCATAACCTTTTTAACAGCAAGCCGGTTCCTTTACAAACAGATGAATACAGTTATTTCCAAACCGCTTCAAAACGTTTAAGCGTTTTACAGATATTTACCTTGTTAAAACGCTAGCCTGGTTAGCACTGTTGCTAGCACGACAAACAGGCGGCTCGCGCACCAGAACGACTCCGAATTTCATACGTTAAACGGAAAGTCTGAAGTAAAATCTAGAAAGCACAAACGCACGCGCTGAGCGGCTATAACTCACGAACCTCAATAAACGATGACGTTTTAAAATGTGATTTAAACTAGTCTATCTGATGTATATGGTGACCCTCCCCTTGTCGTCGCACATGGCAGTCCCGAGGCTCACCTTCCCGGCCACACGGCCCAGGCGAACAATCCCGAGCTTGAAATCCGACATTAGACGAGCTGTCCACGGACTGACACGGAACGAGCGGCCGCGGCGGTCTACAGGAGGCTAGCTCGGGCAACCCCTAACCCCGAGATTCATCCAATGTTTCTTTTTTTGCTGAATATTAGGGTCAGTCGTTGCCCAACTCTTCCCCGCCCGCCGCCGCTACCGAGCCACCGCGATGCGAAACGCCGCTTAGTGGCGCTGGAAAATCTGCCAGCTTTCGGAGTTAGGATTAACCAATCAGCGAAGAGAGTCAGACGCTTTCGTCCAATAGGAGCATTAGATATTTGACAGTGACTGACGTTGCGTCTTTCTGATACCAGAACGTTAAAACACAAACTGTTTGCGTCGTGGTATTTAATCAGAAGGACCAATCAGAACACGGGAGGTGAACTGTAAGTCCCGCCTACTTGCATTTTTTATGCAACCGTATTGGACGGTTTTAGTCGTTACGTAGGGATCTCGTGTCATTTTAGCGCGAAAATGATAGAAGAGGGAGTTAAGTGGTAACAACACTACAACAACCTGTGTACAGTGTGTTTAGTAGAATTTACTATATTCTTCTTCTTCATTTACACGTGCCAGAATCAAGCCATATATTTTTTTCCTCCAAGAAATCATTAGGAGTTATTATATAATATAATAATAATAATAATAATAATAATAATACAGTAACATGTGCTGCATCCAAAACAGACTTTGGATTTCATTAACTTAAAAAAATATATTTATTTGTTACCCTTTTAAAATTTTATGAGACCTCAAAGTTATCCTCACAATAACTTCCAATATAAAACAAATGAAATATTTATTTGGACCGCCTTTTGCTTTGATTACGGCTATGGCATTGTTTCAATGTCACAACATTTATTTCCATCACATTAATTTCTCTTCAAGACCTTGTATCGATGATGGGAGAGTCGGACCACTAGATGAAGTTTTCTCCAGAAAATCCTAATTACACTGCCCATTTGGACATCTGGATTTATCAACATCTGGATTTATTTCAGGGTTTATTTTTGGTATAATTACTGCACTGATTAATATGGTTCAGCTGGCAACAAGTTGTTTAACCCTAACTGATGTAAGAGTAGCTTCTTATTACTTAAACAATCATGTCAGAAAACTTATCCTCTGATGATGGCAAAGATGTTACTCTGGTTCAGGAGGGGAATATTATTAGCATGCATAAAGCAAAGGAAACAACTAAGGGGATTCCTGAAACTAATAAAACTGAATTAGGAAATGAAAAATGCATTATTAAACCTGGGAGGATAGTGGTGAACCATCATCTTCGAGGGAGAAATGTGGTATAAAAAAAAAAGAATAAATAAAAATTAAACCAATTAAACATTCTAGATCAGAGATCACTTACTGTAAACCTTTGATGAAATCAAATTGCAAATAAAAAGAAATAAATAATATAACTCACTGCTATGTCTTATAGTGAAAGTACAAGCCTAGCAAATTGAAGCTTCCTCAATGATAAGTGGTTGTCTAAGGCTACACATCTGTTTAGTTTCAATCCCTTGAGTTACTTACTTTCTAAATACAGCTGTGAATTTCTCCCTTCAAGGTGATGGTTCATTACAATCCTTCCAGGTTTTAATAATACATTGAATAGTTCTTAACCCAGTTTTAGTCAATCTCTTTAGTTGTTTTCTTTTCTTGATGCAGGCCAATAATTTGACTCTTCTGAAACAGAGTAACATCTTCACCATGACAGGATATTTCTTCTGACATAGTTGTTTAAAAAATGAGAAGCTACTCACTGCATCAGTTAGAGTTTAAAAAAAATAAAATAAAAAAAACTTGCCAGCTGAAACATATTAATCACTACAGTAATTATCAAATGGAAGTGCTTACATATTTGGTGCTTACATTAGTTAAATTAGTTAAATTGAACTAGATTAGACTACATCAAATCACCCATAAACATGGTTCATGCAACTGTTGGCAGGTTATATGCTATATTTTACATCTATTCGTAGTGAGTTTGTCTACTGAACAAATGTGAAAAAGATTCATTGTCAATCTGGATTTTTTTTTAATGAATTCATTTTCAGACTTTTTAGTTGTTGTTTTTTTTATCCTGCTACATTAAGATGCTCATTATAAAATGGTATTTACCTATTAAATCTTTATTTATTTATTTATTTTAATTTTCAAGTTTGTGGTTGAATAAGTATTTTCATAGATGTTATCAGGTCCAAACAGTCTACATATCTGTGTATTGTGCAATATAATCCTGATTTGCAATCTGCTACTTTATTTGATATTCTGTACTAAAACTGTGTGTCATACTATAAAATAGCAGCACAGAAACTTCAAGATAGGAATAGTTCAATAGAAATACTGTTGAGATGTGAAAATTATTTCAATGAAATCCTCTCCTATAGCATTGTCACGTTCATAAATAAAATTGAACAAAAAAATTAACTAACATTTAACTATTATTTCCAGTTTTCTTTAAATATAATTGAGCAACTAAGACAAGCTGATATATTTATAGCTGTGTGAATAGAGTTTGCAAGTCTGAGAAAATTTGCTTAACTTTCTCTGAACCCACTATCACACACTCTACCTATTTTGGTATGTTACCTCCTCTAACTCATGAAAAAAATACTTTACCTTCATGTATATATTTCCCATCTTAAACGTTGTACAGTATTTGTTTGTCACTGTTTAGCCCTAACCTGGTTGACACATCCCTCACACTGTATGTACTGTAGCTTGAGTGCCCCCTAGTGTATAGACTACTTTCCTGCGTGCACCAACCACCCACGTTGTCACTTGTCAATCACTGGCTTGTTGTGTGTTGTGTTTATATGATATGCTCAAGACAGTATGTGTTCCAAGTCTCCTGGCACTTTGTATTTGGATGTTCTTTTTAATTGTTTCTGTTTGTGCACTGTGCCATTATCCGCTCAGTGTGTCATTTTCAATTATGTTTTTTTTTTATGGAAACCACATCCTCTACTTCTTGGTTTAAGATCCTGGGTGTGTCAAAAGAGTTTATTAAATATTTAAGAAATTTCTAGGTGAAAGTTCCAAAGTGCTATAGTCACACACTCACTCTATAGCTGTGTGATACAATTGCATGATATTCTGGCATAGTCACACGCTGACTTTAGAGTTGCAGCTCAATCATAGAATCACGCTACTATTTAATAAATGCTTACGATTGTGGATTTAAAGAATGATTATCTGGTAGCAGTTTGTAATATCTTTTTAAGTTCATACTGAACGTGAAAGCTTCTTTTAAATATGGACAACTCTTTTATGCATATTTCTACACATTTGTTTTTATTGTGTATTTTGCATACATGTTTTTGAGAATGCATACTTACAAAACCAAAATAATCATATCATATCTATATCTATATATCTATAATCATATCTCTTCATATATAAATATAAGGCTGAAGAGGATATGCAAAAGAATCACCAAAAGGATATGCAAAAGAATATCAAAAGAAATAAACATAAGCAAATCACATGAAGGTGGCACGGTGCTTTAGTGGTTAGCAGTGTTGCATTGCACTTCCAGGATAGAGGGTTCGACTCCTGTCTCAGGTCTGTGCACATGGAGTTTCCATGTTCTCCCAATGCTTGTTGGGTTTCCTCCCACAGTCCAAAAACACACTGATTTACTGATTTACAAATTGCCTGTAGTGTGTGAGTGTGGTGTGTGCATGATGGATTGGAACCCTATAACCCGCCACGTGCCTGAAGTTTCCTAGGCTCCTGGCTTCCTGCAACTCTGTATAGGATAAGCAGTATAGGATAGAAAATGAATGAATAAAAATCACATAAAAAGATAAGTGAAAAAAATATAAATCACTACAGAACTGCAATGACATGTGGACTTAGTAAGCCAAAACATATGTCTCCAATTTATACTGTAAAATTCACAGCAATGAGAATAAAACAGACTGCTCTCTCCAAGCCTCAATGGGCCTCTTAAAAAAGGCTTAAGGTTGAGGCATTGTGTATTTCTACACACTAATGAGTGCAGCAAAGGCATGACAGGCAGCATTATTCTATTCATTATATTTTAATAACTACAATTATTATATTTTAATTGCCTATCTATTGTATATTCTATGTAAACATTTATCTAAACAGAATTCTGTACAGAAGTCTGTACCTAGAATTCTTTTTTAATGGTGAGAACACAAAAGATCATTACAGGAACGTTTCCAGAAAATAGCCCAAATGGTAATTTGTAGTTACAAATAAAATATCAATTCAATTCTTGAATATCCAGTTAAAAGACAAGCTAAAAAGGAAATTAAAGAAACATTGACAGAAGCTTAGCATGTGAAAAAATCAATCTTCAGAGAATGTGCCTTGCTAGTTTTCATATAACCATAAGAGAACCTTGTGTTCCTAGAACATTTATTTGTAGTTACAAATAAACTACACATCTGCTAAAGTTACATTAATGAACTCATAAAAAGGTATACTGTAGAAACATCCTGATAAGGTTAGTATGTAGGTTAGTTGTTAGAAATCGGTAAAGTTACTACAGTAGCTACAGAACTATTAGGGAACATTGGAGTTCCAAGAACATTTTGGGAACAGTGCTGTGACTTTGTCAACCAAAAAAAATAAATAATGCAGTGTGATGTAAACTGTAACATTAGGCAAACATTGTATTTCCTTATGGCACTGAAGCTTTAAACTCGCCACTCGAACAACATCAAAGATGTACCAGTAGAAAGTGAATAAATGATTTGGAATCAATCCATTCCAGACTGGAATATTCCCATCTTTAAGTTGGACTAGATGTGGAAATCCTAAAGAAATTTACATTTTTTGAGTGTTGGTTAATCTGATGAGGGTGGACCATCCCCGAGACAAATATATAAGAATTTTGGAAAAACAAACAAACAAACAAACAAACAAACAAACAAAAAAAACCTTTCTATTATTAACAGAAGAAATGAATATGTAATAGTCAGAGGTGCAAAGTAATGAATTACATTTACTCGCATTACTGTAATTGAGTAGATTTTTTGTGTACTTCTACTTTTTAAAGTAGTTT
>JAQMYL010000017.1:5446945-5461260 GCA_030014365.1 Clarias pachynema | reverse complement strand
GGCTGTGAGAGGAAAACAGCATCACCCGGGGTTCGAACCAGCGATCTCCGGATGATAGGGCGAGCGCTTTACCACTTAAGTCTAAGTATTTAAGTGATTTATGATGTGTATATTTTCAGATTCCTGGTTCAATAAGCGCCATTTTGATGCAACAAGTTTATATTTGTGTGAAGTAAGAAAGAGGGATTTTGACACCAGGATTTCCCTGAACTTTAGCTTCACTAGCAGCTCAGTTTTAAGCTGAAAATGCCCATTTTTCTACTACAACTGGAGTAACCAGGTTGGATAGGGTTCATTAAAGTTCTTTAAAACAATTTTTAAGATTAAAACATTCTCAATTCTGTTGGAGGATCAGGAAGATAAGGTATTTATCGCCCAAATTTTTTTTCTGAAGATTTAAAACATTTCCGCTACCGTGCTCTATTTGCCATTGCCATTAAAGTTATATTTAATCTTTTATGTAAAGCTTTTTTTTTTGTCAGTTGGTTGATTTAAGGTTATTCCCCTCTAGTCTCAATGATTATTTGTGAGTTTGCACTATTTTCACATAATAGCCATCCTTGTTGATCCAAAAACAAAGATTAGTTTTTTTTGGTCATTTGTGAACCTGCACATGTACTGGTGTGGATGAACAAACACAGCAAAGTATATTGACAGTTCAATTAAAAGCTAGTTTAAATATGATTGTTCATAGTGGTGTCATGTCATGTGATTTAAGTCTAACGTCCATTTTTGGGAAAGATGTTGGCTAAGGTGTTTTGCCGCCCACTTATGTCAGAAGCCCTGGCCGAAATGGTCTAATGGATGGCCGAACTCTGAATGTAATAAAACCTGTGTTTGATTGTGATTTACTTTGCTACTTATATTAACAAATTGGACTGACCATTGCGTTTCTGATTCTTACTTTGCAGAGTTCGAACTCGGAAATAGCAGAAAGGTAATTTCTCCGATTTATGTATAAAGGACATTTACAGTCTATCTATAGACTATACTATCTATGAGGGGTGTTCAAATCAAACCGGGACTTTTGATTGTGATTGTGCAGAAAAAACAGGTTAGCACTGTCGACTTGCACCTACAGGGTCCGGGTTCGATTCCCGCCCCAGGGTCTGTGTGTGTTAAGTTTCCTCCGGGTACTCTGGTTTCCTTCCATAAAGACATGCAGATTAGGCTAATAGACCATTCCCAAATTGTTCATAGTGTGTATGTGTGTATGAATGGTGTCCGGAGGTCCTACCACAGTTGTACTGCAACTAAGAGTTTCATCACCATACAGTGATTGAAGACTGCTGTACATGTCAATCACTTTTATCCCTTATGCTTGATGAAGAAATTAAAATTTTCTACAAACAATTCCTGGTTTGACTCGAACACCCTTGTACTGTAAATTTATAAGACAACACAAAGCACAAAATGCTGGTGTTGAAATGGTGTGTCTTTGTGTTTTGTTGAGGACGGAGGAGGCAGAAGGTGTTGGAGAGCCCAAAGACTCACCTGAGCACCTGAATATGAACAAGGACTGCAGTGATAGTAAACTCATGTTGGGCCTGTGGGCCAGTGCGCTGCTTCTAGGACCAACCGGTAAGGCCACAAGACATAATGTAATGTAGCTTTATTATGCAAGATTTAAGATATTCTGAGAAAAGTCATCAGATCTGGAAATAAACCGAATGTTTCTCTAACACATTTTAGTGTATATATGTTTAATGATCAGAGAGAGCTACTGATTGAAGCTTGATTATTTTATTAGCTGTTCCAATCCTTACCAGTAGGTGGTGCCATTTAGTTATCAAACTACTATTTAATACAGAGTTATTGTATAGACTTCAAAGTTGCACAACTGAAGCATAGTATTTTACCATCATTAACCCTCATCATGGATAAATTGATGGGATGGCATTACCTATTTGACTAAATTAGGGCATTGTGGTTTGTACACTCATTTAGCAATCCAAGTGTCTCTGGAATGTTTAATTATAGTCCACATGCCCAAGCAGTACCAATCCTTACAAAAAAAAATATTTTATATGATATGGTTTATTATAATTAGTGTAATTTAGTATGATTGGAAATTAATTTTTCCTGTACATCTATCACGGTCACTAAAACATATTGTGTGTGTACCTAATAAACAGGCAGCATGGTGGCTTAGTGTTAGCACTGTCGCCTTGCACCTTCAGGTTCTGGGTTCAATTCCGTCATCGGGTATGTGTGCATGGGGTTTGCATGTTCTCCCCGTGCTTGGTGGGTTTCCTCCCACCGTCCAAAGAAATGCAGATTATGCTAATTTGCTGTAGTGTGTGAGGTCCTACCATGGTCGTGCAAAAAAAAAAGGGAAATAAGTACAATGGCCACCACCAGCCTCCAGTGGTTGCTGTTGGACTATAGAGCTTCCCAGATGGTTGGATCTAATAAACAGAATAAAGTGTTTAGAAATCATGCACTTGTACTACTACCTTTTGTATCTTATTAGTGGAGGTCATGTGGCGGTCCCCTTACTTTAACATATATCCATAATTTGTGATAGCCAATGAGTGTACTGTATCACCATGTACTTAATATTTGTACAAATTACAGTACATAATAAAATGGCTACTGAATGTGCATACCTACTCCACCCTAAAAATCCCAAAAGTATTTTATTCTTTCAGGAAAGGCTGTAATATAGCCTGTCTAACCTGTTTGTACAGGTTCAACTGCCTCTGGAGTCTGTATTTATTCTCATTGGCTGGTGTAAATGGTTGAGACTATTTATCTCCATCTGTAGCTCAAAAAGCTAAAAAAAAAAATATATTAATGTAAGCTTACATCAAGTGGCACTTATATCAAATGATTTTATGGCTATGAAAGTGGAATATTTTGGAATAATTTGGATTTAATACAATAAAATCAAGTGCAACATTTTAAAGAGACAGTAGAGTCTGAAATGCAGACAATGCTTTTGTGCTCACCATGCTTATAAAGAGTGGTTACAGAACTGCTGCTCACTGGATGTTTTTTGTTTTATGCACCATTCAATTTAAAAATCCAATTAAAAAAAAAAAAAATACAAACCAGAAATCATGCTACTGTCAAAGTCACTAAAATAACCCATTCTCATGATTTATGAGAGCATTAACTGAAACCCCTGATTGGTCTCTGCATGGTTTTTGGACTTCTGTCACATGATTGACTGATGCATGGATGAGTGGGGTTACAGATATTTCTAATAAAGTTGCTTTTTTTGTCTCTTAGTTTAAGTACCTGAGCAGTTTCAGAGGAATGTTTTTTGTTTGCTACGCCACACAGTGACCCATGACTCGTTGACGCATAGAAAAAACATCTGACTTAAGTCATGAGATGATGATGATTATGATGGCAGATGGTCACGATGATTGATGCTGAACTGCAAACTTTTCCAATTTCCTTAATTTAATCTATGTAATATAATTTAATATGCTTCTTGTACAGTTGCACAGTACATCTATGTATGTCCAGTATGTATGTCTTTGCTCTTATTCATGTCTTTTCATTCTTCCCTCTCCAGCTACATCTCGGATGTACTTTGATGAGCGCACCGTCAGCCACCTCCTCCTTCTCTCCTCCGACCGGCTCACCGTCACTTACCGGCCGAAACGCCAGAAGAAGCCTCTTCCATATGACCCGGCTCGTTTTGACAACTGGCCCAATGCCCTCTGTCTCGAACCCATCAGTTCGGGCACGCATGCCTGGGTCCTGGACGTAGGCAACAGCGCCGCCTTTAAAGTGGGCGTCTGCTACCGCAGCATGGAGCGCAAAGGCTCGAACAACGAATCTCGTCTAGGCTCCAATGCAAAATCCTGGGTGCTCTCACACTATGAAGAAAACTTTGCCTACTGCCACAACAACCAGGTCGTTAACGTGATCGTAGTGAAGAGACTCACCAAAGTAGGAGTATTACTGGACTGGACCGCACAGACACTGCTGTTCTACGATCCAGACTCGAAGTGTGTTTTGCACACAGCGAGGCACACTTTCACTGAGCCACTGCTGCCTGCTTGTGCTGTGGCCGATCAAAGTGTGTCCATAGTGCATTATTAATATGCATGTACTTTGTATGTTTACAGATTCCTGTAAGAAATTAGGTTTGGATTTAACACAAACACATATATGTGAAGATAAACTTTGTCTGGTCCGGCTGTCACCAGCGTGTCTCTGTGCCGTGCAAGTGTTGGCGCTGGAGTTTTAAGAATATTTAAGATATGAGAGTTGAATACGTGAGTGAATATGTAGCATTCGTACATAGAAATATCATCTGCAATATATTTTCATACTTGTGGGGTAAACATTAAAGAAGAATTCCGTGTGAATTTTGAAGGAGGTAATACGTCTACGAAATCTTACATACGTATGTCCTTTTATTAAGTGTGAAGTATATTGTTAATAGTGCCAGTGTAATATTTCAGCTGTAATACCTCCAGAACTGTGCAAGAGTCTCGAGCCACCTTTCATTTCTTAATAATAAATGTAATTAAATTAAATGATGTCGATTAAAGAATATAAAATATGATTTAAGTGACAGGCCGCATAGTGCCTAAAAATATGATTAAAATGTGTTTTATGTATTTACATAAGAAACCCAGCAGCGACCTCATTTCCCCTCTCGCCTGTTCCACCCACTCAGCGTTCTGCATCACCGTATATGAATATACCACTCATCATCTGCACCTGTTTTTCACTGGGTCATCCTTAAATTAAAAGCTTGTTCTAAGCTTGAATGAGTCATAGGTCACTGTGGCTTAACACAAATTTTAAAAATCCCCTGAAACTGGTCAGGTGCACGGACTAGACTGAAAAAGTCCATCAGGAAACCTGTGAGAAGTATCTCAAGCCTACATTTTTTACAAGAAAGTCTCATTCTGTGGAAGCCGAATATGAAGAAATGAGTGATGGCTCAAACTTTCTTCTAAAGAATTGTCTGTATGGTTACAGATTTTGCATGAATAGTTGCAGTCATGTTCTCAGTCAGATCTATGCGTCAACAAGGCGAACCAAAATGACTTGATACCAACTATGTGATGTACTAGAATGATTTTTAACATAAACCTGGTCAAAAAGGGTAAAATGCAACTTTTTGTCCATTTTATTTGTCAATATTTGGTCAATAACAAAATTTCATCTCAATACTTTGTTATATATTCTATATTTGGGATCATTGTCATGCTGAATGACCCAGCCACGTTTCATCTTCAATGCCGTTGCTGATGGAAGGTTTCACTCAAAAGCTCACAATACATGGCCCAATTCATTCTTTCCTTTACACGGATCAGTCGTCCTGGTCCCTTTGCAGAAAAACAGCCCCAAAGCATGATGTTTCCACCCCCATGTTTCACAGTAGGTATGGTGTTCTTTGGATGCAACTCAGCATTCTTTCTCCTCCAAACACGAAGTTCTATTTTGGTTTCATCTGACCACATGACATTCTCCCAATCCTCTTCTGGATCATCCAAATGCTCTCTTGCATTTGTGTTAGTGTTACTGATGGTAGCCTCTGTTACTTTGGTCCCAGCTCTCTGCAGGTCATTCACTAGGTCCCCCTGTGTGGTTCTGTGATTTTTGCTCACAGTTCTTGTGATCATTTTGACCCCACACGGTGAGATCTTACGTGGAGCCCCAGATCGAGGGAGATTATCAGTGGTCAGATTGTCAGTGTATGTCTTCCATTTTGTAATAATTGCTGTCCACTATTTTATGATGAAAAAATTCACAGTAATAAAATGTTACAAGACTTATTTGTATATTTGTATAATACAATTAAGGATTTTCCTTTCATGAGTCACACAATCATCATCACCTTCTAACAGATTTAATAGATAATTCTAAGGAAAGGAAAAAAAGTAATGAAATAATGTTGCTAATTAGAAAATAACAAATTAAAGCATTTCTCAGGGTCTGAGCTACCTGACTCACATGGCTCTTATTGTTTACTCAGACATGGTTCCACCCGTCTGTAACTTTTGGGTGTGTGAGCAGGTTACACATTCCAGCAATTAGTTCCACTGAGTTTAAACATGCTTATATTATTACAATTATTACAATTTCACATTTCCTGTCAAACTGAGATATACAGTAGATTTTATCATATTTCATCATGTTTATCATTGGCTCAAAAAGACTACAGTATATAGATTGGACTTATGTATGTATGGCTTATAGAAGTTTTGGCACCCTATCAAAATGTATTGTACTGTACAAATAACATTAACAATGTTACAATTACTGTACAAACCTATAGGTGAGACAAAAATTACAACAAAGGTAAATCTCCATCCATTAAGAAAAATTTTTTTTTGCAGTCTTAAAGAGCTCTCTTTTGCTTATAGTCATTTCCTGTTTCCAGATGGATTGATCTGCAGTGATACTGTGTGAGACTAGAAGTTCAGTATAGGAGATGTGTTTAAGTTAATATGGAGTCCAGTTCGTTATTGGAGGCTCGGGTAAGACTGTAGGAAACTCCAGTCCTGAACTATCGAGCAACTGCAGTCACAAATCCTCAGAGAACAGCTGTCAGCATCAGTCGAGGCCAAGACCGTCTTCGTGGAAAAGTGGAACCGTCCCCAGTCACCACAAACATCCCAAGGAGACCACACAGGGCAACCATGCGATGAGATCTCCAACCAGAAGCGGGACACCAGGATGAGTCAGACAGATCCTTGAAATCATTGATCAAAATAAAAATACACAATGTCACATACACAGTCGGCAGCACGTTGGCTTCGTGGTTAGCACTGTCACCTTGCATCTACACAGTCCAGATTTGATTCCCAGCTCGGGTCTGTGTGCATAGAGTTCACCCCGTGCTTGTTGGGTTTCCTCTGGGCACTCTGGTTTCCTCCCACAGTCCAAAGACATGCAGAGTGTGTGAATTGAGCGTGTCTGAGTGTGTGTCCTGTAATGGATTACCCCCAATTTCAATTGAATTTTGAAAAGTTCTTTAAAAAAAAATCTTAAGACCTTTAAGATGGAAATGTGCAATATTTACAATGTTCCTAAATCGAATAGAATTAAAATAGAAGTGTATGAGGTGTTAGAGTGTATAAATGAAACAGGATAAATTAGTCCTCATATAAGGGACAAATCAGCAGTGTGTAAACAAGAACAAAACTGTGCAAAGTATCAGGAAGTGTGCAACATGTAAGCAACGTGCAAATGTGAAACATAATAAGTAATATGCTTCACCCTGACTTTTATGCGGTAGCAGGAATGTGGTGAGAGTGTTTATTGGGTGAGTGTACAAAAAAATACCCAGATCTGATTGTTTAGTTCTTTGTGTTCTTGATAGCCTGCGGGAAGAATCTCCCCAGGGCGCGAAAACGCTTTCCTGACCGCAACAGAGAGAACAGTTCCTCTGACACCAGATTTCCTCCAAGTAGGCTTTGTCAGTGGTGTCAGTGATCAGGCCCACCACAATGGGGTCTTCAGCAAACTTGATGAAAGTAGTGGAGTAAGTAGTGGCCATGCAGTCATACGTGTACAGTAAGTACAGCAGGGGGCTCAGGATACAACCCTGGGGGAAGCCAGTGCTGAGGGTTTGGGACTGCCTGTAGTTTTCCAGTTAGGAAATTGGGGATCCAGTGACATAGAAGTGGGTTGATTCTCCATCTTGGTGGTGATTATAGAGGGAATTATAAAAAAGAACAACTGAACTATATTCAACAAACAGCATTTTAACATAATTCCCCTTCCTAGCGGGTTATTATTGTGTGAAGAAGGTGTGAGATGGCATCATTTGTTGATTGCTTTCGATGGGATGCAAACTGTAATGGGTCCAGTGTGTCAGGTAATGAAGAGATGATGACCAGCCTTTTCACCCTATTCACTTCATCACAACTGAGGTCAGGGCTGAGGCAGGCAAGATAGGGTTTCTTTGGGACAGGAACAATAATGGACTTTTTGAAGCATTTGATTACTGATTGGGATAAGGAAAGGTTGAGTATTACCGTGAACAGTTAAGAAGAGGTTGAATAGTATCGTAAATTATTCCAATATAACAGTAAGCAGAAGATAAAAGGAGGCGAGTTCATGCACGACGAGCGTTGGGCCAAGAAACAGCAGCCCAGGCGGCACAGTGGCGTAGCTCTGTTGCCTCGAACCTCCGGAGTCAAAGGTTCGATTCTTTCATCGGGGTCCTGTGTGCGTGGAATTGTTCTCCATATTCTTAGTGGGTTTCCTCTGGGTACTCTGGTTTCCTTCCTCATCCAGATTAATTGTCGTTTCCAAATTGCCCGAAGTGTGTCAATGCGCATGTGAATGTTGACCGGAGTTGAATGCTGGCCGAATGTTGACCACAAAGCGTACAAATGGGAATAATACAATGGTTGGACTATAGAAGGAGCTAAATAGATTGATGAAGAGCATCCCTGCCAAGTTACACTTACACCATCTTGTCAGTAGAGGGAGCCAGAGCACAGAACTCTTGTACACATTTCTTTTTAATTATTATTAATTATTTATCTCATTAAGTAATATACAGTTTACGTTGTAGTCTTGTGCTTCAGAATGTGTTGAAAAATAGAGAGCTAGGTCTGATAAGGTATTTACATGGAGCGTTAGATAGAAATTTTGGGGGAATATTTTGCAGCTGCCCAAAGTCCAGATGCTCAGCAACCGTGGAGAGGTACTTCACAGACTTTCCGTTTATTCAAGGTGAAATTGTTGACGGGACTTAAGGGGAAATACACGTCGGGTCAGAGATGTTAGGTATAATATGAGTTCGCTTTCAAATTAGTAAACAAAATGGAGATGAGGGAGTCTCGACAAGTTTCCTTAACAACATAGATGAGTATTTTAGGGGGAATTTGACAAATGTTTATGAAATAAGTCATCACTGAGTGAGTCTACAGGATTTCTGTTACATGTGAAGGAAAAAAGGCACAAGTCTCACAGAACATTGTTAACGGGAATCCGCCTGTCGCTGCCCAATTCGCTCTGCGCATGCGCACGTTCGTTGTTTCGCGCCTTTTCTCTACTGCGCACGTGTGACTTTCACCTGTTATTTTTTAAATTTGATCAAAACAGAACCCTAGTCGTAGGATACCTTAAAAAAATAATAATAAAAAAAACTAAACATATAAGTATTAATTAACACTTCAAAGTATATTTTAGCGGACTAAGAGCAAAAAAAAAAAAAAAAATTCAAATGTTTTTTTTCTGTTTTATTATTATAAAAAAAATTTTTTTAAGCAAAATGTAGGATGTTTAGTCCATCTAATTATATATATATATCATTCAGAATAACAGAAATTCCAAAATTATGCACAATGGCTTAGCGGTTAGCACCGTCACCTTGCACCTCCAGGATCCGGGTTCCATTCCCGCTTCTGGTCTGTGTGCATGGAGTTTGTGCATTCTCCCCGTGGGCTTCCTCTGGGTACTCCGGTTTCCTCTCACAGCGCAAATTTGCCCGTAGTGTGTATGTGAATACATGTGTAAATGTTGACCGGAGGTCAACACGACTGTCTTGGTAATAATCATCATCAGCCTCCACAGTTCCTAGATGGATGGCTAGATAGAACGTGGACGTGTAAATGGGTGTATGCATGATCAGTACAGATTGGGCGGCAGCCTACAGTTAAGGGACTGTCTTAAAAGGGTGCATCCTTAAATGTCAAAGGAGTTTCTTCATATTGGCAAATCTGCTGCAACAAAAATCAAGATATTCATTTAAAAATGTTTTTAAAGTACATTTTTCCCCCACAAACAAATATTTCCAAACTATTCTTAATTTTAGAATCCACATTTTAAAACAGAATGCTGTTTCCTCTAAGTTACAATAAATATGTTTAAAGCTCTTTAACAATAAGTGTACTTTAGGAGTCATATATATTCCAATGCATTTTAAGACAGTTTCTTAAATAACTATGTCTATATTTTGATGTAACCAAAGATGTAATGGAAGTATTTTCAATGTGAATGCACAATATGTGTAACACAAAACACATTGTAGAAAACCCCCATATTGTAACTGAATACAACCGTTACACCGCATAGCAAATCCCACCCCAAAACTGATATTCACCTCAAAATGCACTGAGTCGCACGTGATCACACTTTCTGTTGTCTTGTACAGAATATTGTCTAATTATGGTATTGTTTCATTGTCTGTTGTTTCTATGTTGTGGTTGTATGTTTGTACTGTATACTGTGTCAATGTACTGTATACTGTTTCACAAACTAAAGTCATTATAGTTAGAATACAGTTAAAATGTTAGCTTGAGGAAAATCTATTTGAATGCAACAAATTTCTGTGGACTGTATATCCTTCTAATGTTTGGCCCCATATGTAGATTACTGCTGTAACAGACATGTAATGAGGTGTACTTTTACGACAGTCCCTTACTAATTTTAGTAGCAGTTAGAGGTTTTGTGTTTGGGCATTGGGTGGGAATTAACCCGGCCTTCTGCATATAGGCAAGCAACATACCACTGCATGCCACCAATGCCTGTAATATGTAAGTATATATAAATGGAATATATATTAAATATATAAATGGAAAAACTGCTGTAGTTTAAAGTTTTACCCCCTACTGGTCTGGAGCCCAAAGCAGTTGTCTGCCTTGCATGTTGATACGCAGTGTACTTTAAAGGGTGCTCCCTACTCCCTGTGAAGGCAATGTCTGGTTAAGTGAACTTTCCTCGACAAAATTATTATTGTGCAGTTTCTTCTTTACATATTACTAGTCTATATATTAGTAAGGATTTATTGATTAAATAAAATTCTTCTTCTATAACAATGATAATACATCCATATAAATCCCTTTTCGAGCTTCATTTTTTTCGCGCTCCAGCAAGGCCCAAGTGAAGTGATGACATTGTTCAATTGTTCCCTACACCGTTCACGGTTCCCTTTGAACTGAGCAGTTTCGCTCTCTGCGGTTTGGAATAATGCTTAACTTGGCTGAACATCATGTGCAGTACACTTCACAGGGAACTTCGAGCAGGGAACTTCGAGCTGATCGGAACACACCCAGTGACTCTGCCAAAACTAGTATAGGTCAGCTAGACTTTAGATGAAACAAATCTCTGTACATCTATTTTCATTTTGTGAAAAAAATTGTATGGAAAATCAACCCTGCCCTGTTATGTCAGTTAATAGACATGCCCGTTTACATTCTCAAAAATCTTTGTGAAGTTCTCATCTCTAAAGTTGATTTTTGAGTTCATTCAACAAGGTCATTAACTCTCTTGCCAATGACACCTCTAGTTGGCATGCTGTGGTTTATCTATTTGATCCACCCTAAGTTTTGGGCTGGCACACCCATTTTACCAGTTTTTTTGTGCTTTTGCCCTCCAAATTATTTGTAATGCTCCTGTTGAGTTGTACAATTTTATTCAACAATGGTCATAACATTCAAAGAATATTCTGTCTCTCTGTCCTAATCAGTAATACATACTGACTGAAGCAGTTTAACGACCTTGAACATAAGCACTTATGGCCATTTTTGTTTTGCCAAATTGGACTCTTCAAAAAAAAATACACATTTAAAAATTTTATGAAAAGATCCCACCACAACTGATTGTGAATTCCCCATGTTGTCAATCCAGGATTGATGACCTGATGCATAACTGACCGCCAGTAAATAGTCTCATAATCTCAGCGTAACATGTGCCTGGAAAAAAACATCTCCAAAATGCTCAGAGTATGACTGTTTATCATGTGAAATCACATGGTTGCATAATTATCCCACAATTAGGAAGCAGGTAATTGTGTCGGAACATCACATCTTACACAACTTCAAAACTGTATAACTGCTGGACTGTGGTTACATAACCACCAAACAAGTAGTATTGCGATGAGATAGACATGAGATAAAGCTCCCTTTTTTGGGACTTTATATAATTTTTCAACATGTCCAGTACAGCTGATGGAATCCATAATAAATAGTTCGGTCACAATTCACAGAACTTACATACAGTCTATAAGAATTATGCTGCTTATCTAACCACAGGTTCTCATTTTCCATCCTCAGCCAGAAAAAGTGTCTGTAAAAGGAATATTTTCTACCATGGCATGTTTTCAGTGAATCATTTGTACCCGTCACCCGATTAGATTTTTCCTTTTGTACGCGTCATCGTCGCGTTATTATATCTAAGCCCAAAGCATGCTGAAATCAGCCAATCACCGTAATCTCACGTCTCAGAATGAATGATCAGATAAACCACTGAGTAAGATATTTGTATGATAACAGCAGTCACACGTCCACACCTGCGTCATGGATATCCTTTGCTCAAACAGTAATTATTCAGTCATTAAAGGGTTAAGTATGAAACTCTGCTAGGATTCTGAGGCTGCTTTCTTGCTGTTTGTAGGCAGGATAAGAGGTGGCGGTTCGATGTTCAACTCCGCTCGGAGTTCCTCCAGGTTCTGCTCCCAGCGGCGCTCGTAGAAAATACTCATCGTGCAGTGCGCTCGACTGCCGCTCCGCAAAGCCCAAGGCCCTAGAGACGTCACCAGCTTCTTCATACGACTTAAACAGAGGCAAAACAAAAAGGTCCGGATTAAGGTTATAATTTATTTATCTGTACTATACATTACATTAGCGATCGATAATCACTTCAACAGTTCTAGAGGTAGAGTGTCAATATATTACATATGTAAGACAAATTGAAGAGCAAACAGAATAAAATAAGGGGAAAAAAAACAATAAAGCTTTTGAAATTACTGCTTGTCTCTCTGTCTTTATTTGAAAATAAGGCTACCAAAAACACAATGTACATCACCTGAACTGCAAATTTGCCCTCTTGTAGGTAACAGACTAGGTAACAGATATTTGGGCTTATGAGAATTATTATGCAAAACAACTTACATGATCAGTTAATAAAAATCAATGGCTTTAATTCCCAAGTCCAGTTGATCAATTAATGATAATTCACTAACATCTCTAATCTACACATATGCATGATGGCTGCCTGCATTTTCTCTACTTGGCCTCACAAGTTAAAGCTCTGTCAGCATCAGATTCAATAAATATTAGCAGTTTATCTTAAACCCAATATCTGGAAGTTGAGTCATGTCATGACTTCATCACTTCTTATACATTATAGATATTATTCACTACTCATTCCAAGTAGCTTTCTCATATGGCAAGTTTCACATTTCTATTTGAGTTATCCATATCCATGGTCAAAGGATCGTACCTAGTCTGAGATAGGATGGGGAGTCATTAGAGAGAGTGTGTCTGTATGTGTGTATGTGTGTGTGTTGGGGCAACTATAGAGAGAGATTAGGTAGAGTTGTTAAGGTGTAACGACCAGAGAGATCAAGAAGAGTCCTTACTATAAGTGTGGCTTTCTTGGTGGACTTCAAAGTTGTTGATCTTCCTGGAGATGGATGAAAGGGCAGCATAAAAAAATAGGAGACGAGGTCCATCTTTGGCACACCCTGTCTCCTATATTTCATGCGGCCCTTTCATCTCTTCACAAGTCCACCAAGAAATCCACACTCCCAACGAATGGACTCCTTTTACCCCTCTCTCAAACCATCTATCGTCTTTGTCTAAACTTCTTACATCATCCTCAAGTGTGTGTTCTTTGTCCAGCAGGTATACTGCTGATTCAGGCCCTGAGGTGTTACTCCTTCTGTGTTGGTACATCTTCTATGTAGAGGCTGTTTGGTCTCCCCAGTGTATAGCTCTGAACACTCCTCCCTCCTACTCCTACCATCTCCATTGTGCATGTAATAATGGAGAGGCTTTAGACAGATGAGGATTCTTTGACCTTAAAATATAGGGAATTTACCAACTTACCTCAGACAGAAAAGCTACTTGTATGAGTAGTAAACACCTCTCTCAAATTGACATGACTCAACTTCTAGAAAACCTCACCTACAGTAGTTACCTGAGAATCTTCACAAAATGAAACCAAATATTTTTGAAGTTTTGGCGTTTGATTTTACATCCAAAAGGTTTTCTGTAAATTTTTTGTTTAAAGATGTATAACAGTAGCAAACCTAACAGTATCTTCTACATGGTCATTTTTAGACTAGGTAAAGTAAAACACAATGAGATGTTCTGCTCTAGGTGTGATCATCTGTTATCAACTAAAAGTTCCAAACAGTGTGTCCTGATGCATTTATTCCTCTTAGACCAGAGCATTCACTCATCTTCTATACCGATTTATCCTGTATTCAGGGTTGCAGGGACCTGGAGTCTATCCCAGAAGGCTTAGGGCAAGAGGCGGGGTACACCCTGGACAGGGTGCCAATCCATCACAGGGCACACACACATACACTCATTCACACACTACAGGCAATTTGGGAACGCCAATTAGCCTAACCTGCATATCTTTGGACTGTGGAA
>JAQMYL010000017.1:5409277-5422217 GCA_030014365.1 Clarias pachynema | reverse complement strand
AATGAAGTGAAGATAAGATAGGGGTGATGTGCTCGTATCTTCTGGTTCTAGTGAGGACTCTCGCTGCTGCATTCTGGGCTAACTGAAGCTTGTTTATGCACCTAGTTGAACAACCAGACAGTAAGGCGTTACGATAGTCCAAACTAGAGGTGATAAAAACATGAACTAGTTTTTCTGCATTGTTTAGTGACAATATATTCCTTAACTTGGCAATATGTCTGAGGTGAAAGAATGCTATCCTGGTGATATTTTCTACATGAGCTTCAAATGAAAGACTAGAATCTACAACAACACCAAGGTCTCTTACTGTTTTGCAGAAGAGATGAGTGAAATTAGTTTATTCTTTTCAAGGGGAGTAAAGTATTCTAGGTTCTGATGTGGTGTGGTTAGTTTAACATCTGCATCAATTACATTAACTTAATTAATAATTAACTTTTTTAACGATCCAATCAAAGTGTCATGAAGGATCCCTGTCTAGACCTGAATCAGGTTTAATCATGAATCATTTTTTTTTTTCCTTCATATTAAACATTTCTGTTTCTCTGTGTGTTGCAGCATTCTATTCTAGTAAGTATGGCTATAAAATGTGTCTGAGGCTGTACCTGAACGGCGATGGTTCGGGCAGAGGCTCTCACCTCTCCCTGTTCTTTGTGGTGATGAGAGGGAAATACGATGCTCTGCTCAAGTGGCCCTTCAGCCAAAAGGTGAGGACATGTCCTTCACATTTCATCTGCTTTCTGTTGGCCTTCAGCTGTCTTTCACCTTCACTCGACCTTCTCCCTCGTCAGTGTCCTTCACCCACAGCTGAGAAACTTTTCGTTTTCAGTTCTCACTCACTTGTCCTCAATTATAATTTTTTAATTAGTTAATTATATGCAATCAATAATCAACAGCTGTAATTGGTGTAATTATGTCATTAAGGCAGCTTGGAATTATTATTATTATAATTTTTTTTACATTAACCAGAATGTTAGCATAACTTGGTAAGCCTCCAACCGTTTAACCGCTGTGTCTCTACAGCGTGGGATTGTTCGTTAATAGTGATTAATAACGATGACTTGGTGGTTAGCACGGTTGCCTCGCACCCTCAGGGTTCACATCCCGCCTCTATATTCGGTTTGTGAGGAGGCTTACTGGCATTTCGGAATTGTGGTTTGTGCATATGATGAGTTGTTCTATGCAGTGAGTTCGCACCCCACCTACAGTACAATGTGCTCCCTTTTAATTCTCTAAAAGTGTTTAAACAATGTTGCATAAGAAATAAATATATTCCACATGTAATTGGCTTTGTAACAGTCAGAGGTAAAACGTGCCGTGCAAGCGTATGTGAGGCATCACAGGACAAACAGCGTCCACCTTTTTGAGCAGGTAATGAATATTTTATTATTATGTTCTCAGGTGACTCTAATGCTCTTGGATCAGAATAACCGCGAGCACATCATCGACGCTTTCAGGCCTGACATCAGCTCCACGTCTTTCCAAAGACCCATCAGTGAGATGAATATAGCCAGTGGCTGCCCGCTCTTCTGCCCCCTGGCCAAGCTGGCAGGAAAGAGCTCCTACGTCAGAGACGACACCATTTTTATTAAAGCTATCGTAGATCTTACAGGGCTTTAAAATAAAAAAGTATACATATAAAAATAATTTTAAATCCAGCAGAGGTTCTTTTTTCACTCTGCACTTCTACCAGGACACGGTCCTTTTGAGGAAAAAGTATATAGTAAAACATATGCAGTATCGGTCAAAAGTTTGGACACACCCTCTAATTCTGTGATTTTATTTATTTATTATTATTTATTTCTACATTGTAAAACAGTTGATATTGAGATGCTACTTGTGCTCTGTAAAGCCTTCATCATTTTTGGAGAGTCCACTCCAGCAGAGGTAAGTTTTGGTCTTTCCTGGCATGGTCTTCATGAAGAGCCAGTTTCATCATCATGCTTGATGTGTTTTGCAAATGCCGTTGACCATGCTGTTCTTGCAAGAACTGTTCCAGAACAGCTGACCTTGTGTCCTAAAAACAGATGTCCTAAAATAACAATTGACTGTCGTTGTTGTTGTTACGTAATCACCTAATGCCATAGATTTGAAATCTCCAGTATTGTTCTAGAATGTAGAAAATAAATCACTAAACCCAAAACATTGAATTAGAAGGTGTGTCCAAACCTTTGACTAGTACTGTATATTAATCAAATCCTGTGACTCTTTCTCCCAGCTTATGTTCTACAGGTAGCTATTCATCTATATATTAATATATAATAACTCTGTGCCCCTGAGCACATCATTAGCATAAACCATAACAGGGGGCAGATATTTATGGAGTTTGATTAATGAAATAATATTATATCCTATCAGCCTGTGAAAGGCTGGTTTGATGTAATTGATCATATATATATAAAATATACAGTTTTAAATATAATGATAATGATAATAATAATAATCATATTATATATAACAATATAATTGTTAGCTGTATGAACATCATAGAAGCAAATGAACCACCTCTTCATATAAGACGCTTGAAACTAGCTCTCCAGTATGCAACTAAGATAAAGACAAATTCACAAAATCCATCTTATAATCCAATCTTCTACCCACAATATTTGCATCTGTATAAGGCCAGACCAAACTACATCAAACCTTTCAGTATACCCACCAGACCTCACATGGAAAACTTGGGCATAAATCTGGACATCCTTTCAAGTCAGACACACTTTTGCCCAATACTTCCTTGGAGCTTGGAAAAGCTTAATATCCACTGGAGTTATAATAAGAAGGCTGAAACTCATCCGTATATATTCCGTCAACAAGTCCTTGAAATAAAAAGCACTTTTCGCAACCATCAACCATCAATACACGGACGGATCAAAAAATGGACAACCACGTTTCTGCAGCAGCAACAACCGATCATCACCACTATGGAGTCCGTATCCAAGACCAAAGTTCCACCTTTACGGCAGAAGCCCGCACTCTGTTACTTGCTGTACATACTGGAACATACTGAAAAAGAAAGGGAGCAAAACGCCTTAGTATTTACCGACTCAAAATCCTGCTTGCAAACTTTGGAATCTATGAAAACAAATCACCCAATAATCACTGATATATTAATGAAGACAAACCAACTACGGAAGAACCATCACAATATTATCTTCTACTGGATCCCAGGACATAGTGGAATTACGGGAAATGAACAAGCTGACATGGCAGCAAGACAAGCCCTTACAGAAACAATTAGCATATGCCAAATCCCACCCTCTGACCTCAAACCATTGATAAATCACTCACTCACTCACTCACTCATCTGTACCGCTGTATCCTGTATTCAGGGTCACGGGGAGCCTGGAGCCTATCCCAGGAGACTTGGGGCACGAGGCCACCCTGGACAGGATGCCAGTACATCACAGGGCACACAGATATACACACACACACACACACTCATTCACACACTATGGGCCTAAATAATTAACCTAACATACATGTCTTTGGAAAGCATATACTTTTAGACTGCCCAAGTTTTAATACCATAAGAAAACAATTCCTACCAGAACAAGTTTGAAAAAACATATTCTGTAAGACAAAACCAGAAAAACTCTTACAATTTATTGTGATATTTATTAATTTTTATCTAGTATTATTATTCCTTTTTTTTATTTACTGCATCGCTTTAAATCACTTTTATTATATAATATTGGTTCGAATAAACCAGCTTAATATTTGATATGAATCTGCCATGGAATAGCCTGGGAAGCTGATATGGCAAAAAATCCTAATACAGACAAACAAACTGTATGAACATAAGTATATTTATGATATATGATATATCTAATTATTTATCTACTGTATTTATATATCTAATCAAGGATATTAACCCGACATACAGCTATCATAAATTTATATTTATAATTTATAAAGTAAGTCATACAGGTTTTGTTGAACCTTATGTGGCACTCAACTTCTTTTTTTTTCTGCCTTTTTAGATATGTGTATTAAACAAAAACAAAAAAAAACAAAAAAGGGGGAGGGGAAATGCAGATGATGGCTAAAATGCAAGTGTAAATGTGGTTGTTTTTCAGCATGTAGAAGGAACAGGAATGTTTTTTTTTTGTGGAACCCAACCATGGCTTACTTCCTCACCTAATTTAGTACTTTTGTTATGTTATGTTTCAAAGTGCTTTCTGTTTAATACAGGCTTGGGCATTGCATCAATGCACTATTATTTTATGATGCAGAAATGTAATAGTCTCCCAAACCCGTAGAAAACAACCCTGCACGTTTGGGATGCTTTTACTAACCTCCGTCCCCGTTTTTTCTCATAATTAAAGTGCATATGGTGCAGGAATGGTCTAGTTGGTCATGACCAGAACGTATACATAATGTAGCATAATTAAAGTGAAGTCCATTTCAAATATATACAGTGTGATTGTTAGATTGTTAACTATTGTTAGTTTCTGCTTTTAACTTGGAAAAAACATATGAAGAATGTAAACTGCATATGGATCCAGGCTTGCCGTGTATGCGATATTTGAGACTTGTTAGGCTATGTTTTTGTCTGAACACAAATATTAGCAAATATTATAGTAAAGTTTTTGATCACTTCAATGTATAAGTACAAGTAATGTGTGTCGTGTTTAGAATGTAGGTTCACTCTGCGGCTATACAGTGAACTTGAGACTTTATGTAAAATATACAGATTATGCAGTAGGATATAAGATTTAAACCGCGCGTGGGATAAGATTTAATCACTGTACTGGATGTTAATAGAGTTACACACCAGCAAAGGAAGACAATGAACATAATTTTGAATTGTTTTTTTCTGTTTAATATTTCTTCAGTAGGACAATAAGTAGCTGTCTTTAAATGTTTCTAATCATCTTTAGTTCTTTTTTTGTTTTTTTTAAAGATGAAACTGTTTGTGGGACACCATATCACTCATTTAATCACTTATGTACTGGATGTTAATAGAGTTACACAGCAACAAAGGAAGAAACTGAGCCTTGATATGAATTTCTGCTGTAGAGCAATAAGTAGCCATCTCTAAATGTCTCTAATCCTTGGTGTTATCTTACAAGTCCTGAATTTTATTTTATTTTAGCACTATAAGACATGTTTATACTGTTATTTTCTATTTTCATGTAAGTAAGGAACAAAAATGTGCTGACGCATGATGAAGCTAAATTATAGGCTGATGCTGCATTAACTGATCGACATCATAAATCCAGGAGGGTGCGAGAGCTGCCTCAGTAATGTGCTTGATTTTGTTGGTCAGAGAAAACGTGCTTGATCTTGTATGGTAGTGAAATGTTTTCTTCTTATTAGAGATGCAACGAGACAGACTTGAGAACGGGTAGTGTTTTTATGTGAATTAAATGTACATAGTCCTCAAATGCCTACATGAACTCCAAGACTCCATGAACTTTTCAAAAAAACTATTTAAGCTCTGGTCAAAACACACATTAGACTAACAGAAACATTTCTGCTCGGAGTACATGTTCAGTGAGGAAGAGCGGTTTCCATGACCGCATGAATCTTGAGAAATGTTTATAATGCTCAGTTAAGTCTAAAAACTTATCCTTAAGTTTATCAATGATTCTGCAGCAATTGCGATAGACCACATAGGAATAAGTAGAATGGTATTAGATATTTGATTAATTCTTTTGATAGACCTTTTGCTATTTGAAAGATTCTATACTATGCTGATACTTTTAATTTACATACACAACTATACACAATATGATATGCAGTGAAATGCTTACGTAAAATGTGAAAGTATAAAATACGGCTAGCAGTATGGTGTGCGTGTGATTATTGTTGTTGATTATTATACGTCAGTGCAGTTTGATAAACTGGAGATGAAAGGCTTCTTTGTTACTTTTTAGAATGTCTGCAATCATCATTATTACCTATTATAAATTATGGTAGCATCTGTAGTGTAATTGTTTTGCAAGTATATAAACTGTATTGGATAGAGAACAATGCGATTCTCATTAATATTTGCAATACATCATTACTCCATTCTATTTTTCTCATCCTTCTGTAAGCTTAATAAATTAATCTTTTGAAATCTTGACTCTTGGTTCAATAGCAATTGTACATTTTAACCTCGATCCCACTGCTTCACTGTCACCACAAAGCTAACTCAAGCTCGACAATGCATCTACATTTACAGTAAAAACAGTTGAAGTGAGAAAAAAGTTTAACTGTAGCTTTTACAGTTTTTGACTACATTGATAGAGAAGACACTTGAAAACAATGCTTGTCTCTAAATTAAATACTGTTAAACCAAGTCAGATTGACGATGTTTTAGAGTTGGTATCTGCAAGAGCTAACGAATGTCAATGGCACTGATCAGATATGTTCAAATGAATCAAGAAGGTCTGGAGAAAAAGTGTTGAGGCAACAAAACAAAAAAAATCCAAGTTCCTTGCAGTCCAGTGTGAAGATTTCACAGTAGGTGTTGATTTGGGGTGCCATGTCATCTGTTGATGTTGGTCCACTGTGCTAGCAGGACTTGGCACTTGTCCTAGTGCCAAAACTACCACCAACTGGTTTGCTAACCGTGATATTACTATGCCTGACTGTCCAGACAACTCGCCTGACCTGAAACTCATAGAATCTATAGAGTATTTTCAAGAAGAAGATGAGACCAACAATACAGATGAGCTGAAAGCTGCTATTAAAGCAACCTGGACTTCACAAACACCTCAGCTGATGCCAATTCGTGCAAGGAGTCCATTTACAGAATTGGAAAAGATAGAGGATGGTTAACCAAGACCTGGGATATTTTCAAGTATTGTAAGCCAAGTTAGTGAGATTGTAGTCTGGAGGAAAATGAAGGATCTGCTTTTTATTATTTAGGCCCACACCTAAAAAAATGATTTGTCTTCTAGAATTTTCTCGTTAACAATTTTGCAACTTCTGAATATTTTGATGCATCCACTGTTGTTAAAATTCTTTTTTTTTCTCTCCCTGCAGTCATAGACTTTCCCAGAGCAAAATGGAAGCTAATGGAAATTAAAGCAGGTTTTGACCTACAAAAGATTTTTTTGGTACAGATCAACATTTTATTTAGCTTAATTAGATATTTGTTGAAGGTAATGATAGAGGTGCTCGTATACAGGGTGACCAAAATGTTTAGAGCGATAGGTAAAAAAAAAAAAAAAAACTTAACATTCCTTAATATATTAGAATCCCTTAAGTTCATCAATGATTCTGGGCCAATTAAGATAGACCACATAGTTTAGATGAGTCAAAATGAATAAGTAAAGTGGTATTAGACCTTCTATTGTTTAATTTTGAAAAAAAAAAAAAAATTTGTATAAGAAAATAAATCAAATTAATGGAGAATCTAGGGCCAGTCTGTATTTCAAATTATAACCAAATTTTCCACCTTAATTTAAAAGGTAAAAAAAAACCCTTACCATTAATTAACTGAGCTCATCGGAAGACTCTTTCAATATGTGAATGACTAAGTATGAGTGTTCATTATTTTAGTGACATTTACAAAGGGTGCTCAAGTCAAACTGGGACCGGGGCGATGACGGTTCTCATGAATGAAGGTGTAAAACTGATTGACATTTACAGAAGACTTCAAGTACAGTACGATGATGAGACTCTTAGCCGCAGTAAAACATCTGAATCATTCACCTACACCATTTAGCTGGGAGTTATTGCCACATCCCCAGTACAGTCTACAAGGCATTTCCGCATCCTTGGGCCATTAAAGGAGTTCCTGGGAGGCCAGCGTTTCAGACGAGATGCAGGCAGTCCGATCACGGCTCCGGCGTACTGAGAAACCTCAAGCATTAGTGATATGCTGAGATAAGTGCATTAGTGTAGATTATATAGAGAAATAAAGGAAGTTTTTACTCTCGTACCTGTGTTCTGTTATTCTGCACAATCGGTTTGACTTTTAAACACTCTATATTTAAGTATTAAGGTAATAAATAGTTGCTGAATTCACAAAGAAATGAACGACACAGACAAGATTAAATGTGCACAAGTACATAAAATATTAATCTGCATGGCTTGTGAGGGAAAGAGTTTAAATGTCACATTACACTCACGTCATACATCGTGATCAAAAGAACTCATTCTAGAGAACACAAATCCATGAAAAACACAGCAGCACTGCGGTCATACAGTTCAGTCTGGATTAGGAAACCCAAGTGGTACTTCATGTTCCCACACCATGTTACTGTTCATGATGCGTCCCGGAATATATGCAGCAACAGTACCGTGGGCATGTTCAGTGGTCATTAGAGATACAGCATTATTAACGCTCAAATCAACCCGTTTAGCTCTGCCAAGAGGTTACGACTTCAAGCTATACAAGTACCTGGAATAAAATATGCTTCTTTTAAAAACAGTCTTTTTAGTGGTTTAGGATTTTTCTGCTACAAATCAAAATAAAGCCACTGAATCCATACTCCGGATACAAAGTTCTTTAATTAAAAAGACAATTAAAGGAGGTTTATGTATTTAGTTTCACTCTAGACTTGAGTCAACTCCAGAATTATTGATGCCCATCATGAGGATCACACAACGGTTCTGACTTAAGTCATTCCTTTTTTTTTTCTAACGTGACAAAATTGACACTTGCAAACAGTTGAATGAAAGAAATGAAAAAGACAAAAAAAAAAAAAAAAAAGTCATTCTAAACTTGTTTTTGAACAAATAGGCGGTTTTACACTTGCAACAACAAAATATTTTATCAAGACTCTTTACATGTACAAGTCAGGTAACGGATATGAAACATTCATCAACTGCAAAAAAAAAAAAAAAAAAATGTTTAGAAATTTGTAAACAGTGATGAACAAGAGCTGAGGAAGTCTAAGAAGAATGCCACCTCAATAACAAGAAAGATGATTCCCTGACCTTTCCCGAGACTTAAAGGAACTGGGGTCAATATGGGATTGTGGACGAATTTACATTTTTGGAAAGGAAACGGAAAAGGAAAAGCACTAAAACTCGTAACATCCTGAATCGTACGTATTTGCAGACGTACAACCTGGTTGCCTCTGCCAGGAGGTTATGACTTGACCAAAGATTAATCTTTTCATAAAACCATTTCCACAAACTTACATCCAAATCAACACAACATCCCGGTGTCTGAATGGACGTTACATTAAGAGTATGTTAATGGTGTGAACAGAACAGAACAGAATAAGAATACGGCATCCTTATACTTTAATGCAGGGTGCCAATACTTCTGGAGTTGACCAATAAAAAAAAAAAGGTTTAAAAAAAGATCTTGTTGTCAACACAGCATGCTCACAGCGGCCCACGCCACAGCAAATACGACACGCTCTGGAGGTGAAATTTTCTTAGGCGACGTCAAATTCTTTTTTTTTATTTGTTTAAGGAGGAAAAAAAATGGCAGCACGACAGCTGTTTATCTTATCACGCACACACGGTTCATTTTAGTGCCCTTAGAGTGCTTCTTTCCTTTAACCTCGTCATGCCTGAAACGAAACATGCTGACTCATTGCAGTCTTTTTGCTCGAGACTGCACAGTCATGACCTTAGAAGGTGTAGGTTTTTTTTGTTTTGTTTTTGTTAGATCCGAGCCTGTGCTGCGTCCCTATTTCCCTCGATTAAAGTTTGCCATTCAAATTAGTGTTAGTGTTCCGGCGAGCTCGGAGGGAAGCGAGAAGGTCACGGGCTCGAGTCGGCCGTCGTGCCAGCCGCACCATGCGCGGAGAGCGCCACACTTTGATGGTGGAGTCGTCGCTGGCGGAGAGCAGGAGCTCCTGGTCGGTGGGGCTGAAGGCCACGGAGTTGACCACGTCGTCGTGCTGCAGGCGGGCCAGACAGATGTTGTAATGCCGGTCCCAGATGTACCCGTGCTTATCTTCAGCACCGCTGCATAAGAAGTGGGGTTGAGGTTAAGGATGAGAAACAGGATGAGTGTGGGGTGGAGCTACATATAAAACCAGCATGTGGGGAGTCACAAGTTTACCCCAAAGACAGCAAATATTTAGACCTGGAAGTCTTAAGCTTGTGTGCTTCATGTGTTCCCTCCTCACATGATTGTTAATTACATACACAAAACTTGTGAGTCACGGTGTTCACATTCAAAATAACTTTCGTAACAGCTTAGGGCGACCACAGAAGTCTCACAAGTATGAGAAAAACTTTGTTCAACTTTGTACAGTAATAAACACTTTCCTACGCTTGCATGATATTTTCACCAATATGTATATAAATGTGAGTTAAAAAAACACAGAAATTGAAGTTATAATTGTAAACAGGGCTGCTGTTTATATGAAGGATGTAAGAAATACTTTTGTTTAAAGTTATATATCCATAAAACATCCATTTCTTTAAGTGTTCCTTCACTAGCTTCTCGTTTATGATAATCTCGAATATCTTTAAAACCGACTGTAACAAAGATATATGACACTGAAGAAATGTCTCCACCATATCAACGATCAGATATTTTATTATATAAAAAAAAAAATAAAAAGTTTGAACTTGTTATTTATCAGGTATGGTTCTATTGAAAAAAAATAAAAATCACCTTGCTAATAGAATGTTGCTCTATTTGGCCCCCTAGTGGAAGAACAGAGACTTGCTCTTCTATTAATTCAGTCCTGATTGACAAGTCGTGATTATAAGAGGGTCGTTCAAGTCAAATTGGGATTTTTGATTAGGGAGAATAACAGAACAAAAACTCTCTTTATTTTTCTACAAAATGGCCTGTTACACTAATTCCTCTGCTTCATGTATAAAACGCTGGCCTCCCAGGAACTCCTATAATGACCCTAACATGTAGAAATGGCCTGGAGGGAGATCAGGACTGTACAGAGGATGTTGCAATAACTAATAACAAGGCAAACTGTCCTGGTTTGACTTGAACGCCCCTAATATTTTAGAACCAAGATTTGATGACAATTTGATGGGACGGACGGAGCTTTGCTTTGACCAAAAAAAAACAAAAAAAAAAACTCAAATATAACACCGGGTGATTTACCTGGCAACGAAGTCACGACTGACATCGAGGAAAATGAAGAAGCATTCGTCGTTAGGCGTGAAGGCTCGGTGCGCGCGGAGGCTGCGCCGCTCCTCTCGCAGGCTCTTCAGGTCGATCACGTGCATGTCGATCTCTTCAGCTATGGGAGGAGGAGACATGGGGTCTGAAATCACGCAGCCCGCCGGCCACGCGCGACTGTTCACGTACAGGTATCTGCGCAAACCCAAAATACATACGCGGCATGTTTACAAACATCGTTTTTATATTATGTGTATTATAAATGTATCAAAATGACTAGATCATCTTGTCGTGTTTAAGATGCACCCTAGCGGCTTTACAATCGAACTGAGATCGGTGAAATGGTTAGTGTGACCTGTGATCAGGTGACAAGCCCATGCCAATAATGTGGCCGTGAATATCGATGACGTGATCTAGCGAGTCGAAAAATTCCTCTGCGCTGCGTTCTTCCCCTAATACGGGTCCACACGTGGTCATCTGCTCGGGCAAGATCCGTTTAATACCTGAAACACACACACAATGCGTATAAAAATACATTTTTGTCTCTTCAGACATACACAATCATTTCTGTAAATACACCCACATGCAAACCCTCTTCCTCTTTATGTAAATACATAAAATACACAAACACACCTATCTGGTGAGGTGAGTAGGTAAGGCTGCCTGTGGTAAACAGTAGATAGGTCTTGTCCTCTCCTTCCCCAGGGGCAGAAGGTACCACCAGGCTGGGATCGGGCGCTTTGGTGCGTCTGCTACCCATGAACCGAGCCACACACGCCTCCAGTTCACGCTCGCGAGTGCTTCCGCTCTGACAGCGACAGGAAAACAACAAAAGAAGAAAAATTTGCTTGTTTTATAATCAGGGCTGAGGTGGTGGTTTTAAAGAAACAACATAACGCTGCAGTACATATTCTCAAAGATTTCCCTAAATAAAAAACAAACAAAAACAAAAAACATTATTACTGTTACTGTTAGATGTTAGCATCAGTGTCCATGCTAGCACACTTGAACAATTCGATACCCACATGTCTGACATGCTCCAATCTGGACGGGCTGAGATGGGGCAGATGAGCACAGTGCCTGCTTTCAGCATGCTCTCCGCCCTCGGCGTCTCTCTCGTCGTCATCTTCCTCGCTATCGGACGCTCCCAAGTTGAAGAGCAGTGGCTGGTGGTGTTGAGATTCTCCCTTGCGCTGTTGTTGCGATTGCGCCTCGTAGTCGAGCAGCAGGTCGGGCGTGTCGTGCCGCCGGCAGTGGGCCACCATCACCGTGCGTATGGTGCTCGCGTTGACGTTCTGGATCTTGAAGAGGCGCTTGACGACGTTGACGTTTTCAGACTCGATGTCCTGAAGACACAGAAAGCAAAGTGTATTTGCGGATATAATGAGCAGGAAGCACACACGATATCGGTGATTGTTTTGTGCAAGTTAATGAGAAGCACTTTGGGTTGTATTTTCATTGCTCTTAAAGTTTAGTACGGGGTTTGAAGGTCAGACCTGAAATGCTTTGTTGAGCCAAAGCACGGTGCATGAGGTCATGTTGCCGATCCAGTGCAGGTTGCCGGAAATCAGATGAGTCTCGTTCAGCCAGCAGCCAAAAACATCGTAGGGCTTGTTCCTCACTCGCGAGAGCAGCGTGTAGTTCTCTACAGACCCAAGAAGAAGAAGAACAGATTCAACTTGGGGGCAAACAATACACAGTCAGGTCCATAAGTATTTGGACAGCAACTATTTCTTCCACGTTCTTGCCTCTGTACAAAATAATAATAATAATAATCACTTACTTAAGACCGTCCCTGACTGCATCCATGTTTTAGCATCAAAGTATTAATCTTAGTAGTAATCTTAATATTTATGATTGTTAGTTTGCCCAATTAACTTTGAGCCTGTGACTATGGAGGGACTTTGTACTGTTAAAGAAAAAACAACAACAAAATAAAAATGGCCATAT
>JAQMYL010000017.1:5377087-5390340 GCA_030014365.1 Clarias pachynema | reverse complement strand
AAACTGTCCACAATTTCCTCAACATTTTTAGATTTGCGAATAACAAATTTATCCATCTCGGCAGTTGCGGTTTTCACATGCAGTTGCGCGCTGTAGCAATAACTAGTGAGCCAGTCGCTGCACAGTAATGTCATATCTTTGAGTTGTGAATAAATTTTTTTTAACTCTCAATTTAAACACTCACACTCAATCAGTAATATCTTCACAAATCAGAAAATATTTATTTATAGCATTCACTTGTAATACTGAAAAGTGTGTATTATAATCACAAATAAAAAAAATTTTCTTAATCCCTCTTGCGACCCCCTTGAAATTATTCCGCGACTCCCAGTTTGGGAACCACTGGTCTATAGCACTTTATCCTGTATACTTGGTTGTGTGTGGGCTGGAGCCTGTCCCGTCCCAGGAGAATCGAATCCGAACCCTGGAAGTGTGAAGCCATAGGGGTAACCACTAAGCCACTGTGCCGCCACCTCAAATGCAAACATAAATTAAAAATCAAAAAAAATTTTTTTTTTTAATGGATTTTGAATTCATGAGAAGAAATGCAATTCATCACTGATCAAGTCCATGCGGGAAGGCCCGGGTTCGATTCCCAGCCAGTGCCCAAACCCCAGCCACTGGATGCAGTGCCGGTCCCAAGCCTGGATAAAATGTGAGGGTTGCGTCAGGAAAGGCATTCAGCGTAAAACCTGTGCCAAGCTTGTATGTGATGGTCCGTGGTGGTGACCCCTTGCCAGGAGCAGCCGAAACGACTGAATACATCATCAAAGTCTTCCCTTATCTTCTTTTTTTCATTAAACTTTTTCTTTTTTAATGACGAAGCAAACTGGATGAACAATAAACAATAAAAATAAAAACAAATTTGAAAATCTGCTAAAATATAGAGATTATGTTAATAAGAAAACATTTATGGGATTTCAGGTTTGAGGTTCATAATGTTTAGAGATGGAGGAAAAATCGATTCAGTGATTATTTTATGTGGCGATTCACATATTGCCAGACTGACTCCAAAATCCCTTTTTTTTTTTTTTTTTTTTTTAAGATCTTTACATTTATTATGGAGACGAACCAGTCAATCGGCCAGTGACCAGAATTGGCTGGTTTTCAGTTTGATCGGCCGTGCCTTGTGATCTGCTGATCAGTCTCAATGATTCTGCACATTTTATGGTGTTACATTGTCAAAAATCACACTCAATAAAAGCCGCACTCTAAACTATTTACACATTTTTTTAATCCTGTGTGGTAGGAGTGAATTATTTGCTAAGTTTGTTTAGAAATTATAATTATGCTGGATGACAGAGATACCTGCTGCTCAGTTAAATGTTAACCTCTTGTATTTGAAGTTAGTTTGTATTGTTCAAATGCTAAGCTTGGTTTTTAAGTGATAAAACTGTTGTAAGGAACATTTAACTAATCATTAAACTTTTAAAAGGTTTAAAATTGCAACAAAATCCAGAAAAAATGTAATATAGAATCTGGATATTTATAAATCTGTGATATTTATAGAATCGCAATGTTAACTGAATCGGCCCCTAAGTATCGTGATAATATTGTATCAGGAGCTGACTGGTGATTCTTATCCCTCTACAAAAGGCGAGAAAGGCGAGCACGCACATGGGTTTCTTAAGGGCTACAGGAATAAAAAACGAGGATTTAAACTGAAAGGAAAATGAGGCAGACCAAGACCAAAAGATGGTGGTAATTCAACATAGTGGATGCTAAACACCGGTAAACCCCAAGAAAACAAGACGAGGTACTGAAACGCAATCGCTGTCCAATCACTGCAGTAAGCCGCACTGCTGGAATTTAAAAAAAATTGCTGTTTAATGTTTAAAGAGAGTGAGATCTACAAGTGGTGGTGATGCAACTTGCAGGTCTCCAACCAAAGAGGGAACACGTACTGTAGAGAAGAGTGTGTGTGTGTGTGTGTGTGTGTGTGTGTGTGTGTGTGTGTGTGTGTGTGTGTTCGAGGTTCGAGACCCTTGTCCAGAGCAAGACAAGATAAAATCGGGGAAGGAAGCATTTAACATTTTTTTCAGTAAGGATGGACCGGAAAATCTGCTTTAAGTCCTACAGTTGGTGGCGATGCAACCTGCTGGATTCCAACCGCCATTAAACTATTTAATTTGGTTCTATTTTGTTTGTGTAGCGCTTTTAACAACAAACATTGTTTCAAAGTAGCTTTACAGAACATAAGAAACAAAAAACATAGTGCAAAAAGTCCTAGATGTTACACAAAATTATCCCTAGTGAGCAAGCCTTGGGTGACTGTGGCAAGGAAAACTACCTTAGATGTTATGAGAAAGAATCCTTGAGAGGAACCAGCCTCAAATGGGAACCCATCCTCATTTGGGTGACACTGAAACACATTGTTAGGCTCGTGAATGTATGACCGACTAATAAATTTTTACTTCACTTTATATACCTTTCCTGCATTATTGTACTTTTATATCAGGAATAACCTGCTATAATATTCTTCATCATTTCAGACAACAAAAGGCAAAAAAGAAAAAATTATGTTCCAGTCTTCATGACCTGTTGGCTTCACATCCTCTAAAGCGGACCGAGTCTCATCACACCATGCTTTTCTCCCTGCGCGAGCTGGTTCAGTGGCTCGGCTTCGCCACCTTCGAGCTCTTCCTCCACCTCGCCGCTCTGCTCGTGTTCAGCGTGCTCGTGGCTCTCCGCGTGGACCTACAGTCCAACGTGAGCTGGTGGCTGGTGTTCGTGCCGCTGTTCGCCGCAGACGGCCTCAGCACCTACTTCACGGCCATCGTCTCCATCCGTCTGTATCAGGAAGGTGAGGAGCGGCTGGCCGTGCTGCGTCTGCTCTGGGTGCTCACCGTGCTCAGCCTGAAGCTGGTATGCGAGGTGCTGCTTTGCCAGAAACTAGCCGAGATCGAGCAGACACGGGACCCGCTCTTCGGCCTCATAGTCTCGCCGCTGTTCGTCCTGCTGCAGCTGCTCATGATCCGCGCATGCCGTGTTAATTAACATGAACACGATCGTCGCCGTTTTAAGTCTGTTCGGCTTCACCCGCGTGAACTTAAACGAACATTTCTGAGCCGTTGTTTGCTCGTGTGCAAATATTTAATCAGAGGGAGATTTGATTACAATTCAGCGTAAGTGACATTCACACGTTTTTTCCTTTCTTTTCCTTTTTAATGGTTTAACTGTACAAACATTGTGTTATTGTGTCCATTGAAGCGAATCAGCTGTATGTGTTTGTGTTTTTTTTTTTTTATGATTATTTATGAATTTCTGATGTCCTAAATGCTGAATGACAAAAGATGTAATTTCTCTCTCTGGGAATGATGTTGCTCCTGTTCTGCCTGTGTAATGACATCACTATTTGTATATATTGTAAATAAATCAATATACATAAACTTTGATTTGTCTTATGCTGTTTATATTTAACCTAAACATATATATATATATTTTTTTAGATGTATGTTTGTTTTGCTTCATTTCATATGTTGTCATATTATATTTTGATTTAATGCAGACTTTGTAATTTGAATGTCATCCAATCAAAATTCAAAATCACGGTCTGATCTCCTGCATGCAATATGTACTGGCAAAACTTTCTTGAAGTAATGTAGTTAAATACTGCCTAAAATTGCATAGATTTGGAGCACAACTGTATTTACAGCTGAGATTATTTTTTAGAGAATTTGCTAGAAGTCTAGAAGTGGATTGATATATAATTAATGCTAAAAAAATGTATGTAGCCTTTTCAGATATGTCCCTACATATCGGAAACAAAAAGTGAATAATAATAGTAATAATAATACATCTTCATATAGTAATTAGTCATTCAGGCTGAGCTGAAGATTAAATAAAAGTTTTCAGTAAATATAGTCAGACCGCATGGTGGCGCTGTTATACGACAGAGCAAATAATTCAAATATGTACCATTATTGAAATTTTATTTATCACATGCACTTGTTTCGGTTCACTGATTCTATCTGTAATTACTAAGAGTCATAGATGTATATACTCCCTCAAACACAAATTATTATTATTATTGTTTTTATTATTATTTTTAAAAAAAAATTTATTATAAAACCTTATAATAGACTCCCTTTCTAAACTTGAAGAGAAGTTTTAAGTTGATTGTTTTTGCAAGACAAGTTAATGTTTATAATAATAATATGGTAATAATAACAATAATAATAATAGTAATAATAATAATAATGGTTAAAAGATATGTTGCAAACTGAAGCATGTTAATCACTGTTGTAATTATCCAATCAAAGGCTCTCAGAATGCAAAAGCATTTTTTTTCTTTTTCTTTTTTTTTTGCCAATGCATTTTATGAGTTATTTAGTCATATTCGGTGCACAAAAATGCAAATTATATTCACGGTCTTATCTTGTATTCCGGACTACACATCAAGCTGTAACTGTAAAATAAATAAATACAATACAGATTCTTTTTTAATAATGGGTAAAGTCAATAGCCCTATTAGTGCTACTACAACTACTGTACAAATCCATATTATGACAAGAAACACTCAAGTCAAGTAAAGAGAAAAAAAAGGTCCATTACTTTAAGAGTGAAGGTCAGTCAATCAAAAAAAAAAAAAGATCTCCAACTGAAGTCGGCAAAACTATCAATTGCTATAATGAAACCTGTATCAGGAAAAGAAGATCAAAAGCTACTTCTGCTGCAGAGGATAAGTTTATTACAATAATCAGCCTCAGAAAACCATCAATTTACAGCACATCAGATTCCAGATTCTCAGATTCTTCTTGGAATTCTTGGAAGTGGCAGACATATTTCAACACCCATTATTCAGAGGAGACTGCGCGAGTCTGGCCTTCATGGTCGAATTGCAGGGAATAAGGAATAGACATTAGATCAGTGGAAAACTGTCCTTTGGTCTGATGAGTCCAAGTTTGAGATTTCTTGGCTATCTCTGTTAGATGTAAAGAGGGTGAACAGATCGTGTGGTTCCCACTGTGAAGCATGGAGTGATGGAGTCGAGTTGCTTTGCTGATGACACTGTTGGTGACTTGGTCAAAATTGAAGGCACATTGAAAGAGCATGACTAGCACAGCATTCTGCAGGGACATGCCATCCCATCTGGTTTGCACTTAGTGGGATCATTATTTGCTTTCCAGCAGGACAATGACCTCAAACACACGTCTAGGTCATGTAAGAGCTATTTGCCAAGAAGGAGAGTGATGGAGTGCTGCATCCGAAGATCTGGCCTCCACAATCGCCTGATCTAAATCCGGTTGAGATGGTTTGGGTTGAGTTGGACCGGAGACAACAACAAGTACTCAATACCTCTGGGAACTCCTTCAAGATTGTTGACTACCTTATGAGGCTGACTGAGAGAATGGCAAGAGTGAGCAAATCAGAAGGTGGCAACTTTGAAGAATTGATTGCAGAATCGTGTTAATTAACATATTTTTGTTTCTTTCGTAATTTCAATGTCTTCGGTATTAACAAAGATATAATCATAATATGTTAATATTTAATGATGTAAATCACAAAAAATAAAAAACGGACATACAAGAAGAAGATAAGAAGGTGGGTCCAGACTGATTTGTTCGCCTCATGTTCAGCGGCGCTTGAAGCGTTTTCTCAGTACGCGGAAGAAAGCTGAAAAATTCCTGCACAGATAACAGCCAAGTGTCTCTACTGAAGACCCTTTATTACCTGTAAACAATTTTTGTTCTTAGTATTAGTAATAAGCATATAGTGTAATTCCTAGGCACCTGTGATTTTTAGTATAAACTTTGTTATAGATTTTTGAACATGACAAAAAAAACATTGCTGATTTTTTAAACATCAGTATTTGACCTCATAATTAATTTGCCAAAAAAGCAAGCAGTGTATTATATAAGAGATTTTTTTTTTTGACAAAACAAACAAAATAAAAGCTGCCGACAAAGCTAATTTGCATTTAGTGACGCCCACAAAACTCCATAAAAGGTCATGCGCAGACGGCTGGGAGTATTAAATGAGTGCTCAGGGTGAAGGCTGAAAAGACGTTATTATTATTCACTTCTATAATAAAAATAATAATAATTTTTGTGCCACTATTTCTTTTGACATAAATCAATCATTTTTGCTTGCTTTGATCATGCTTCAATTATTGTCAAAAATTCTTAGTCCCTGACCCTTTTTTTGTTACAGATGCAAAGCTCTTCTATAGCACTGTACAAAAGACTTAAACCACTCATTTTCTCCATAGCCACTCCATTTCTTCATATTAAATTAAATGTAGATTCAGTTAAAGAAATTCAGACAAATGTTTTACTGTAAAAGGCTGCAAAGTGCATAAATGCGCTAAATTTTTATAAATCAGTTAATAATGTAACAACTTCAGCAGCAACCTCATTTCCCCTCTCGTCTGTTCCAAACATGAAATTTTCAGCACTATCAGTACCCGGAGGAAACCCACTAAGCACAGGAAGAACATGCAAACTCCATACACACAGAGGTGGGAATCGAACCTGGCCGGGACTCGAACCCGGACCCTGGAGGTGCAAGGCGACAGAGATGCGGGAGACACGAGCCACATTATTATGCTTAAAGTATGACTATATATTAGTCTCAAAGTCTTTATAAATGCGATTGTGTCTGCGTTTTATGTAAAATGTTTTTTTTTGTTTTATTATCCCTCAAGAAGTGAATAACAGAATCAGCACAATAGATAGAGCTTGATGTTTGGGACTTACCATTCACTCCATTAAAAGAGTATATTTCCTGATGGCCTGCAGGGCAGCTAGAGTTTGTTGACCTTTTACTCTAACATGAAACAAAGAAAACGACCCTGTTAAAATGTTTTAAAAGTCCACACAGCAGTAGCAGTAGTAGAAATAGTAGTGGAGTGGTGAATGCACAAATGATGCACTTTGGATTCTGAATGCTGATTGGACAGAAGGTGTTATTTATCAAGAGGATAATTGATAAATTGCTAGAAGACGTTTATGTGACATTTATCAAATAGAGTGTTTACTGTCAGGACTTTAAGCTCCTGTTTACAGCTGCTATAGCATAAGTGAAACCAGGACCTAACTGAGTGTATGGCGGGTCTCCTCCTCTTCTTCTTTTTGCCCACAGGAGGTTGAAGACGTGGGCCGGGCCCCTCGTTATCCATTACACTAGATTGGATTTCCTGACTTCGAGTCCTTTTCATCGGTGTGGCCAACGCTTTCATGAATTCCATCAGGAAATATGAAAGGCTGTTTGTCAAATCCCAGAGCGCGACGATAATTTCTTGTCCAGAGTCCGTTTTCAACTTTCCATTAAAGCAACTTAGCGTCTCCGTCTGAACAGGCAAATGGGAAAACGTTGACACGGTGCTCACAAAGTATTCGGCTAAATGATTAATAAATTCCAGCGCAACGTTGTCGACTAGCATGGAAATATCACGAGCGCTACTTATTGGAGCTGCTTTCTTCTGAATCAAGTGAGAGAACCTCCTGAGAATACTTATCGCTCCGATCATACTGCTCAGAAGGGTCGAGATGGAGTTTGTAAGCGGCGTGGTGGTGTTACTAGACAGCATAACCTTCAGCTGGTTTATTGCCGAGCTCGGTCTTCGGAACTGACGCTGGGCGAAGCCATGGGAGAAACCTTTGTGATCGGGGGAAGATTTCTGAACGTCATCTTCTTCCATCGATTTTTCAGTTGTTCTGACGCTTAGGTTCGCTCCGTTTACTGTGGAGAAAACGTTCCGAATCTGATCTCTCACGTTCCGGAACAGATGGAATGGAGCGAAGACGTTCGTGCAATCTAAAGCGCTTTTGTAGTTCAGGCTCGAATATCCGTTTTGGGTTTCGTCCCCAGACGCGGCCTCTAAATACTCCTCTAAATCTCTTGAAAAAGACTGTGCTATATCCAATGCTGCAGATTTCAGATATTTGATCAGACTACGTGATAGTCTTCTATGACTCGTCCTCTTGATTTGACCTGGATGGAGGATCTGCACTTTTCTGATAAGGAGATCACACACGACCTGAGAGCACGCCGACCGCCAGCGATCAGAGGACAGTTCTTGGTTTTGCGTCCTGTACACGGACAAGATCTTGCAAATCACTTCGTCCGTGCACTTGTCGATATGGAGTAGCTCCTTTTCGCCTAGACTTGTGCTGCTGCCTTTCAGGACATTCCTCATGGATGGATTTTCATGTTCTGACGAATGTGCGGATGAAGACGCGTCACTGTTTCCGGAGTCTTGGCGATTGCTTTCTGCTGACTTTTGGACCTTGAAAAGAAAAGACATCACCTCCTTCTGGACACATTTATAGGTCTCACAGGCAGCCGGGAAAAAATTATTCCGTGAAGGAGGGAGTTTCATCGAATCGGGGTCCGTCTGATCGGAGTGCATTTTTAAACCTTTCAGGAACTTCTCAGTGATTTGCGTAGCTGTCGGCCACAAACGGACTGGTGAGTCGGTGATCGTGATTTCACCCAAGGGGCCGACGCAGGGACACGAAAACCCTGCGGAAATGACTTGATCCTTTGCCTCGCGGAGGATACCGCTTATCGCGAGCACCGCCTTCTTTTTGAACTTCTCATCATAAATCGTCTTCTCATTCCCACCAGAAATCGAGCTCTCCTTATCGTCGCTTGTGGAAGGACATCCATGAACGTCCTCGGTGTGTCTCATGGCCTTCATGATGCTCCTTATGACTCGGTAAAAGGATACAGGCTGGTCAGGTTTTTTGCCTTTCGGCACTAGGTGAGAAATACCTGGACAACTAAGCTGTATTAACTCGAGGATTATAGCTTTCGTGTATAAGGACGTAAGACCATCGGTTACGCTCGACGTTTGTTGACCAGAATCGGCTCTCGTCAACTTCAGACTTTGAGTCGGAGTTTCAACAGAGATGAACTGCAAAAGTGCCTGTTTTATCGCTTCTTTGGTTTGGGTCACGACTCCTTCGATGAAGCTGCATAGACAGTCACATGGGTCCTCTAGTGATCTACATTCAAGAAAAAGGATTGTGATGATTATTGCCTTGTGTACTGTATAATCTACAGATGGGTAACAAGAAAATGGATACACATCAAAGGGTGTTGTAGCTTTCAGCTGAGACATGTCCAGTGTGGACTCTGAGGGTCTTGACATGACATGGAAGCAAAAAGTGACCCGAAACCTCACCATCAATTAAACAGTTAAAAAAAAAAAAAAAGTGATGCAATATTGTGTTGTGTAGTGATGTGTCATCATTAATGAAAATGTCAACCTCCGACAAACTACTCTTTTAAATTCAGTTTAGTGCTCACGAGACCTTTTCTCAAAAGTTTTTGATATTAATCTATTAATTTGTTTATTTTGGTGGTTAAACATTTGGATTATATTTAATTACCATTACTGCCAAATTACTGCACAATCAGCCAAAACATGGTGTTGATGCTAAAAAGTCTTTCAGATAGGATCATATACAGTAACTTCATTTTTCATAATACTTAATGCTTCCTATCTCCCGATCCATGAATAATTCTTTTTGTAAATACGCATGCAAATTAATATTTGTATCAAATATAAAGAAACACATTTGCTAAATATAATTTCATGCCCTTTTATGTAGTGTTCATAGCATTTGTTTTTAGAATTCAAATGATCTTAATTGTCATTCAGAAGAAACGTGGCCAATTTAGTATAAAATCATTTATGAAAAGAATTATTATTTTAAAATGTAAAATTTTAAAGATATTGCAACATGAATTTGACATGGTTACGGACACTACAGATTTTTTTGCTTTTTAAGCTTTTCCCCTAAACTGGAATGCTTTAATATAAACAACGATTTTCTAGGTCATATGCTTCTAAAAGCTTACATCAATTTTAATATCGATACTCATAAAGGAATTTTAATAATGTGCGTTTTAAATTATTATTGTTTGACGGTATAACATTGAAAAACGGCCATTTTAGGGGCACATATAAAACCATCTCTCCAAAACATCTTAAAATTTTTAGGGAAGCAAGATTGGTCACTTCCATGTTGCAGAAACATCAGAAGTAGCTTCTTTGGAACACATTTTCTGTATATTTTAATTATAAAATACATTTTTTTTAATCAACACCAATACTGTGTTTTGTCCGACTGCATAGGAAATGATCTGCATGTAAGTGACACACTGGCGACTGATCCAAATACACAGACAAATCTAAACATGTTCAGGGGACATTGTTAGTCATGGACTCACTCTAAATACGTAGCGTGGTACGCATGTGCACCCTGTGCAGCTTTTTTGTTTAGCTTTTTTTCCGCTTGGAAAACAGGCTCTATTCCAACGCCATCGATGATAGTGGGCAGGACGGACTCGATAACGTGAGTCGACAAGAGTTTCACCATCGACGAGCACATAATGATCATTTCCAATTTGGTGTACTTAAAAAAGAAGAAAAAGACAAAATGTAGGGTTAATTCATGTAGTTGTTTTCCGTTAACCTATAGAAAAAATGTGAAAAAAACACATGCAGCAGTCTCATTTCCCCTCTTGTCTGTTCCAACTCAGCACTCAGCATCACCAGTACACTAATCATCTTATAATGTCAATAATTATCAATAATGGATATACCAAGCCTGAAACTGCTCAGGTACGGCGTCTGGACTGAACATGAGAGCCAAATACTTGACAAAATGAGATCCAAAATATCTGTGAGGAGCCCTGGAGAACTATTATTCAAGAATGCATTAAAAACTAAGAAAGTCTGTCTCTTTGAAAGCAAAATATGAAATGAGGGGGGCTCAAGACTTTTGGACAATACCATATTTACGTAGGAATCTACTTAGCCGTGACCAAAAAAAAAGCAAAAACATCACGTTACGCTGTAGGAAATGTCCCTGGTTGCTGTGTTCCACTCCCTGAAATGATGTAAATTGCAGATTGTAAGTATATATTTTTAACATTCAATTTATTTCAATAATAAATTACAGTTTATAAACAAACATACTCATCGCTGAGACCAAAGATGAGGTCTCTGATGTCTTTGAAGATCTTCACCTTCATTTTGTTGTCTGTCTGTAGAAAGAAGTGGTTCAATCATTAATGCTGTAATCAAACCGGATTAGTTTGATCATCTTAGTTTCTAAGCAGCCAGCTGGCGCAGCTCTTACAGAAATACGTACGAAAGATGAAAAAGTATTTCGTCCTCGTCATGAGATCAAGTATCGACAATACCTTACCGATTGATTTAAATACTGCAATTTGGAAAAAAGTGGAAACTTTTATCTGAATGTGTGTCTCTTACGGTGGACGAGAAGTGCAAAATAAAATAACAGAACCGAAAACAAATTAACAAATTCAAAAACAAAATAATAAAACCGAAAACATGATAACAAATTCAAAAACAAAATAACAGAACCGAAAACAAAATAATAAAACCGAAAACAAAACACCAAATTCGAAAACAAAATAACAAAGCTGAAAACAAAACACCAAATTCGAAAACAAAATAACAGAACCAAAAACAAAATAACAGAACCGAAAACAAAATAATAAAACCGAAAACAAATCACCAAATACGAAAACAAAATAACAAAACTGAAAACAAAACACCAAATTTGAAAACAAAATAACAAAAACTAAAACTAAATAACAGAACCGAAAACAAAATAACAGAACCGAAAACAAAATAATAAAACCGAAAACAAAACACCAAATTCGAAAACAAAATAACAAAACTGAAAACAAAACACCGAATTCAAAAACAAAATAACAAAAACAAAAACAAAATAACAGAACCGAAAATAAAATAATAAAACCGAAAACAAAACACCAAATTCGAAAACAAAATAACAGAACCAAAAACAAAATAACAGAACCGAAAACAATATAATAAAACCGAAAACAAAACACCAAATTCGGAAACAAAATAACAAAAACAAAAACTAAATAACAGAACCAAAAACAAAATAACAGAACTGAAAACAAAATAATAAAACCGAAAACAAAACACCAAATTCGAAAACAAAATAACAAAACTGAAAACAAAACACCGAATTCAAAAACAAAATAATAAAAAAAACCAAAACAAAATAACAAAACCGAAAAAAAAAAATCATACAATACATATACACATAAAATGACATATTCAGAAACAAAATACCAAATTAGAAAACACAATGACAATTCAGTCAAACTGGAAAAGGTAGGTCTAGTTTGCAAATGAAATTCTTACAGCTGATTGGACGAGACATTTGCCTATGCATATATAAACAGTTATAAGTGTTTCTGGATTTTACATTTTGTTTTTGGTTTTGTTATTTAGTTTTTTTTTTGTTGTTATTTTGATTTTGTATTTCGTAGTCTCTCTCAGGTGTGATGCTGAATTTCTCCTTCCCCTTTGTTCTTGCGTTCTCTGGAAGCCATAAAAACTTAGATGTACAGTAGCTGCTTATTTCTAGTAAAATGTTAGTAAAAATTGGGCATTGGTGGCTCAGTGGTAGGTTTCTTGCCTGACATGCGGGACTCCCAGGTTCAATTCCCATCCTGGACAGGGTGCCAATCTATCACAGGGCAGGGCAAACACATACTACGGGCAATTTGGGAATGCCAGTCAGCCTAATCTGCATGTCTTTGGACTGTGGGAGGAAACTGGAGTACACCGATGAAACCCACCATGTACAGGGAGATCATGCCAACTCCACACACACACACACACAGACAAACCCGAGGCAGGAATCAAACCCGGACCCTGGATGTGCAAGGTGACAGTGCTAACCACTATGCCGCCGTGCCGCCGCAATAAATTATTCCTCATGATAATTGTGTAAATGAGTTAAAAAACTATGACTTCTACCGCTAAATAGATGTTTTACTACTAAACAGGAGATGAGACACAGCCTACCTTGAGGGCCGCTGAAAGGCTCTGCTGTTGCATCCTTTATGACATCATAGGACAGGATCATAATACAGAGAACAAAGTGCATACATGTTGCCATGGCAAGTTCTACAATGCTTATAATCCATCTCACACACAAAAAAAGAAAAAGTTGATCTAGGCCTTTTAAATGGTGGGAGGAAATAATAAGCTACAGAAATTAAAACAGGAAGACAATGTAAGGATTTTCCATTTTGTTTGGCATTTATTTTTATAGTTCAGCTTTTTTTTTTTTTAAGGGAATTTTTTTTAAGTGCATGTAGTTTGCATCAGGGCCGTGCAGAGGTGTTTAAAGGGGCGGGTGCTCAAAGTAAAAAAAAAAAAAAAAAAGATAGAACAGGCTGAATAACAACAACTCACATTCATGACGAATCTAATATGGAATTGCATC
>JAQMYL010000017.1:5330430-5340795 GCA_030014365.1 Clarias pachynema | reverse complement strand
ACATTAGATGCACTTAAAAAGAAATTTGAAAATGATATACAAGAAGTATTTTTTTTATTGTTTAATATTATTTATTTTATTTATTTTGCTGTTTATATTTTTAAGTTTAATCCATTCTATGATCGGTATTACTTATACCTATTGTTCTGTATTCCACTGACTGCCTGATGCTTTATTATGGGGAGGAGGAGAGGAGGGGGTGAAGAAAAAGAGTGTACTATACTGTATGTACAGTATAGGTTCCTTGTTTAAATTTCCAATATAAAAAAAGTCTTTGAATAAATACTGTACATCATGGTAGGAAATGAATTCCATTTTAAAATATTAAGAATTGAAAAGGTTAAATACTGCATGGCGTCGATACTAACACAAAAGGAGGCGGCTATAGAGATAGACGGTCTTTGCTGCCCCTGGGGTCTGCGGCTTTGGCGAGGTTCCCGGTCTCCTGCTTCAAAACACTCAACAGGGTCTCAGAACTTTCTAGAATCTAGGATAGGAAAACAGAAGAAGTTTTTTTAATCAGGTATCTGAGTGTGAGTCAAAATTCTGCACACACTAACATATACACAGACAAAGACAAACCGAGACAAATACATCATTTTTCGACATAATCTTCAAGGGTCTACGGAAACCCACAGACACAGACGTCAAAATAGAAGCGTTCGAGTCAAACCGGGACTTGTGATGAAACCCATCATGAATGAAGGTGTAAAAAACCTGGAAAACATGTGGCAATGTCTGTTCACTTCACTAACTGAGATTATTTGTTTGCTCTACCCAGGGGCTGAATGAAGATCTGCTTACAATTTAATCAACATTTGTGTTCAAACATGTTTGATTTTTGTTTTGAAGCACACTTCGAAATTGCTGTTAATTACCTACAATGTAAAAATAATCACCTAGGATGACATGACTAAATTACATTACAGAAGGAAAATTTATTTATTAAAAGAAGACAGCTACCTTCATGTATGCAGCTTCTGTCTCAGCGATGGTCTGGTCTACTTCTTTCCAGGAAGTGAGGTGGCAGTCCAGACTCTCGGACACGCGGTTTAATTTCTCAGTGAGCAAGCGGATGTCATGCTGGAGACCAGACTTCTCCTCTTCCTCCTGCTGGATCTGCTTATTCAGCTCGTCCCTCTTGAACATCAGCTCCTCTATACCTGAGGAAAGAGAGCCGATTAGAGTTGGAAATTTCTGGAATGTTCTGGCTGTATTTTAGCTTTTAAAGGAATAAAATCTGACAAGGCATGCTCTCACTCACTCATCTTCTATACCGCGTTATCCTGTATTCAGGGTCACAGGGAGCCTGGAGCCTATCCCAGGAGGCTTAGGGCACAAGGCGGGGTACAGCTTGGACAGGGTGCCAATCCATCGCAGGGCACGCACACACACACACATTTACACACTATGGGCAATTTGGGAACGCCAATTAGGCTGTGGGAGGAAACCCACCAAGCAAGAACATGCAAACTCCATGTACACAGAGACGGGAATCGAGCCTGGCCGGGAATAGAACCCGGACCCTGGTGAAAGGCGACAGTGCTAACCACTACACCATTGTGCCACCACAAAGCATGCTGTTGGGGAAAATGCATCAACCATAGAGTGTAATAAAGGGTATATTACCATCCTGAAGCTGAATGTTTTCCAATAAAATATTGTCTGTAAGTGTTTTATTCAACGATTTTTACTTTAACTCCACTACATCATAAAAAAACAACTATCTGGACTTTTACTTCACCACATATCTGCATGCCATTGTATTAGTGGGCGACGGAAAAGTATATTTTTTTTACTATGAAAAAGACTGCTGCATGCAAGCACAAGCTCAGTACATTTGAAACTTATGCATATTTTAAGATGTGTACTTTTACTCAAGTTGATATGTAAATGCAGGACCTCTACTTGTACTTGGGTAATGTGGAACCTAGGGAATTCTCTACTTTTACTCAAATACAGGATTTCTGTACTTTGCCCATGACTGCATATCTCACACTATATACAGTAGGACTATATACTGTAACTGTTCATTCATTCATTTTCTATCAGGGAGCCTGGAGCTTATCCCTGGAGACTTTGGCCACAATTTTGGAACGCCAATTAATGAATAGCTGCATGTTTTTGGAGTGTGGGCGGAAACCGAGAAAATGCAAACTACACACACACAGACCTGAGGCAGGAATCGATCCCTCAATCCTAGAGGTTCGAGGCCACAATGTTAAACACTACTGTACGCCACCGCACCACCTGCTATATTATATAAATGCATAATATGTTGTTGTCGCCACAACAGACCATCCAATCTGCAGATGACTTGGCACAGGTTTTACGCCAGATGCCCTTCCTGATGCAACCCTCCCATTTAATTCGGGCTTGGGAACGATGAGTGGCGATTAGGCATTGAGTGGGAATCGAACCCGGGTTTTCCGTATACAATATGTATTGTGACATACATGATCAACATCCTGCGATTAATCATATGGAATGTATTGTATTATTGATCCTGTAGACTATAATATGTTTAAAAGCCTTAAGGTTATACGTGATCATTTCTTGCATGATGCCAAAACACAGATGTATTAAAATATAAACACACCACATTTACTTTAAAATGATATAAAACGTGTCATTTTAATGAAAGCAGACCTTGATATCATTACTGATATTTTATATTAGACTTACACTTGACCAGCTCGTTGTTGTATGTTCGCAGTACAGCTCCTTGCTGGGTCATTGCTGATTATCTTTAACTCGTAATTCCACCTGCTTTAAACTAAAGTTTAACTTTAGAGGGGAAATCCTGGCTGTTAGAATTGTGACGTAGTGAGAAACTCCGGAGCTCCGAAGCCTGTCTCGAGCAGAAGGGGCGTTTCCAAACGAAGACGAATGTGACGTGATTACTGACGTCACCGTTGAGGTGACCAATCAGCGTTCTGTGCACGTGCTACGTGCAGTGACCGGAGACACGCGCTTCAGAAAAATAAAAAAAATAAAACGTTGTGTAAATATTTGAATACTATAATATTAATATTATATAATTATAATATACATCATGCTATTTTTCTTTTCCTGAAGTGAATATAAATTTTTTTTTGTCTGTCTCTGATCAGCCACGCGCCCAACGTTGAGAAGCTCTCCCTCTTTTGCCGCCAAAACAGTGACAGACTTGTGCATTAAACTTTTCCTCAATTCACTTCAACTTTCATTCCCCATGTGCATCAGTGAGTCTTGGACACCCATCCTGACCCTGTCACTATAATACATACTTTCTTGGTTCACTTTTGGTATCTCCTGACCACTGGATCAGGAACGTCCCACAAGAACTGCAGTTTTGGAGTTGCTCAGACCCAGTTGTCTAGACGTCACATTCTGGCCCTTCTCACAGTAGCTATATTTTCAATATCATGCTACAATGGAGGCTGGAAGAGCGGGGGAGATATTAGGCAGGATGTGAACCTGAAAGTCGACGTGTTGGAAGCAGAAAAAATGGGCAAGCATGAGTATTTGAGTGACTTTGACGAGGGCTAAATTGTAATGGCTAGAGGACTGGGTCAGGGCACATCCAAAACTGCAGCTCTTGTGGGTCCCATGGTGAGCGAAGGCTGGCCCATGTAATCCGAACCAATAGAAGAGCTACTGTAGCTCAAATTGAGGAGAAGTTTCATGCTGGTTGTGATAGAAATGTGTCAGAACACAGTGCATCATTGTTACGGTGGCAGAATGGGGGAAGTACTCAATATTAGGCATAACATCGTGGCTGATAAATGAAATGATGTGTGTGTGTGTGTGTGAGAGAGAGAGAGGGGAAAAAATTGTAGAACCATACATATAATCATTCACCAACACCACTTACACATAGAACAGGAACTCTGCTGGGAGTTATTGCCACAGCCGCAGTACAGTCCTGACTTTATGAGCCATTTACACATGTTTGGGGCATTAAAGGAGTTCCTGGGAGGCCACGTTTCAGCCATGAAGCAGGCAGTCTGATCATGAGAAAACTTTCTATCTTGATGGTATCCTGAAACTCTGAGATAAGTTTATTAGTGTAGCATGGGGTTATATAGAGAAAAAAGGAGAGTTTTTTATTATTTTTTTTCATTAAAAGTCCCAATTTGACCTGAACAGCCCCTTGTATTTTATTTCTTCGGCTCACTACACGACTTTCTATAATCTTCTACATTCCAGTGAGCAAGAACGAATGCCTACTTCAGTCTCATTCCTTAATGAGAGTATGTGACAAATAAAATTTGAATTTGAGTAGTCTCGATATGCTTCTTTGGCCAGCATTGATGCAGAGGTTTTACACTCTTGGAACACATTTTCACAATTGTTTCATAAAAACAAGAAATATTATTTTACAACTTTAGATATGTTTTTAAAAATTTTAACAAAGTTCTAAAAACAAATATGGAAAAAAAAACCCTCACGTTTCATTTTCATTCATTTGTCTTTTTGTAGCCTCATTTAATACCTTGTGTAGTCTTTGGGGAAGTGTCGCTGTCATAGATGGACAAATTTTCGGAAATTACAGCTTAATGAACGACAAAGATTAAACTTAAGTAGTAATGTTTTTAGTATTTTGCATCAAAGCTTGTTTTCATTCAAAAGCTCGATTAGTAAGTAGAGTATTTTTCTTCTCTTTTCTTCTTGCAATTCTGTCCTTGGCTAAATTTACTTGTACAAATTGCATCACTGATTTAAAATAAACTGTTAAACAAACATTAAATAATGTGACGGCGGTTAATGGGGTCGGTTTGGTGTCATGAAACAAAAACATTGCTAGAAATAACCTTTATTAAAAATATGAAATTTAAATACAATACAATTCACAGAAAATGAATTCGGTTTTAAAATACCAAGAACTGAAAGGGTTAAATGCTGCATGGTGTCGACACGAACACAAAAGGAGACTGCTATAGCGGTAAACGGTCTTTGTTGCTCCTGGGTTCTGTGGCTTTGGCGAGGTTCCCCGTCTCCTTCTTCAAAACACTTAACAGGGTCTGAGAACTTTCTAGAATCTAGAAGAGAAAAAAGGAGCAGTTTTTACATAAAGCAAGCAAATATAATCAAGTAACTACTTTCTTAAAGATAAAACACTAACGCTTGTGAGTGAATAATGTTTTTTCTTTCCAGACATGTGACAAGCAACAGTAAGAAAAGAAGAAAAAAAAAAGAGGGGGAAAAAAAAAAGAGGAAAACATTCTAAAGTATGCTCGATACTTAATTACACAATTTTTTAATGACTACTAACAATTTAAGTGCCAAAAAGGCAGGAAAACAAGTACGTTCAATTAAAGGTTTAAAGGGAGTAGGTTATCAGCTGTGCGGTCGGGAACTGTTTGATGGAAGTGGCAATATTCAGTTTTTTTTTTAGAATAATATATTCTATATAATATAATATAATATATATATTCTGGGGGAAAAAAAAAACCTAAACCAGCAACACAATATGATGCTTTTACAAATTTCACCACATGGCTGACTTTCCCCTCTTCCGTGATTTTTGCTATGAATTCATAAATTGATGGTCACTAGTGGCCTTCCTTATTTAATCATGGCCGGCAAAGGGACTACAGAAACAGGCCTACAGCAAGCGTCAGCACCACTTGTACATTACAGGAATTGTAATGCTGTAAAGCTGGGAGTTTTTGCTACATCCCTGATATAGTAATGACTTTGCTCTCAGTCATTCCCACATGTTTAGGCCTTTTAAGGGGTTCCTGGGAGGCCGGCGTGTCAGACGTGCAGCAGGCAGTCCAATCATGGCTCAGGCATACTGAGAAAACTTTCTACCTTGATGGTATCCAAGCACTAGTGAAACAGTAGGATAGTGCATTAGTGTAGCAAGGGATTATATAGAGACAGAAAGAAGGTTTATTACTCAGTGGACAGCCATGACACTACAGCAGCAGCTGGGGCGGGCTACGAATCACAGCACATGATTACAAGGGGTTAACAGACGGCAGGATTATGGCAGTGATTTTGTTGGTATATGTTGTTTGTATATTTCTCCGTAGACTCCCGTAGTAGTACTGCCAACAGATTTTCTAGCTAATCATTCCCTCCTCACCCCAACTAAAGCAATAGGTGTTGTTTATGACCATATATGGATGGAAAAGTCAAGTCCAACGTATATTACTTCAAAACATTCATTTCTAAATATTCTTCAGTCGCCTTGCTAGAAAGTAAGTCCATCCTGCGAGACTACTCAAAGGCATGCAAGTTAGGGGAAGGGGTGAGGCTTTTAGGCAATGTCAAATAATTGAGAGGGTTATGAACCAACTGCACAGGTCATTCCAGATTCATATGTAGAAAAAGATGCTTGTTTGGCGAACTTTTGCATGATGACACTCTGGAACACCTACTGAAAATGCAGGTTTGTAGCCCAAGAATATTGTGTAGAGATGATAAACTGTTGCATAACAAAAAGCCTAGCAAAGAGACCACAGGACCCCTTTCTTCATTTATTTTTAAAACATAGCACCACGTGGACACGACACACACCATCCTTTATTAACTTGTCGCATGTGGGAGTGTCTGTCCATTTCATTAACTGAGATTATTTGTACTCCCTTCCCAGGGGCTGAATGAAGCCTGGCAACTTGTAATTAAACAACATTTGTGTTAAAACAAAGATTTTTGAACATTAGCTAAATTATAATTATCTACAGTGCAAAGATAATGCCAGACGGTGAACTCATCAAATTACATTACAGGAAAAAAATAATTAAATAAAGCCGCTACCTTCATGTATGCAGCTTCTGTCTCAGCGATGGTTCGGTCTAGTTCTCTCCGTGTAGCGAGGCGGCGGTCCAGACTCTCGGACACGCGGTTTAACTTGTCAGTAAGCAAATGGATGTCATGCTGGAGACGAGACTTCTCATCTTCCTCCAGCTGGATCTGCTTATTCAGCTCGTCCCTCTTGCAGAACAGCTCCTCTATACCTGAGGAAAGAGAAACCGTTCAAGTTCTTGCTGTGTTTTAGCTTTATAAAGACAGAATAAATATTGTATTGTTTATTCATGCTAATGAAAAGTAAACACCACTTCCTGTATGTATATATTAAAAAAAAAAAAAAAAAAAAAAAAAAAACTTTGTTCAGCCGAATTTTCGCTGAATCACACACATACTGACCTACGAAGGAGGACTGTGAGTGTTTATCATGGGTTAAAACAACAACTGAAGAATGCCTCAAGTGCAACATTTCCCAATATGAGCTCCAACCTATGACACTACCTACGTTATAGAGATACCATCAGAAGACAGTGGTGTGCAAAGTAGTGCTGCAACTCCACTAAACTCATATGATCTCAGTAAGAGGTCTTTGTCTCATTATCCTAATCAAATAAAGTAGTGTGTGTGTTTTTAAGCAATGCATCAGCTGCTTCCAGCTTGCAAATGTGGCAATTTTCTACCATCTTTCATATTATTAAAATGCACAGATTTGAAAGATTTTTTTCCTCCTAATTGTCTGCTGAATAATGAAAAGACAATATGGACATCAAATAAATATCATCATTTTTTGGTAGAAATTGTAAAATACTACAGGTGTATCGCCAGAGGTGGAAGGCAACCGAGTAGATATGCTTTGTTACTGTACTTAAGTAGATATTTCAAGTATCTGCACTTTACTTCTTCTTCTTCTTTGTCTTTCGGACAGAATAAATGCACTTTACTTGAGTAGTTTTATTAAAAGACACTTTTTACTTTGACTCCACTAAATCCTCAAACAACCTTCTGGACTTTTACTACATATCTGCATGGTATTGCTTCAGAGGGAGACAAAGAAATATATCTTTTACCATGAAATGAAACTTGAGTAAATTTTATGGCAAACACTTTTGTACTTTTACTCAAGTTGATGCGTTTGAATCAGATGGCCCACTGGCGACCCCTCAATAGGAGCAGCAGAAAGACTAACAACAACTCAAGTTGATATGTAAATGGAGGACTTCTATTTTTACTTGAGAAATATTCAACCTATGGAATCTACACTTTCTGTCAAGTACAGAACTTGTGTACTTTGCCCACCACCGCATATTGCACAGTTCTTCAGTTCTACATAGGATATATTAGTCATTTATTGGTAAATCATTAATATAGCCGCCCCCTTCGAGCGGTCGCCACAGTGGACCATCTGATCAGCACACAAGGTTGGCACATTAGAGGATAAGGAGCAGAGATGTGTGAATGTGTGGGTCTGAAAAAATATGTATGAAGTGATCAAATTACTCATTCCTTAATTGTTCTATCAGCATTAAACTTTAAGCAGAACCAAAATGTGCCATAATAATTCATAGTCTTTCATATGCAGTATAATATTGGAATTCTGTTAACGTAGCGGTCATCCTCAGTGTTTTTACCTGGATATTGCTAATGAAGTGGCTGTTTATTAAACAACAGTAAAAGCATAAAACATATGATTAATAATGCTGTAGTGTTTAAACTAAGGCCATGTCCACACGTAGCCGGGTATTTTTTAAAACGGAGATTTTTCTTCTTCGTTTTTAAAAATAATTCTGTGTACTGTACACACAACACCATTGAAAATGGTGTTTTGGAAAATCTTCAATTTGGACGGAGTTTTCCAAAAGCTCCGTTTTCAATGACCAAAACTGCGTTTGCATGTGGACAAATGGCGAAAAATCTCCGTTTTTAAAAATAACCAGCGACGTGTGGACATGGCCTAAGAAAGAGACTGGCAATCATCCTATGTTTAGCCAGAAAGAATGTGTGTCAGTAAGATATATATTTTGCAATAAACATCTTTTTTGCTTCTTGTTGGTTTTATGTTTTATAAAATCGTGTAATTGATTGCATGTCACTAAAGGTAACCTTCTGGCCCAGCTTGGATTTATTAGTTCATTCATTTACCCAATGTTTTTTGCCCAAATGGGCGGAGTATGAGGAACTATATAACTGTGGCTCTTAAAGTGAATCTCGGATACATAACCAGTCTTTCTTTTCTTTTTGTAACTTGATTACAGCAAGAGAATCCCTCTGCCATAGAAAACCTCCAAGTTATTACGCTGACAAATATCAATCAACTAAAATGTATTTATATATCAGACAAAGAATCAGATAAAACAAATGATTCATTAAACACAATTTTATTAGTTTGTTATTTATTTATTTGTTTGTTTGACTATAAAAACCTTAAAGTTAGAGATTATCATTTCTTGCACGATGTCTAAACGTGTATTGAAACCTGTATTAAATATGTACACACTATATTCACACCAAATCAGACAAAATGTCCATGTTGATGTAATTCATTAAGAGAACATTTTCAGCAGATAATGAAAAACAGGAAAACTGCTTTTTTGTTTGTATTGTGCTTTATGGCAGCTACTTAACTAACCTAGTGTCTTCATAAGTCCTAACATAGACAGTAAATGGCGTTATTTTAAAGAAAGCATGCGTTTATATAGTGACTGATATTTGATATTAGACTTACACTTGACCAGCTCGTTGTTGTAGGTCTGCAGTGCAGCTCCTTGCTGGGTCATTGCTGATTATCTTCACACAGTCAAGTTTAACTTTTAAAAACCCTCAGCTCATGAACTGTCTTGCATGAAATCCTGCCTGTTATTCCCTCCACAGTGAGTCGGTACGAGCCTCAAATCTTAATCCTCCCTCTTGCTTCTGTTTCTGTTTCCAGAGCGACTGCGGCTCAAAACTTCTCCTCCAGACCGCTTATCAACTTCCTGTAGCGCGACGTCATCAGTACGCGCCATCAGTACGCTGGAGAGAAGCGCGCGATAAACTCGCCTACGGGAGTAACAGAAAATACAACACCGTCGCTGTTCTGAGGAAAATATGCGTTTTGATGAAACCCTGTTGCTCCGACCGTTTTAAATGGCGCAGGGCTTGACGGAAGCTTGGGACACTGTGACTGCTGCACTGGTGAGTTTAACAGCGTGAAAGGTTTTAAAGGTGCAATAGGTGACTGTAAAATCATTAAAAGAATACCAATATGGGAAAATTGACTTCCGGTCTGCAATCCGTGATTCTGTTTAGACGCGCCCGTTGGACGTTCTATAAAGCTCGTGCGCGTGACGTCACTGTTCAGGTTGTCACCTTGATCTCTTCAGATCTTTAAACTGACCGTACCAGATACCAGGGGAAGGGAAGTGCAAGGTGACAGAGCTAACTAAGCCATGTTACAATGTAATAATTTTAACCTTTAAAAAAATGTTTAATTATTAACTAAATGCAACCACTCACTCACTCACTCACTCATCTTCTATACCGCTTTATCCTGTATTCAGGGTCACAGGGACCTGGAGTCTATCCCAGGAGGCTTAGGGCATGAGGCAGGGTACACCCTGGACAGGGTGCCAATCCATCGCAGGGCAC
>JAQMYL010000017.1:5315048-5325251 GCA_030014365.1 Clarias pachynema | reverse complement strand
CTGGGATAGGCTCCAGGCCCCCCGCGACCCTGATCACAGGATAAAGCGGTATAGAAGATGAATGAATGAATGAATGGGTAAAAACTGGATTTGGTTTGTTTGGGTAAAATTTGATGGGGCTTTTGGGTAACATTGGATTGGGGTATTATTGGTTAAAATTGGATTTGGGTATGGTTGGGTAAAATTGGATTGAGCTCTACCTAGGTACATTTGGATTGGGGTGTTGTTGGTTAAAATTGGATTTGGGAAAGGTTGGACAATATTGGATTACGCTCTACCTGGGTACAATTGGATTTGGGTATTGTTGGGTAAAAATGGATCAGGTAAAATTGGATTGAACTTTACTTGGGTAAAATTGGATTAGGGTATGGTTGGGTAAAATTGGATTACGCTCTACCTGTTTACAATTGGATTTGGGTATTGTTGGGTAAAATTGGACTGGGCTATGGCTGGGTAAAATTAGCTGTGGTTGGGTACATTTAGATTAAGTGTATTGGGGTAAAATTGGACTGGACTTGTTTGGGTAAAATTGAGGTTTTAAATGGAGGTTTGGGTTTTAAATGGACGTTAGGTAAAATTGTATTGGGAAATGGTTGTATAATTGTAGGAATACTGTCTAGACATTGTTACCCAATGAATCTAATCCATTTTGCCTTTCCTGGGTCCAATCCAGTTAGTGTTATTACAGTAGTTTTATTTATGTCCAAAAATAATTGAATTGGTTTCATTTATCTCTTCTTGGACAGAACGCGCGAGGACACAGTGCGTCAGATTGTCGCCAGTCTAACAGGCGACACCGAGGGCTGCAGTGAGTTAGCCAGTGAGCTCTCTCGGGCCGACCCTGTTACTCTGGAAACACAAGATAGTGAAGATGAGGGGAGTGATCCAGAGGAGTGGACCCCAGACCCTACTGATGCCCTAACAGGTCATAGTCCTGCATTCACACACTCTACATTTGCTTTGTTTTCCTGATGGGCGTGGTATATACTCTCCTAATTTATCTTGAGCATTTCTACCTTCTCTTAATCCTTGTCTTTATAGATAAGACAGGCTCTAAGCGGCGCTCCTCGGACATCATCAGTCTTCTGGTGAGCATCTTCGGCAGTAAGGACATCTTCATTGATGAGTACAAGACCGTGCTGGCAGACAGGCTGCTGCACCAGCTCAACTACAACACAGCCAGGTGATTTTACAATACGCGTGTGATACTGAGGAATCACACTGTAATAAATGTGACATGACACACAGTGTGTTTAATTAGTTTGTATAGATCAGTGCGGTGTGTTTGTATGTGTGTTTGTAGGGAGATTCGAAATGTGGAATTGCTGAAGCTGAGGTTTGGAGAGTCCCACATGCACTACTGTGAGGTCATGCTGAAGGTCAGGGCCGTCCATTAACACTTATAATCAGTTCTATTTACTTTAAGTCTCTTTGTTTTCTGTGCCTGGTGTCCACTAGAGGGCAGCTAAATCATCACTGGCTGATACAACCTGTAAAGGAGGATATTTTTAATTGCTTCAATTTAAAACGGTTTATTCCAAAATCTAATAAACTGATCGCTTGATTGCAGTTTGCCTATATCAAATATTTTATGTACAAGCAGCGTTACAAGAAAGCTGATTTTTAATACATCACCACTGATGCATTTTACAGGGAAGGGCGGGGTACACCCTGAATGGGGTGCCAATCCCTGGCAGGGCACACACACACACACACACACACACACACACACATACATTCACACTCTCACAGGCTCATTCACTCACTTCGGGCAATTTGGGAACGCCAGTTAACCTAATCTGCATGTCATTGGACAGTGGGAGGAAACCGGAGAACCCGGAGGAAACCCACCAAGCACGGGGAGAACATGCAAACTCCATGCACACAGATCTGAGGCGGGAATCGAACCCGGAACCTTTTTCTGGAGGTGCAAGGCGACAGTGCTGACCGCTATAAACACACTGGTCCAAAAAACAAGAAAAAGAAAAATTAAGCAAAATTGCGCAATACTAACCGTAAGGAACCCTCGAATCATCCAAACTGCTTCTCATTCTGTTTCGTCTTTCTTTTTCTGTAGGATGTGGCGGATTCCCGGCGAATAAACACCAACATTCACGAAGAGGACGCTCGTCTGCCTAAGGAAGAACAATCTCCTGTCCCCCTGTCGGCCATGATCCTGTCCTCTGAGTTCTGGCCTCAGCTCAAAGAGGAGAAGCTGGAACTACCTGCTGCCATTTCGAAATCCATGGAGACCTACACACACCGCTTTGAGAAGCTCAAGGTCTCTCGTCATTTTTACTTTTTCAGCAACCATATTTCTGTTTAAAAGTGCCATTTATTTCCTTCTGGCCGCTAAAGTTAAGGATTATATTATGGTATGAGGTGTAGTCTGAGAATTAATCAGCGACAGTAATCGTTTGTGTGTGAGAGTAGGCGATGCGGACTCTGAGCTGGAAGCCTCATCTCGGGTCAGTAACCCTGGACGTGGAGCTGGAGGACCGCACACTTGCCAACCTCTCCGTGTCTCCCATTCACGCTGCCATCATCCTGCACTTCCAGGACAAGGGTGAGGACACAAACTGTCAACCGATGGCTTATTTTCCGTTTAACGTCTCTTTTATTTATACAGGGGCTCTCTCAGGGTGTGTGTGTGTGAGATATTTATAACCCAGCTCTCTAAGAAAGACTAAAAGGATGCAGTGTGATTGATGTGAAGCTGTGCTCTTGGTGATCCTCAGTCTGGAAGTCTGAGCGAAGAAATATTGAGTTTGGTTGGGATTTTATTAATATCTTTTGAATTGGTGGTCCTGGAATGCACATTGCATAGTCTTTATGATTAGAGCATTAAGCATGCTTCACAAGTCACAAATGCAGGCAGGAATCATCTTTATTTAGGTGATTACAATTAACAATCAACAATAGAATCAAGCAGATGTTTATTACCGTGTGACCAGTTTAATCCTTAGCACTCTTGTGTCTTGAGCTCCTTGCTACATAACGTTGCTGAGCCTAGACCTGAGCCCTGAAGCATCCCCAAATCATAACACTCAGGAACATCCAGCTCCATCGTTCTGCATGGGTTCCTTAAATCTGGTGGTTTCTTCTCTCAGGCACATGGGCCCTGGAGGATCTGAGCGGAGTTCTTGGTGTGCCTCAGGAGCTCTTGCGCAGAAAGCTAGCACTGTGGCAGCAGCACGGCGTGATCCAGGAGGAGTCACCGGGCCGGTACAGCATCCTCGAAAAGGCGTGCAGTCGGGAACGGCCTGACCGAGGCGTCATGCTCATAGACAGCGACGAGGAGGGAGACTCCAACACCACTACGCAGTCGGAGCAGAGGGAGGAGAAGCTGCAGGTGGGTGGGGACTTCCAGTAGTGCTGTGGACAATCCTTGCACCACAGTGATGAATGCATTATTTCTTTATTTATTAATACCTTGTTTCTGCTGTATAGTAACAACGGTGCCTTGTAGCCTTGGCAGATATCAGCTTTCAGATTACAGCACACAATGTGGTGGCTGATTCATGTGTGAAAATGATTTCTCGCGCCCCCAGAACCACTCTGTCACAATTTTCGTCCTGGCCGTGTCACGAGGGAAGTGATAAGCTGGTGATTCAGTACATTCAGGTCATCAGATGACTTAATTTTATTGCTACATAACGTTGCTGAGCCTAGACCTGAGCCCTGCAGCATCCCCAGATCATAACACTGCTTCCACCTTTTTCCATCGGTTCAAAGTCCCAAGCTTTATGCTCCCTAGCAGATTCAAGCCTTGAGTCTCACTAACAAGTGGTTTTCTTATGGACATCCAGCTGTTTAGTCCCAAGTTCTCATCACATTGTGTGCCAATTGCAATGCTCTCACTTTCACTATTAAACATTACTGTTGATTTTTTTTTCAAGTGATCTCCGTTCATAATTTTGTTACACAAAGTTGACGGTTCAGCACTATGCTTCCAGGTTTTGATAATGTGTTGAAGGGTTCTTAACCCAGTTCCAGTCATTTCAGATCTCCTCACTTGTTTTCCTTGCTTGACGCAGCCAAATAATTTGTCCTGTCTCCTGTGTCCTGCTTCAGTTGTTCTGGGCCTACATTCAGGCCATGCTGACCAATCTGGAGAGCATGACCCTGGAAAGGATTCACTCCATGCTGCGTATGTTTGTGGCTACGGGGCCCGGCGTCACCGAGATGGACGTCAACGAGCTGCAGGCCTTCCTGCAGAAAAAAGTGCGAGATCACCAGCTGATCGTCTCAGCCGGAGTGTACAGACTGCCTAAGACTACTCAGTAGAGATGGACAGACAAAGTTCATCTGGTTAGATTGTGTTTTTTGTTTGTTTTTTTTTCCACAAATAATAAAATGTTAAATAGTTTATCATATTCATCATGTTTCACAGTGTTTTACTTCTCACTGCATATATATTTCTCATTTTGTCTTCTATAAAAATATAAAGTGTTCTGCAGAGATCTAGGTCGATTTATACAAAATAATTAGATTTGCTCTTATTATTATGACATGTTAGGGTTAGTGAATACCAGCTAATATAGACCGAAATAGCTACTTCCAGAATGCAAACAATATTCATAAATAAACTGCGAAGCCTTGTTTCTGTGCCTAAAATAACCAGAATATAGAAAGACAATATTTTTCAAAAAATAGTTTATATCCCGCAGTGGCGTAGTTGTTAGCGCTGTATCCTTGCATGTCCATGTCAAGGGTTTGAGTCCCACCTGGGATCCGTCAGTGTGTGCCGAAACACATGCAGATTACGTTAATTCACATTTTTGTGTGCACGAGTGCTTTACACACTATTTGATTTTGATACTCTATGCACAGATTTGCTAAAATCAATCTACAGCAATTCTTCCATTTTTGTCCAAATGCTGCAAGGCATGCACCTTTCACAAAACAAAACAAAACAAAAAAACATTTATATGTCTGCGTTGTGGACGAGTTTACACTCCCAAAAGAATCTCATGAGTCTTATTTCCTGTGTATGCAAAATATTTGAGGGTCAAACTATTTAGTGAGCTGAATTTCAACTTTATAAAAGTTAGAAAGATCGAGTCGGTAACTTTCAAAAGACACCAGCTCACAACAACCACATCCATCATTTTGTCCTTGGACTGTGAAATGAAACCGGAGTACCTGGAGGAAAAACCCACCAAGCACGGGAAGAACATGCAACCTCTATGCACATAGACCCGAGGCGGGAATCGAACCCAGAACCTGGAGGTGCAAGGAGACAGTGTTAACCACTACGCCACTGTGTCGCCTACTCTGGTAATCTTTGTGATATTAAAATTTGTTTGATGTTCTGATTTCAGGAAATGTGGAAAATATTTTTTTCACGCCAGAGTATCATTTTGATGTCTGGTGACTGTCTAATGCATTTTGAAACAGTCTTTTTAGCTTTGTAATTGTATTACCTTTATACAGTTTTGTTTGTAACATTCTGGAACGCAGCACTGTCACCTTGCACCTCCAGGGTCGACGGTTTGATTCCCGCCTCAGGTCTATGTGCATCACTGTGCATGGACTTTCTCACACTTAGTGGGTTTCCTCAGTCCAAAGAAAGTTTAAGTGTGTGTGTGTGCACCTGTGCACTATGCTTGGTTCGCACACACCTCACCCAGTGTGTCCCGCCTCCCTTGTACCCTGAACTCCCAGGAATAGGCTCCAGGACACATGATTACAGTACTTTACTTTACCTGACCGGCAGATGGCGCTGTTGTAATGGCTATAACAGGTTATTAACATGACGTGTAGGGGCTGTGCTGAGTGTGAGTAGAAGTGCACTCATTTCAACTTGGTCACTTGGATGAATATGATCAGAGAGAGCGGCGGTGTGAGGAAGCAGCGAGGAAAAGGGGGGAAAAAACCCCAACACTAACTTTTGGAAGAATTGTCATCTGCACTGCGCGCGCGCATGATTTGAAGGAAAAGGAAACCTTTCATGTAGGATTTTTTTGTTTTTATATAACACATTGGATTTTTTTTTTTTTTTTTTTTTTTAGTTCAAACTTCTTATCGGATCTGTGTGCTTTTATCTTTTATTATTATTATTATTATTATTATTTTTTCTTTTTTGTCAGAGCACGAATGGGACATAAAGCGCACCCCGTGCACTGCGTCCTCGTCCTGTTTCTTTGCTGCGTCCCGGTCCGGTGCGAAGCGGATGCAGGTGGTAACATCACCGTGGCCGTGCTGCTCCCGGACAACGCGAAGTACCCGTGGGCATCGCCGCGCGTGCTGCCGGCGATACGCATGGCGCGCGAGGCCGTCCTGCGCAGCGGCGTGCTCGGCGCGCGCGGGATAAAGCTGCTCAACTTCAGCGTGGAGGACTCGACGGGCTCGTGCTCCGAGAACCAGGCGCAGATCATCGCCGTGGACACGAAGCTCTACAACAAGCCGGACGCGTTCATCGGCCCGGGCTGCGTCTACTCCGTGGCCTCCGTGGGCAGGTTCGCGTCGCACTGGAAGCTGCCGCTCATCACCGCCGGCGGACTCGCCTACGGCTTCGACATCACCGAGGAGTTCCGGACGATCTTCCGCACCGGACCCACCACCACCAAGCTCGGCGACTTCGTCAACGCGCTGCACGCGCAGTTCAACTGGACGCGGCGCGCCGTCATGGTCTTCCACGACCTGAAGCAGGACGACCGGCCGCACTTCTTCCTCTCCGAGGGCATCTTCCTCAACCTGCGCGAGGAGAACATCACCGTGGAGGCGTTTCCGTACGACGAGGAGAACTCCAACTACAGGGACATCGTCACCTCCGTCAAGGAGAACGGAAGAAGTAAGTCTCAGCCCCTGGTTTGTTTAGGGGAACAGAAGGTACTGACCTGGACTCATGCTTGGCACTGAGAAAAAGGGTACTAACCTGATGGGCACTCTCAGAACTAAAGGTACTAACCTGATGGGCACTCTCAGAACTAAAGGTACAAACTCGGGGTGCACTCTCAGAACTAAAGGTACTAACCTGATGTGCACTCTCAGAACTAAAGGTACGAACCTGATGTGCACTCTCAGAACTAAAGGTACTAACCTGATGTGCACTCTCAGAACTAAAGGTACTAACCTGATGTGCACTCTCAGAACAAAAGGTACTAACCTATTGTACAGTCTCAGAACAAAGGGTACTAATCTAATGTGCACTCTCAGAACAAAATTTACTAATCCTGATGTGCACTCTCAGAACTAAGGGTACTAACCTGATGTGCACTCTCAGAACGAAGGGTACTAAACTGATGTGCACCCTAAGAACAAAAGTTACAAACCCAGGGTGCACTCTCAGAACTAAGGGTACTAACCTGATGTGCACTCTCAAAAGAAAGAGTACTAAAGTGATATGCACTCTCGGAACAAAAGGCACTAACCTGATGTGCACTCTCAGAACAGAGGGTACTAAACTGATGTGCACTTTTAGAAGAAAGAGTACGAAACTGATGTGCACTATGAGAACAAAAAGTACTAACCTATTGTACAGTCTCAGAACTAAGGGTACTAACCTGATGTGCACTTTTAGAACAAAGGGTACTAACCTGATGTGCACTCTGAAAAGATAGGGTACTTACCTGGACTCATGCTTGGCACTGAGAAAAAGGATACTAACCTGATGTGAACTCTCAGAAGAAAGGGTACTAAACTGATGTGCACTCACAAAACAAAGGGTACTAACCTGATGTTCACTCTCAGAACAAAGGGTACTATTCTGATGTGCACTCTCAGTAGAAAGGGTACTGACCTGAGGTGCACTCTCAGAACAAAGGGTACTGACCTGAGGTGCACTCTCAGAAGAATGAGGGTACTTACCTGTACCAATGCTTGTTACTGATGTGCCCTCTGAGAAGAAAAGGTATTAACGAAAAGGTGCACACTCTGATGAAAAGTTACTCAGCCTTTTCTAAGGCTCATAAGATCTGCATGCTCATAAGAGAGGGTACTTATCTGGACTAATGCTTGTCATTGAGGTGAGCTCTCAAAGAAAAAAGGGTACTAACAAGAGCTGCACCCTCAGAAGAATGAGGACTTGATCTGTACTAATACTTACCACTGAGGTGCGCACTTAAAAGAAATGGAACTAAACTGTATACTTATACTTTTCATTGATGTGACTCTTGGAATAAAGGGTATGGACACGAGGTGCACACTCAGAAGAGAGGGTACTTACAGTACCTGTACCAATGCTTGTCACTGAGGTGCATGCTCAGAAAGATGAAGACTCGATCTGTATTAATGCTTCTCATTGACATGCAAATGGGAATAAAGGGTACTGACGTGAGGTGCACACTCAAAAGAAAGAGTTCTCGCCCTTTTCTAAGGCTTGTCACTACAGTGCATGCTCAAAAGTGAGGCTACTTACGTGTACTAATGCTCGTGGCTGGCATGAAGACATCAAGGTCACTTTATTTCAACCTCTAGGACCCTGTTTATCTTTTACCTGGAAAGAGTGATACAGTGTACCTTTAAAGTTGTACTCTGAAAAGTTATTTTTTAAACAGACGCCACAGTATTTCCACTTTTCCATGAGGGTAAAGGTGCAAAAGGTACCACACTGCTTGAAGGTGTGCCTGATGGTACCTGTGACAAGGAGTCCATATGTGTTCAGTATTTCTTGTTTTTGGCATTAAAATATCTAATGCCATATCTCAGACACATAAATACACTTCCTTTTAATGATCAAAGTTGCAGTTAAAAAAAAAAGCATGACTGAAGGAGTTTATTTATAGTCATTTCTATAAAGCAGTGCATGCATTACTTTTTTTTTAATGAACACAATCATTGTACTTTTTTAAGATTTATCTTTCTGTCTTAATGCACAGTTAATTTTAGGTGCTTAAGGTCGAATTAGTACCTTAAATAAACCTCAAGGATGCTGTATTGACTTTCCCAGGTGAAACATAATTAATACTGCAGCTAGAAAGAAAAAAAAACGCATACCCTGGAGGTTGTGTGAAATTTCGTTTTCTTAAAAAGCGATTGTTTTTAAGCGTATTACTCATGCAGACGTATTACCGCTTATGTTTCTCCCACTCACTATCCACATTTCCCCGCTCAATTATGTTAAATTAGACCACAATGAGGCTTTGTTTTGGGAGCCACCAGAATCCTGGCCGCTTTCCACCATCTGCGTATTTCATTTTTAGGAACTTTTTTTTGTTTTTTTTATAGATACGAGTTTCAGTGTCAGAGACTATTGATTATGAATTATTTTCAATTGAACGTTTTTTTTTTTTTTTTTTTGGTCTTTAAACATGCAAGCACATGTGCAACAGAATAGGTTTAAACATAATGCTTTTTGCTGTAGATAACATTTTGCTTGGCTTATCTCACTTTTTTTTTGCTGTAGTATAGAGTGTAGCATATACGGTACAATAGCGGTCACCTCATGCGTATTAAAAAAAAAAGATTATATCAGAACATCAGCAGAACAGCAGAAGTTGATCAGAAGATACAGGCTTAGTGTGTGCTATCTTAGTTTCCAGTTATTATTTTTGTAATTTCACAGCTTTTCTTTTTATATATATTTCAAAACAGGTTTACTCACCTTTTGAACTTCCTTTCCACGGCTTGAAAATGCACAGCTCAGTAATAGCACGTTTTCAGATGGTTATCTTTGATTTATTTATTTATTTATTTATTTTGGGCCCAAAGTCAAAGCTTAATCACACCGACATGCAAGAAACAACTTGCTATTGTATATGTAGGAGCGAATAAGAGGTGCAAAGTCATTCTGAAGAATAATCATTTACTAAATCAGATTATTAGGTTAGGTATATTTTATAGAACTGAGTAATAAATAAAGGTTTAAAACAAATCTGTAGCTGTATCTGTTTAGTACCCCGAATATTCATATTGGTATTGATTTATTATTGATAATTATTGACATTATAAGATGATTAGTAGACTGGTGATGCTGAGTGCTGAGTGGTTGGAATAGACGAGAGGGGAAATGAGGTTGCTGCTGAGGTTGTTTTTTAAATCATGGCACTTTGCAGCCTGTTGCAGTAAAACATTTGTTCTTGTTTGTATAATTTAATTTAATATGAAAGAACGAATAGTCGCTTGAGAGGTTTGCATGGTACTATATTTTGAACATTTGAAACATTTTGTTTCCATCTTTTTTTCAACAAGGCAACAGGACAGATTGTGATATTATTGAGAAACCACAGAATTCTCCTTTGTTACATGGGGGAAAGTTCT
>JAQMYL010000017.1:5292038-5313334 GCA_030014365.1 Clarias pachynema | reverse complement strand
TTCCTTATATGTTTCCTTTTTTTTTTTCATGTTCATGCTGCGTTTCTGCCATACAAGTCCCATGGATTAGTCGTTGCTATAGAAACAAACCCTGTCAGAATGGGTGTATTGATACACAGTAAACCTGTATTATGAACTACAGTTTAATGTTATAGAACATCAATCAGCACTTTCTAACAAATTTGAGAATACACCAAGCGTTGTAGTATATTATATTTTAACATGAAACCTCATTATCCAGGATCCAGTGTCAGAATATTAATTCCAGTGTATACAGTAATTGTGCTCTTAGTACCAGGAGTGCATGATCTGACAGGTGATTATTATTAATGCCCTAGAAAGCATTTGTGGTATTATATACATAATTATTATAATTGTATTTTTTTCAAATCTTACATAGCGATTCCAGTTGAGTGTGTAGGCATGAGCTGTTCTCACTGCCATGGAAACATGCATCCATGTCAACCTTTTATAGCCCCCACGTTTAACATGAGATCAGCGCGGCATTCCGCACGGCCGGTCTCTCGTCCCCGATTCCTGTCCCTCTTCTTTATTACTGAATCACCTTGGCCATTTTTTTTTTTTTTTTTGGCTAGTCGTCCCCGGAAGGCTTTTGCTTCCATAAAAGTGCTGGGCGGAAAAAGGACAGTATGTTTTTCAAAAGCCTACACTGATATGTCTATTTTTAAACCGAGAAATCTTCTGCTGTTCCTGCTGCAGTGTGCTCATTATTACCAGTGCAAAGGCCAGCATCTCTTCATGTGTCAGCTTAGAAAAGATCCTTGTCTATTACTGCAGGACCTTTTTTTTCTTTTCTTTTTTTCTTCAATGATAACCCAGAAGAAATTTTTCAGTGGTTATTTTATCATTTCACATTATTTTTCGTATCATTTATAGGGATATCCCAGATTACAGAATTTGCTTCATGTAGAGCCGTTAAATAACACACGTTCATATATACAGTATATAGAGTATATATGCTATATGAAATGATTTCACATATATACAGTATATATATGTGTATATACACACACACACATATATATATATATATATATATATATATATATATATGTGTGTGTGTGTGTGTGTGTGTGTGTGTGAAATCACAAAAAAAGGATATATATCTATATATATTTCTATACTCGATTTTTTATTATTATTATCATTATTATTATTAATATTATTATTATATAGATTTTTAAAATCTTTTATATGTGTTATGGTGCACATTAGCAGTATATAAAGTGCTTACAGTAAGTGTTTCAAATCAAACTATACAAAATATATATACCGTATTTTTTAAGTGTTTGTAAATATAGATATATTGTATTTATAAGGCTCTTTAAGCTAGACTTTAACATAAAATTTACTTGCTGATAAAATGTTTATTGTTCATTCATATTAGGTCACAATGTATGATGAATTGTGACCTAATTTGATGAAAATGGAAGAAATTTCTTCTCTCTCTGTCTCTCTCTCTCATGCTCTTTCATTTTTTCCTCCCAGAGAAGCTCTACGTAAGGAACCCACTGTATCTCTCTCAGTCTGTTCCTTGTAGCCTGTTTAAATGCCAAAACATACGCAATTAGCACAGCGGTGATAGCATCGCCACAAAGTGGTTTTCTGATATTTAGTCAAGAGTAGACTTGTGTTTTATAACAGCTCCATTGTGCTGTGATTTTTTTTTCTGCTTTTAACTAGTCCAGTTAAAAAAACATGAGCGTTTTAATTTATTTTATTTTTTTTTTATGGCTAATTGCTTGCAGTTGTCGTAATGCTAAGTCTGCTTTCTGCTGAGTGATTAGCATAACAAATCCTGTGGTAATGACTAGCAAATATCTTATTTTTAGTCTAAAACTGATAAAAGTTTATATGAGTGTGTGTGTGTGAAGCGAGTTTACATATTGTGTGTATGCGTATGTGTGTAGAAATTGTTGTAAAGCTAGCTGGATTATAGTGAAACATTATTAGCCTGAATACAGTACATTAATATTAAAAGAACTGCCAGGGATTTAATAAAGCAAATGTGCGAAAGTTTGCGCCTTCCTTCGGACAAAGTGAAAACCAGATACCTCCAGCCAGTACCTCGGCATACGGATTTCCGCAATTTCGTATTGCGAAACGCATTTTCCCATAGGAAATAATGTAAATGCGGATCATCCGTTCCAGCCAACCAAAAATAGCACCAATATTACCAATATCCAATGCTATAATCACATTTTTACATATAAAAACAATCAAAACATTTAGAAAAGACATGTAAATTAAGTAAAATATGAAGTAAATAGACATTAAACCTCCCTTAAGTGGCTCCCTTTTACATTTAGGCGTTTGGCAGATGCCCTTATCCAGAGTAACTTACATTTTTATCTCATTATACATCTGAGCAGTTGAGGGTTAAGGGCCTCGCTCAAGGGCCCAACAGTGGCAACTTGGTGGTTGAACCTGGGCTTGTCCGAAATGTAATCCAATGCCGGAGCTACCCCTCTTCTTCTTGCTACTGTCCTTGCTACTATTCGTAGAACCCATGGTGAAATGTCTTCACTAAATCCTGCACAAAATGAAAAAAAAAATAATAATAATTAAATATGTAAACTCGCTTCGCTTGGCTTCACACTGAGGCAAACAGGTTTTAAATGGCTCTGGGACGTACACGCAACTTACCCAGCGTTTGGTTCGGTTCAGCTCGGTTCGTTCGCTCGTAAGCCGAAAATGCACACACACCCCATTGATATACCCCAGTGGTACAGTGGGGTTCATATGCCTCAAGGCATATAGTGCACTCATTTTTCCAGAGGTTCCTTCAATATAAAATATGAACATAAGTCGTAAAAAATGACCAGATAGTGAAGGTTTGCTCTCTACATAAACACCCAATAATAAATCCTCTTTCCACATTTTGCTTTTACGACTTCCTACAACCTTTCATATATTCTCGGAATGACCTCTTGATCCTGTTAACTGTAATATTTATCCGTTCCTTTAGCAATCTGAGTTTGAACTCAATTTTAGCTCTTTCTTATGAGAGATAGAAGTGGTCATGGTCATGGCACATGCATAGTGTTGTTTTTAATACGTATTTTTTGGGGGCGAATAGAAAAATGAAATACAATTTTATTCCTACTTAAAAGCCATGGGAAATGCAAACCTTTGCACTAGGCCCAGAGTAAAATGTTGAAGTTCTGTGGGTTCTTCTGCATGACTTACCTCCAGCTAAACAGATAAACAACACTCAACTGTACTGTTTCTGACATTGAGACCCTTTTATTATGTAACTTCCAAAATTACTACTCTACCTACACTACCACAAACAGTGTACGCCACTTCTTTCTTGTTTAAATGACTTTATTTTAAATACACCATACATTATAGGAAAATCCAGCCTAATAATACATCAGAATTATATTTAATCATCAAAAAATTACTTAATTTGAACGAGTTTTCAATCTAATCTAATCTAATCTAACCTAATCTAATGTCATCTAATCTAATCTACTTTTAAAAAATGGACCAATCTTTCCCACAAACTCCACATATTAAATGTATTACACTTATTCTTAGCACTGTCTTCGAGTGTTTTATGCTCAGGATTAGCTGATTTATCCTCCACCTAAGCGTGTCGGCATTTAATAAAGCGCTCATCTCGAGTCTAGGATCTGTAAACGAGCAGTTAATAAGTTCCACAAAGATTTCCCTTCCTCACTTAATTGTTATTCTGTAGTGTTTTGTGTGGTCAGGGACGAAAGCGGTGTGTAATTATCACAAGGAATAAAACACTTCAGGAGAGCTGCTATAGGAAAACGATCAGTCACAGGGTATTGTGATGATGATGTTACCACCCTATGGATGATTATTTTCCAATCATTTCCATCATGGTGTTTTACACCACTTTTTATCAAAGATTATGTTAAACGATATATTTTATTTGATTATGGTTGACGCTGGTTAATACTTTCTCTTATCACGTTGGTTATATAGGCTTTTCATTTTATTGAGAAACCTCAAAGCAGAAATTCCTCTATACGGCAAATTATGTCATAGTAGAAACCCACTTTACACTGGAGACTCCATCCAAAAAGCTTAAATTTCCATATATTAGCAGAGATCTTCACCATATCCATAATAATTTTTACTACAGTTTGTACTATAGTATAGTATGCTAAACTTCCGTACATAACAATGTACTGTAGTATTACCGCGGTACTTCAGACATTACCATGGAAAGCATTATCAGACTTTATAGAGTACTGAGGTAGGAAGTCTGGCGCTTTAGGTCGTTCCATGGTAGTACTTTGGTGTGTTCCACAACACTTTTGTGAATACCATGGTACTTATTGGGTAGCACAATAATCTAATAGGGTATGTTTGTATGATCTGAAGGTCCCAGGTTCGATCCCAAGTTGCTGCTGTTGGGCCCTTGAGCAAAGCCCCCCCCCCCAGATTAAAAAATATATAATATAATAGACGGTCGCTTGCAGAATGTACCATATTAGATATACTACTACATACATACAACTGGTGTGATTTAGTATAAAGTATAATAAACATCAGAAACTTTTTAACTGGCAGCGTGCTGTAATCAATAACGTTAATTAATTTGTAATATAACGTTTTATCCAGAGTGATCACTATCCAGTTGGTGCAGGAGCGCTGCTCTGGAGTTGGAACTCACAATGAATGACTTAGACCCCAAGTACTGTAACTGTTTTTTTATTAAAAACGTAAGAGAGATGAAATTTTCTCACACAAATCCTATTGTAAAGTGTATTCATAAAGTGTAATACTTAACGTTGCTGTAATGTCTCCGGGTCATGGCGAGGTAATGACTATCAGGGCTTGTTCAGCTTTTCTGGTGCCGGCATTCCATTCATTTCTGTCTGCCGAAAACAGGCTTGACCCCAAAGCTCATATTGTCACAGCTGTTTTTTTTTTTTTTTTTCGCCTGCTGGATTACCTTTAAGAAACATTGACTCACTTCTTTAAGGGAAATGCTTCCAGATATTTATGGTAATTTTGGTCTCGGTCATTGTGTTGAATGAAACCTTCCCAAAAATGATACGATGTCAACACTGTATTCAAATTACTGAAGACTGAGAACTTTCAAGAGGCGAGACGGCTTCAAAATTGGAAGCATTTTAAAAGCAAATGTTGAATAGGAGAAGGTGTTAAACGAAGCCATGTTGTTGTTGTTGTTGTTGGGTTTTTTTTTTTACTTTAGTGGGTGTGTATGTGCCTGTGTGCATGTCTGCATGTGCGTCCAACTGCGCAGTCCAAGAATTCCATTAGGAAAAGAGTCTCTCTTTCTCTCTGTCTCTTTCTCTCACATACACACACACACACACACACACATGTATGCACGCACACACAAACAATGAAGTTCAGCTTTTAAGCCTGAATTGCATTGTGGGCATGTGTGTTTAATTGACAATAAGTGAACCATCTCCATTCATTCTTGCGAAGGTTTACCTTGCCTTTCTTTGTGAATTTGTCTTGGTGGACGTCCAGGAGACAGCGGGACGACTTGGCGTGAGTCAGCCCGCATAGACTGGAGGCTTTCGGGTTTGAGCGGTGGACTGGGGCCTGGCTTTTTTGAAAAAAATAGAAATAGCTGCTAACTGGGAGCCCAGCCCACTAATGGAAATAATGCCTATAAATCCAATAGCGGGGGGAAAATTCCCAGTGTAGGCACGCACATGTGACCTGCTTCTTGTTTTGACTCGACTTCAACCCAGAAACCCATTTTGAACTTTGGACGTACGCTTAAATCGTCCCGGTTTGATGGTGATAACCCAATGTTGGGGTACCTCGAATCTTAAATGAGATGTGGGGCGTTCAAGTCAAACCAGGACTTTTGATTCTGCAGAAGAATAAGATTCAGCACAGTTACGAGTGTAAAAGTTCCCTGGATTTCTCTATATAATCCCCTGCTTCACTATTGCACTTATCCCAGTGTTTCACTAGTGCTTGGATACCATCAGGGTAGAACGTTTTCTCAGTACGCCGGAGCCATGATCGGGCCTCCCAGGAACTCCTTTAATGGCCAGACATGTGGAAATCACTAGGAGAGAGGTCAGGACAGTACGGGGGATGTGGCAATAACTCCCAGACGAGTTTCGGTGATGCGAATGATTGTGTGTACAGTTCAAACAGACAGATGCGTCTCTTTTTTTCAGACCCGTCATTTTTCAAGGATCAGGTGTTTCACTCAATAAATGTTCACAGGAACAACTGCAGTAGGCTTTGTCAGTTTTAGGCCTTAATTCATTAGAAACGTTCGGTTTGAAAGTCCTGGTTTGACTTGAACGCCCTAGACAGAAGACAGAAATTCTAAAACTAAACATATTAACATTTTGTTTCATGCAATTGCTAAAAAATATATATACAGTATAAAGCTGCTATAAAAGTAGTCCAGGAGTTCTGTGTCCTCACTGTTCGACGCTTCTCGTCTTCCTCCAGTCGTGTACATCTGCGGACCTCTTCAGACGTTCTTTAAAATCATGCACAGCTTTGAGGAGGAGGTGAAGAACCCAGAAGACTATGCCATCTTCTACCTGGACGCGTTTGGTGAAAGCCTCGGCGATGAAATGCACCGGCCGTGGCAGAGCTCAGCCGAACAGTGGAAGGATCCGGTCAAGCTGTTTCAGGTATATACATTTATAAATCGGTTAATAACTGCTTACTCGGGTCATACCGGGTGAACCGTCAGATGTTTGAGTGGGCGGAGCTAATGGGGTCAAATATGTAACAGTTCTCATAAAATGCAAAACTATTCTGTGTGTGTGTGTGTGTGTGTGTGTGTGTGTGTGTGTGTGTGTGGTGGCACACCGGAGTGAAAAGTGATGGTACTAAGGGTGAGGGGAAGAAAGGAAACGTGGTGAAAATTAAAGTAAAGAAAGAAAAAAGGGGCTTTAGAATGCACAAATACACGAAAAATGAAAAAGGGATAAAAGACAATAAACAGATAAAGACATGGAAATGGAAAAATGAAAACAAATAAAGAAAGAAGGAAAGAGAGAAAGGAGACGTGTAGAAAATGAGAAAATCAGATGAAGAAAATGCGAAATGGAAGGTAAAGAGAGAGGGAGACTGAGAATATAAGAGAAAGAAAAGAAGAGAAAAAACACTAAATTGATAAAAGGAAAAGGAAGACAAATGGAAAGAATGCAAGGCAACATGAAAGTGAGGAAAAAAGGAGTTGGAAAGAAAGAAGGAGAGCAAAAATGAAAGAAAAAAAAGGAAGAAGGAAAAGGAACGAAGGAGAAGAGAGCAAAAAAAACGAAAAACGACAGAAAACTAACGAATGAGAATAGCAGAAAAAAAAGAACAAAAGAAAAAGAAAAAAATTAATTATAGCAAGGAAGCAGAGAAAGAAAGAATTAACAAAAGAAAGAAAGAAAAAAATATGGAGAGGGAAAGGATGGAGGGAAAAAAAGAAAGTAAAAAGATATATATTGTATATATGTATATGTATACTGGAAATTATTTTTTTTTTTTTTATATTATTCATACTGAAAATAAAAAAAAGAATCTATAGATACAGAAAATGAGTAAAGCAAAAAAAAAAAAAGAAAGAAAGTATTTGGAAGAGGAATAAACTGAGACACTTACGTTTAACGTTTACATGTATTAATGTGTGACACCTTGTGCTTTAAAAATTATAATTTTTTTTTTTTTACCATTTATCGCTATCTTTAACGCTGGAACATTTCCTTATTTCATCTCTCTGGTGCTGCTTTTGTTTAACGTGAGCTGTCTTTCCATTTCCAGTCTGTCTTCGTTATAACGTACCGGGAGCCAGACAATCCGGAGTACACGGCTTTCCGCACTGAACTCCACAAGAGAACCACGCGGGACTTTAACATTCAGTTGGAACCGTCTTTGGTAAGTGCACACGATCTTTAAATTCCCCGGGTTAATCAAAACAGCGGTAAATAAACAAAGAAGCAAATCTGAGCCGCTGTTCCGTGTCGATTTTCACCCGGTGACCTTGGAATTGCCGGGAAGCGACGCAGGATGAGCGTAATCGATTGGAAGTTGGGTCCAAGTCTAGACATGTGAAGGCCGTTGGAGGTCCGTCGTGTTTTTTCTGTAGCGCTCGGTGAAGCGTGCTGCTCTTTCTCCAGCCGCCGCATGCAGTCGCTGATCAGATATGACACCTACAAACCGTGGAAACAAGAGTCTGGCTTCCTCGTGTCAGGCTCATTTTCCGGAATCAGCTGTGCTCGGGGATAAATATAGCAGACATGGAGGCTGAAACCCAAGAACGGTTCGTGCTGAAAATATGGCCTCGAGGCATGCAAATACATTTGAAAAAAAATAAATAAATCTTGCGTTTGGGAATGAACCTAGTCAGGAATTCTCTGTAACCTGACTCCGTCCTCCAAATCATTACCGTATACTAGTCATTTTGACACGGCATGCAAACCCGGAATGTAAGACTAATTTTTGTTGTTGTTGTTGTTGTTTTTTTTTCCCCTTCCTGTTTCAGATGGATTTCATTGCCGGCTGTTTCCATGACGGCTTTATGCTCTACGCGAAGGCCCTCAGTGAGGCTTTAGAGGCGGGAGTGTCTCAGAACGATGGTGTCGGTGTCATCGCAAGGATGCAGAACCGCAGGATTTGGGGTACGTCCGTTTTCAATTACCCTGACGGGTTAGAATTGAGCGATTGCAAACAATGCAAGATGCAATGGCTGATGCAGAGAGAGAGAGAGAGAGAGAGAGAGAGAGAGAGATGATGTGTATAGAGATTTGTGATTGAGATGTGAGAGCCTGTCTCGGGCCAGCATCGAAAATGTGTTTCTAATACTCAACCCATCTGCTGAAACTTGTCATAGCAATAGAGTTGAGACATGAGCTTTCTCCGACTCGCTTCGTGCCAAAAGCGGACTGGAGCCAGGCATAATACCGAGCACAGGGTCAGGCTGGAGAGATAGCTTAGCGGTCGTATTTCCTGTCAGGAATCAGCATCCGAGAGGGGAAACTGTCCATTAAAGGAACAATTTGATTTTGATGCGCCAGTAACTGATGCATTTTGCCAGTTTATTTTGACAGATGATGGCTTAATGAAACAGAACGTAACCAGCCTGTAAACAATTATTCATTTTTAACTTACAGGATTTAACTCACGTTTTTTTTTTTTTTTAAGCACTTTTTTAATGCACTTCCTGAAATGTACTTTTCAAATCGGGATGCTTTTTTTTATTTAATTAATTTATTATTTTTTTAAAGAAAAGTTTAGAATAAGTTGCCACTTTCCACACTGAGAGGGTATAATCTGTGTTTCAGGAGTGACCGGCCTCATTAGTACGGATAAAAACAACGCCAGGTTTACAGACTTCAGCCTTTGGGCCATGACCGACCTGGAAACTGGACAGTATGGGGTAAGCTTAGCAAATAAATCCTTGTCCCTGTCGTTAATACTGATAAAAGAGGGGACTTTTTTTTTTTTTTTTTTTGGACAAACATTAGTGGTGCCACGAAGCAAAAACTGTGAGCGAAGAATGGACTTTAAAGCCATTAGTGAATTTTTTAATTCATATTCAGAAAGCAAAATTTTTACTTATTTGTTTGTTTCTTTATTTATTTAGCTTATTATTTATCTATTTTTTTTTTGGGTTTCCACGTTTCCATCAAATAGTGACTTCTTTCTCCTGGACACCTTTTGTTGTTTGAAACTACAGTAGAGCTGCATGGTTTGATTAAAAAAAAAAAAAAAAAGATTATTTTCACACATATTTCGTTTGTGAGTTAAACTGCGATATTAAACTATTAAATGTAGTGTTTCCTGCAGTTTATATTGTTGCTTTGCGATAATGACGATGTGTTAAAAGCACTACACACAAAAAAATTAATAAATAAATAATTGCATTCCTGCTGTAAATTGGTATTTTTAATTTTCTTGTAAGGGTGCATTAATTTAATGTCTCAACTGTACATTTAATAATTTTTTTTTAAATTAAACTCAAATCAAGTCTTCTAGTTGCTTATACTGTATAAGGTATAGCGCAAATAAGATATATATATATATATATATATATATAAAGGATAGGTCCTTATTGAAGATCACATACTCTCTTCTGATTGGACATGGGGTTTTTCAGTCTATTATCTAGTTTTTTGGCCAAAAAAACAAAACAAAAGAATAATCATTAGAATGAGGAGGAATTCTTTCTTCTGAGTAATCTGGCACTTTGTTGACATATTCATTTTATTATGGTGAATTACATCTATATCGCATAACATGGCGTGAATGACCTCGATTAAAATACACATTAAAAACAAAAAAAATGTCAGTGGTTTATGTAGCAACAAGTAATCGATGTTGGAGAAGGACGTCTGAGTTAATGCTGTGCTTTTTATTCATTTTGTCTTGTTTTTGGTTTTAATGTTATGTTTTAGGCTTTATTATCGTGTCTTTGGTCTTGTCGCCTCTTAACGTTGTCTTCGGGGCGGTAGTGGTCAGCACCGTGGCCTCGTACCTACAGGGTTACAGGGTTCGATTTCCGCCTCGGGGTCTGTGTGCATGGTGTTTGCATGTTCTCCCCGTGCCTGGCGGGTTTCTTCCGGGTACTCCAGTTTCCTCTCACAGTCTAAAGACATGCATTGGCGTTCCCAAATTACCCAGTGTGTGTACAGTATGTACTCTGTGTTGGACTTGCACCCTGTTCATGGTGTACCCCGCCCCATGCCCTAAGTCTCTTGGGATAAACACCAGGACCCTGTAAAGGAGAAGCAGTATAGAAGATGAATGAATGAAAAAATTTATGTTTTATCTTTGGCTTTTTTTTGTTGTGTCGATTTTGGTTTACTGTTTTTTTTTTTTTTTTTTTTCTGTTGTGTCTGATTTTGTGGTTGTGTCTTCTGTTTTTTTTTTCTGCTGTGTCTTCGCCCTTGTGTTTTTTTTCCCTTTCTTTTTTTCTGTTTTGGTTTTGCTCTTTTGTCTTTGGTTTTTTGATTGTCATGTTGGTTTTTCTGCTAAACTACTGTATACCTTTGGTTTTGCTGCCGGCTGTGTCTTCAGATTTCTTGTCATGTGTTTGATTTTGCTGTTTCGCTGTTGCAGTACATCTTTGGTCTTTGCTGGTTGCTGTTTGAGGAAATGTTTTGCACGTCTAAGCCGACCATAGAAATTTCTCACTGGTTTTCCTGCCTATGAAATACACCAATACTGACTGTCAGTGGTTCGGGCATAAAGTATGTTTAGTTAGAAAAAACAAATAATAATAAATAAAATGTAGTAAAGAAGAATTGATTGGGCTACATTCACACACACTATGCATTTGCACCACGTGACCACTTTCAGCACTCGTAACCTTGGAAGGATTGCGTAATTATGAGACCCTTAACAAAAATGCTTTTAGACTGAAAGGTTTTCTTCAGATTGAAGAAAATATTTGTCTTTTGCACCCGGTGTTAAGTAGACCTTGTTTGGCTTTTAGTGCGACTCGAATAAATGGTGGAGTTTATTTACACCGTTGGTGATTAAACTTCAGCTAAATGTGTAGGTGTTCCTTTTTTATGGGTGTTTTCCTGAAGATAAACAGGGTTGTGAGCTTGAAGGACTAAAAAGCATCTGTAACCTATTAGTAATGTCGATTACGGACATTGGCAATTCTTTTACTCCGTGCAGTTCTTCAGTAGATTCATGGTTAAAGCTGTGAAAGACATGTCTGTACAGGCAGGAGAAAAAATAAAAAAGACTAAGAGAACCTTCATGGAAAAACAACAGGTTAGGAAGGTCACGAATGCTTGATTTATATTCTTGGACAAAGTCTGTAGCTCTCTAGACTGAATCCTTTAACAGACCTGCTGCGCATTTAGTATCCAACCTGAAACACAGGTATAACATCTGTCTATAATGATAGACATTTTTCGTACTGTCTGTACCCCGTTGCCAAAGTTACTCCGTCTATCTTAAAGGTCACATGTTTTATATGAGCCTATTAACGAGAATAATCCATATAGCACATTTACAACTAAAGATGCAGATTTAAAAAGTTGGTAATTCAGTTTTTAATGCAACAGATCAGGTACCGGATTCTCTGCCAGTCGCAAACAAGAATTTCAAGTGGTGGCAAATAATCAATTTAAATATACAGTACCTTGTATACAGTAAGACTTTTATATAGTGTTTTAAATTTGACTGGGTATTCAATTCGGGTTCCATGTATTAACTGAGATTCTGATGTGGGTTCAAGGAACATTGGATAATGAAATGGGTTATTCATTAGAATTAGTCCATTAGGTTTCTACTGGATAGTTTATTGATTAGCCATTGTATTATGGTATATTATTTTAGGGTTCTGTTAAATATTAATGGGTTAGCCATTGGGATATGTATTTCTATAGGTTCCTTATTGGACGTTTATGGGTTACTCATTGGAATATAGTATATTCAATAGGGTTCCATTAAATAGTAATGGGTTAGCCAATAGAACACTGTATGTATTTCTAGAGGTTCTGTATTGGACATTTATGGGTCACTGATTGGAATATAATATATTTCTATAGGATTCCATTAAATATTAATGGGTTAGCCAATGGAATATGTATTTCTATAGGTTCCTTATTGGACATTTTTGAGTAACTCGTTGAAATATAATACATTTCTATAGAGCTTCTATTGAATATTAATGGGATAGCCAGATATATATGTTTCTGCAATATTAAATATTTCTGGATTAGTCATGGTAATATGATTTATGCCTATAGTTCTTATTTAATACGTTCTTATTTAATAATCATGGGTTAGCCATCTATTTGGCTAGATCTATTTCTGTAGAGTTCCTGTTGGATATTTCTCGAATAGCCATTGGCATACAGTATGATATATTTCTATAGGGCTCCATTGAAAATTCTTGGGTTAGCTCATTGGATTTTTATAGGGTTCCAGTAGGATATTTATGGATTAGACATTGTAATAGGATCTTTTTGTTTATAGAGTATGTACTTTTCTTTTGAATATGGGTTAGTCATTTGGAATAAGATCCATTTCTGTTTCTACTGAATATTACTCAAATCGCCGTTGGTATATGATGTATTTTTGCAGGGTTCTATTTATGGGTTAGCCATTAAAATATGTATTTTTATAGGGTTTCAATAGGATTTATGGATTAACCATCATATAGTAACATGATCTACTTCTATAGGGTTTTTATTGGAATTGATGCTTATAGGTTATTCATTTGAATGCAGGTATAATCTATTTCTGTTGAATAATCTGTTGGACATAAATTTTCTCATTAGAATATGATGCCTTATTTGAATGGGAATTTATTGCTTAGTCATTATGTGAAATAATATCTTTCTTAAGTGACCTATATTTAGTTATATGTAATATGAGTCTTGTATGACTTTTAAAAAATGTGTTGTTGTTATTTTTATTATTATTTCTAGGGATTTTATTTTGGGTGCTTCATGTAAATCTGACATTGTGGGCTTTAGGTATCTTATATGGAAGGGCGTAAAAATCAGTCTGTGTACTAAAGCTCATGGATTCCGGTATGATTCCTTTGGGAATTGTCAGTTCAGGATGGTATGGTCGTGCAATGGGTCAATTGTTGTCCTCTTAGTTCCTGAGTTCCCGTTTTTAACCCATAGATCGGGCAGCTGTCTGTGTGGTGTTCTCCTCAGTATTAAACAACAGACTTACAGTACAACCTTTTTTCTGTGTAGGTTGTTGGGCACTATAATGGAACCAATAAGGAAATTGTGTGGTCGACCACAGAAAGGATTCACTGGCCAAAGGGTTGCCCACCACTCGATGAACCTCGCTGTCTAGTATCGTGTGAAGGTAAGAGGAAATGCATGTTTATTAACCCTTTCTTTTAGTGATTTACAGCACTAGCCATGCTATTAAGGTATAAAAATAGAGTCAAAGTTATCCTATATGCTTATGTTAAAAACAGAATATTTTCAGGTGTACATCTTTACGTGAAAAATGTTAGAATTTTGTTTCGTTGCGATAGAGGTCCTGGTTTAGCTGTTCTTGTGCAGTACTTTGACAGAGTTGGCCCCCAGACGTTTGTTGATAAACTTTTTGGAGCAGACATAACTTTATTTAAATCGCCAAAGTTTTAATTTGTTATTTTGACTTATTGTTTAGAGGAATTCTGCTAGTGATTGAAAGTTTTCCCAATCCGCAAATTTTCTGGCAGTTCCGCAGTCAGATGTGAGTGAGTCACCGAAACCGCTGTGGCAGCAAATTTATATCTGACTATGTAAGAAAATTGTAAACGTTGAGGAAAGTTACAGACATGTAAGAATTTTTTTTATTCCGCTGCCTTGGTACTAATTTGGGTTGAAACTAAAAAAAAAATAAAAAAATTATCAGACAAAAAATAACAAAGATAACTTCTTATTCAACTTTTATTACTTAAATTTCAAAAGTTTGTAAACGTATTTCAGAGTCTGCGGTGTTGTACAGACTAAATATTTGAAGTTGGCATTTCAGTGTGTTTGTGCCTTTTATACTTTTATTGCAAATTTACATACTTTAGACTTTTTTTATTCACTGATCTGTGCCATTTAGACAAAACCATTTAGAAAACACATTTCTGATATACGTAAATGGTCACATGTGAAAGTTATCATTTTAAGATTTATATATATTTTTTTAAATCAATAAACGTGAGTGCAAAAAAAACCTAATTTCATAAAAACAATTTCATGATGTATTATAATTATTATGTTTTAAAAGCGGCAAGTGCTCATAATGAGTAAAAAGACATGAAGTAAAAGCATAGAAATTGTTTAACATCAAAATTAACAGAAAAAAATCCGAAACAATATAATGATTCAACTGCAGTGATTTCAAATACTTCAAATAAACAACTAACTTCTAACAAATCACAACAACTAATTCCTTGAATGTTAACTCTTTTTGCCTGCGACTTATTTTCCTTTTTTAATGTGTCAGAGATTCACAGGAGTGTAAATTTTCCTTTTATTTTCCAGACCAAATTCCTGTCCTCGGAATTGTTGCTGTAGGCTCCGGTCTCGCCCTCATCATTTTTGGAATGTCAAGCTTTCTCATTTACAGGTATGGTTTTGGCTCTGAATTATAAGACCTTGCAGGTTTTGTTTTTTTTTTTTAAGAAAAAAAAAGAGAGAGAGAGAGAGAGAGAGAGAGAGAGCGAATGGGAATTCCAGGAGAGATTTTAGGTGCAGGTCTTGCAGATTTCTGAATTTACAAGATTTACAAGATTCATGCAGAGATGTGGAGAGTCTAAATAGTTCCGCGCTGGAATGTATAAACACTAACAGCGCTCTGGCAGAGAAAATGCTCGATCCGACGCGCATCAGTTTCACATCAGAACTGTCCTGGCTTAGGATTAATATGTGGACGTAATGTTTATTTTCGTCTTCTGCTTCTTTACCGTAATCCATTAGCGGTGTGTTCCTTGTGTTCCTTGAAACAAGTAGCTGGGAACGAATAACTGAAAACTAAAGGAGGAACTTTGTTGTTGATGAAACTGTTGAATTAAGTTGAAATGCGTCTAAGATTACGTCTCCTTAACATTTGTACGGTAAATATTTATGTTAATGGATTATAGTCTAAATATTGTCATTTCAGGTTCGGAAGTCATTTCAAGATCTTATAAATTTTTGTTAGTGTTTTCTAAGAAGTTGGAATGCACTATTATACACACACAGTCAGTCACAAGCATTGCATATTTGCTTTAATTATATGAGCAAATAATGATTTTATATATACATTTTCCCCGATTTTCTCCCTAATTTAGTCGTGTCCAATTCCTCCCCGTCACTAGGGGGCTCCACATTAAGCTACTACTACCACTCAGTCGGGAGGGCCGAAGACTAACACGTGTTTTCTCCGAACCACGTGACGCCAGCTGACTGCATTTTTTCAAACTGCTCACTCACGCACCGTTGGAGGCGGAGTAACACACTCGGAGGACAGCGCTATCCGCTCCTTCCGCTTGCGTGAGCTCACAGACGCCCCTGATTGGCTGTAGAGCCGCGATTAATATGGGAGCACTAAGTACCTCTCGTCCCTCCCCTCTGAGAGAGCTCGGCCAATCAGCTCTCTCTAGACCTCCAGCTGCGAGAGGTTACAGCATCAACGAGTTCCGAGATCCGAAGTCACCCCTCATTTCTTCAGATCAAATTCAATTTCATTGAATTAACTTGATCACCTGCCTGATCATCTGCCTTACGTTAGATGCTGTATATGCTCGAATTCATTCATAGGTCACTGTGGGGCTTAACAAACTGTAAAACTGCTCAGGTACAGGGACTGGACTGAAAATGAGAGCCGAAATCTTGCCAAAAATGAGAGCCAAAAAAGTCCTTCAGGAAGCCTGGAGAACTATTCCTCAAGATTACATTAAAATACAAGAAGGTCTGGCTCTTTGGAAGCAAAATCTAAAGAGGCTGAAGACTTCTGCACTGTAGTTTACATGGAAAGGTTAGTGCTCAATGAGTTCAACAGTATAATCAGATTTCTTAGTGCTGTTGTATAACGGTGAGATTTTATTATATTAGTTATAATATAAATTATATAAAGATGTCATTGAATAATACAAATAACAATTCTACAGTCATTTTATCGCGATCTGATTTTGCTTTCCTTCGTCATTCACTTTGTTCTCCGCTTCACCTCCGGTGTTTGCATTCCTCTTCCTATCCCTTTCGGGTTCGCCATCGCTCTTCGGCACTTTTACTCAAAAAGAAAAACGCTTACAGCTTGAGTTTGTTGTTTCGTCCAGACAAAATCCATTACGCTAAAGACGGATAATGAGGAGTAAGATCACGCTGATAAGTCAATGGTGTGAGGTGAAGTTTTGCAGGAAGGCAACGTGAGCGGTTTAATAGTGCGAAAGGGGGCTATTTAGGAAGGAGGAGTGGGGGGTACTGAAGGCATTCACATATGGGATTCATGAAACAATAAGTCCAGTGTGGAATGCTTCCCTTTTGCACCAAGACCTGCTAATAGCATTAAAACGAGAACCTTTAAATAGAAAAAAAACAAAAAGAGCGTGTGTCTATCAATGTGGCTTTCTGCATCAGGGGTTACACAGGCTTACGGAGAACAGGGTTAACCCTAACCCTAGATTGATTTGACAGATTTGAAACCATTTAACCTTTTAACCTCTTGGGAATTTATTTAGTTCCATATTTTCACTCCTTTCCTTTTAGTTTCACTGTAGTTACTACATAATACGATTATTATACCATGCATAAATTATTATACATGCATTATACTTATACCATGCATGAATTTTTTTAGCATCATGTTAGCTAATAAATGAGCTAATAAATGAGCTGACAGCTTTACTATGGCCTCACCAGAAAAGAATTCTGTCCTAATAATAATAATAATAATAATAATAATAATAAAATATTTAACATGTGACGAACCTCAAAATAAATTCTATTTGCAATATCTTTGTCCCCCACCACCATTAAACCCCCTGCCAAGCTTTTTTCCCTTCTTCCAGCCTAGAAAAACAAATAACGGTGGGTCTTTTGGGGCAGACCAGGGTGGCTACGAAGGGGAGTTTTAAAAAACCCAGTTGAAATGCAAACGCTGCAATATCCCAGCCTCGACATCTGGAAATGTTTTGCACCTTTTAGATTGGAATGTGTGAGCTTTGCTCTTTTCTCTTTTTCACTTATTCTCTCTCTTTCTCTTTCTCCCCTGAACAACAAACCGGCTCATTTTGAATTCCTACCAAGGCAATGTCCGTGTAATGTCAGGATGAGCGATTTCGGTTCGTTTGAGCTTGTTGGAGAAACAGCAGGACCGGAGAGAGCAGCTCCAGATGTGTCGATCTGTTTGGAAAGCGTCCACGTGTTTGTGCACACGGTGGAGTGGACATCCAAGTTTACTTTTGGTCAAAAATAACGGGAGGGGAAAAGGCAAGAGTAGCAGTGACCCTAAAATGGCTCTAACTCTATTCCTCCTCAACCTCCCCCCCCTCCCACCGCCGTCCCACCTAAAGGCTGTTTTTAGTCTAGGAAAATGCCTGGGACTCAAATGAACAGTCATTGTATCTTTTATTTGTGTGTTGGTTCACAAATATTGGTCCCAAATATATATACTGTACATAATAAATAAGAAGGTTTTGGTAAAATTTTTTATCTGTGTTAAACGTTCAAGTTTCTATGCGAAAGATCTGAAGAGCATCTTTATATGTTTACCTAGTGGCCATTTTACTAGGAATACCTCAATTCTCATTCATGCAGTTCTCCAAATCAGCCAATCAAATCATTCAGAGAGTATCAGTCGACTTATCCAAAGTATGCGCTTGCCAAATCATCCAGTCGTACAGACTGTATACAGTAATATAATACAGACGTTCAAGTCAACCCAGGACTTTTGATTGTGCAGAATAATAAAACACAGGTATGAAAGTAAAACCTCCCGTTATTTCTCTATATAATGCTACACTGATGCACTTACTGTATCCCAGCGTTTCACTAGTGCTTGTATACCATCAAGGTAGAAAGTTTGCTCTGGGCGCTGGAGTCACTGTATGATCAGACTGCCTGCTTCACGGCTGGACTGTGGAGATGCCCTGGACTGTACGGAGGATGTGGCGATACCTCCTATCCGAGTTCCTGTAATGTGCAAGTTGTGTTGGTGACTGATTGTGCGTACAGTTCCCACCGACAGATGCGTCTCTTCCGACAAGTCGAAAATCTATTGGTATTCAAGGGACCGGGCGTTCCACTCGCTGAATGTTCACGTGTTGAATAACTGCACTGAGCCACCTTGACCAGAATCGTCATTCATGGACCTGCCGCTTTCTTTAAAACGTTGGCACTGTTCGATTGTTTTTGAGCTAAGAGTCTCATCACTGTACTGGAAATATCATCGCCGGTTTGACGTATAATATAATTTTATTGAGAAATAAGCAGTTCTTCTAAACAGTTCTGAAAGATGATTGTGAATTGATGTTGTATAAACTGTATATCATTTGAGTTTAAATAAGATTCTGACTTGTGTGACTACTACACTTTCAATGCTTAACAATTAATGATTAGTTTATGGCCATAAAAATGGCAATTGGAAGTACGTACTGTATTATGTCGTGTCTGCCATTTCATGTGACCCCATTTGACTAAACTCGGAACAGATGAGCCGCATTTATTTTGAGGTTGATGCGGCAGACTTTTCTGTCTGTCTGTCCGTCTTTAAACATCCTGTTTTCATTGTCGACTTGTGTTTAAACAAGCCACTCTATCGGATCGCTACCCGGCCCAGAGAGAGAGTAAATAAAAAAAATCTATAAAGCCAGTTAAAACGGTCCTACTTTTGACCTATTGACCCTGATGAGCTGCGTTTAAATCAACAATAAATGCGTGTGAACGGCATAGAGGTTGAGCTGAGCTGGTTTCTGTATTATCATATGTTTTTTAGCTCTGCTACAGTACTTACACGTTAATATTGTCCTTATGTCGGTTAAAGATCTTTGTGCTAATCCATCATTCATGCAGTCCTTCGTATTTACTGTTTCCATTCAAGAAACTCCTTTATATTGCCTAAAGTGGCCGAGTTCTGTGGGAAAACCACAATCCTGGCACCTCTGGTCGTGGACTTAAGAGGCATACTTGGCCCTATGAAAAAAGTCCCTTGCCTTTAAACTGCACTCATTTATGAGTCATTTGAATAAAATGAACTGTCAATACAATGAAAGCAGAGGGTCTTTGATTTCGATGTGTTCAGGAAGCTGAAGTTGGAGAAGGAGCTTGCTGGAATGCTGTGGAGGATTCGATGGGAGGATCTGCAGTTCGAAAGCCCCAACAAATACCACAGGCGCGCTGGCAGCCGTCTCACTCTTTCCCAGGTATCTTTCATTCCGCACCGTTATCCTCATATCTGGTGGGCGGTTCAGCTCTGATTCCTTTTCCAGCTGTATCCATGCCGTCCATTTTGACAACTTTCTTAGACCTTTTTAAAAAAATCTACTATAACTTTTCATTCCAAGTTTATCCACATGACCATTAAAAAAAACAAGAAAAAAAAAAAGAAAGAAAGAAAGAAAACCTTGGCTGCTTCTTAAAAAGCACCATTTTTTTTTTTTGGGGGGGGGGGTTTACAATCCCCCTTTTTTTAAATGATAAACATTGCTTATTGGAGTGAAAGCGACAGGCAATTTAGCAGCTAACATCCCCTGGTGACAGACTCTACTATACGCACGGTCATTTTTGAACCTCCTGAGACGCCTGAGTCATGACTGGCCGTCTCGCTCTCAATAGTTTTGTTGTACGCTAAAATGACTCACTGATTCTGACATTAGTATGATTGCTTAATGATCCGAAATAGCTTTAATGCTTTCTAAACTCTCCGTAGGATTCGGAAACCCTTAATGTCTACTTCGCTGTGCAGTAACTCACACTCACTCACTCACACACACACAGGGTTTTATAACAGTTGTTGGGGCGTATATACAGTATACACACACGTACATATGCGTGTCTTTATGGTGCATATGTTTTTAATGAATTTTCCAGGCTGCAATACTGATATTGGCACAGCTCTTCATCCTGTCCTACCTCATCTCAGCGAAAGCGCGAGCCAGTCCGTGTTAGGTTTAAGTGTCATTTTAGTCATCCTGTTTCATTCTGGAAACTTCTTCCCCGTGCCATATTTTATAAATAACTGCTGTGTTTGAATGTGGATCAGTGTAGCATGAAAATAAATAATGTGATTGTATAATGTGTCATTAATGTGAAACACTGGAAGGAGTGATGAAACCAAGTGCAGGAGTGTTAAAGATCGTCAATGAGCTCATTTTATTTTTGCATAAATTTGAGAACTTTTTTTTTTTTTTTTTAAGTATTTGCCCCCTATTTTTTTTGCATATTTGTCACACTTTAATGTTTCAGACCATCACACAAATGTAAATATTAGTCAAAGATAACACAAGTAAATACATCATGCAGTTTTTAATTAAATGAAGGTTTTTATTATTAAGGGAAATCCAAAACTACGTATGTGAAAAAGTGTTTGCCCCCTAAACCTACTGTAATACAGTAACTGGTTGGGCCAACAACTGCAATCAACTGCGTTTTCGTTAACTTGCAATGAGTCTGTCACAGCGCTGTGGAGGAATTTTGGCCCACTCATCTTTGCAGAATTGCTGTAATTCAGCCACATTGGAGGGTTTTCGAGCATTTTTAAGGGGGCAAATACTTTTCACACCACTGTGTGTATATATATATATATATATATATATATATATATATTTATTTATTTATTTATTTATTTTTTTTAACATCAAAGCATTAATTCACACACACGTGTGTGTGTGTGTGTGTATG
>JAQMYL010000017.1:5248656-5279993 GCA_030014365.1 Clarias pachynema | reverse complement strand
AAATATTTACACATTAAGTTTACTGAAAGTAAAAACAGTTGAAAGTCAGAGGACGTTTCTTTTTTTGCTGAGTATATTAATTCAAGCCTAAGTGGCCCGTCAGACTCTGAGAAGGCCGTGAAGTTCCCACTGTGTCTTAAAAATATCTAAGAATTCAGCAGGAATGGGGTCAAAATGGAAAATGTGCATTTATCATGTTTATACTACTTCTTAGCCACGTCTCTTTCAACTTAATGCAGTCTTCTACAAATTGCCATAGCACAAGCTTGTTGTGAGAACACAGTTACACGATTAACTGGTAAATGTCATCATTCAAGTTCTTCCTGCGTCCTGCTTCGACTACGTCCTCGCCAGGCTTATTTTTGAAAATGTCCAAAAAAATCATGGCAGCTCCACTACATCCTTATAAGTTTCTACTGTGTTCCTGCAGAGTTGAACAAGTTTTTACTGCATTCACCCAATTTTTTTTGGGACACAGTGGGATCGAGGCATGCCGGTGGGGTAATAGCAAATTTACATTGGACAGTTTGTCATGACACAACCCAGCTGAACCCAAAGATAGGAGGAAAACCCACACAATATTGGCCTTAATGTTTGGGGTTTTAATGTTATGGTTGATTGGTAAATGTGATGCATGTTGCTTCCAACAAAGGCATTTGCAAAATGTTTATTGGATAGTCATTATCCCTTTCTCATCGTGCTTACCACTACACCACCGTGCTGCCGGATACTCAATATATTACTACTAAATTGCTGTGCTAATGTATCCAATAAAAAGACAAGAATACTCTGTAAAAAAATCAAGAATACTCTGTAATTAGCTGGTAATTTACCTACTAACCAATTTTGACATATTTGAAAAATATAGGATTATTATTACTTTACCAAGCTATGTGCTTGTATTTATGTTCATGTTTATAATGTTCTGTGTTTCAGAGATAATCCAGAAAGTGCGAAATGGCCAAAAGCCTCATTTCCGTCCAACGACGGATAACTCGCGCCACTGCGAGGAGCTGACCACCCTGATGGAGAACTGCTGGGCAGAGGAGCCCACGGAGCGCCCAGACTTTAGCCACATCAAGATCTTCATAACCAAACTCAACAAGTGAGTGCTGCTGCTATAACGCATGCCAGTTTGGCCCAGACGGCCTGGAGCTTTGGGATGATTCAGGTTTCTTTCAAATTAGAGATATAAATGTGGTGAATTATTTTAGCATTAGTGTTAGTATTTTCCTGCTTACTTGTTTAAAGCATTTACCATGTACGAACCAGGGTTGTTACTGTACATTGTACGATGGTATGTAGTACGTTGACATTCTGGTATTTAGTATAATGTGTACAATATATACTCATGGACAAAAGAAACATTGCACATGTCAAATAAATAAGAAAGTTTGATGTTATAAAAAAAGACTGTGTCCATCAGCACCAAAAAGTCATGCTGGCAACAACACTGGCCCCCTTGCATGCCCAGCAATTCCAGCAGCCAGTCTGACAACGTCTGCTTGTGTTGCACTAAGTTTCACATTACGATGGCCCCCTGGAGATAATCACATGGCAAATTTCATGCACCTACACGGCGCCCTTTAGTAAGGTTATCCACAATAAAGTAACGCCTTACCTGTTCTTAATGTAACAAGGAGAACAAAATTATGGATTCAATTTCAGGTTTTCGCAAAGGTCTAACTTTTTGTATAATTTTTTTTGTCCATGACAAAAAAGGAGGTGAAAGCAATGGATAGTTGCAAATGGAAGTTGTTTATTTAGCTAAAAGTTACCTAAATGGGGCAGAATTCTGCCTGTTCTAGATGAGAGATGTATTCAAGCTATACTGTATATCTAGGCAGACCTTTTAGTAGAATGACATTATAGCATCTGTTATTGTCTTATGAATACTTTATGAATGCTGATCTAAACATTCATGAATACTGTATGAGTGTTTACGGAAAGTATGTTATTCATAAAAATGTATTTTTACTCTGCATATAAATTACAAACCATTCAAGATCAGTTATCAGTTGTTTTTCTATTCTTAAATAGAATTACTCAACAACTGCCTATATCTTAATATTTTAAGAATGTTATTTTAAATAAATAATATGCAAAAAATATATAGATATTTTGTCATTCTGAATAGAATCTCATACTCTTGAATTTGCTGTGTATCATTTCTAAAACACAATTTTTAAAAGAAGTTAATTGCATTTATTGAATCTCCTGGTTGATATGAATTATGATACTTGATTCTATTTGTATAAACGGAGCTCTATGAGAGATCTTTTAACTCCAAAGCTTGGCACTTTGCTTTGGCATTTGATTGATCAATGGCTTTCAATATGGAATAAAAAAGTGACTGATTTATTAGCACAGCTTGACATGTTAAAACGTTTGGCTAAAACGTTTGGCAGACATCGTTAATTGAAAAAGGGAGCTCTTCTCATAATGAAATGCATGGCATGCGTGATGCGGATATTTTCAGTCTGCCAAGGAATTGAATATGGGTAACGTTTTTGACTATTTTTGCCATTTTTATTACTAAAAGGTTTATAGCACATGGTCATATAGCTTTTAATTAATTCACTATACATCATGTATTACCTTCAAATAAGGATATCCTTATCATCAATGTATTTTACTACATGTATTTCACATAGTACAGTTTATACATTACAACTTTCATTTGTCCTCTATTGCTGTTAGAAATGCAAATAGTAATTAGCAATAACAAAAAACAAAAAAAAACCCTGAGATGAGCTTTTTTCAGTTGCGTAGTTTTCTAATGCTGCATGTGGGTGTGTGAGTTCTGACCCAGAATAGATCTGAATCATTCAGCACAAAGTTAGGGCACCAGCTGAGGATGATTCAACCCACATCTACATGACTTGCATAGATTCTCAACCTTACATTTGTAGCTCTTCAAGCTGCCATAGTAAGAAGAACCAGCGACTGTGATTGCTTCACACAGTAGAGGTACAGCTTACTCCTATCAGTGGTCATTAATCGGCCACAAACAAATAATTACTCAATAATTCAGTGGAAATTAAACTTAATAATCTGAGGGGGGAAAAAACCCAGACAAATAATCCCTTAAGATCCATTCTTGATTCAGATTCCTTCAGAAATCCTGTCAGGTTAGCAAAATGGCTAACATCGGCAGTGAATCTTATTTATACAGTAGTAACCTTTAAAAACATGCCATCAAAATTCTGACAGAAACCCTGTCAGGTTAGCTAGATGGCTAACATTAACATTAAGAAATATATCTTAAAATGTCTGTCAGAAATCCTGTCAGGTTTATCAGGAATCAGCTAGGCTAAGTAATAGCAGTGAAACATTAGTAACATTAGTAACATTAAAATATGCTTATGTATTTAAATATTTAGATGTTAGAGATCCTATAACGTAATAACTAATTTATTAGCATTACTAGTGTACATTATTAGAATTAATATATATGTATTTGAAATTCTGTCAGGTTAGCAAATATTAGCAAGAATGCTAGACAGTATGTACAGCTTATTTAGTATGTACTATTATACATTTAAAAAGAAGCTTGTTACTTTTGTTAGCTTGCTAGTTTTAACAGCAGTAAATGATACATAGATACATAGATACATAGATTTATTTTGTAAGCTAGCCCTACATTAAAAGTGTACATTATCAAGTTATAGTATAGCACCAATTATAAGTATACTGTATATTAAACATTCTGAGGAAATGTTAGCTAGCTGGATAACAAAATATGTGAAAGGTATGCACATTCCTGGTATTATTTAATAAGTAATAATTAAGTGAGAAAAGGGGAAAAAACACCAGTTTAATCCTTGATGCAAGTCATCCTTTCAGAATTCTAACAAATCACTTTCTTTGTTTTTTTCCCATGATTTATTTTACATCCTGTGTGAAATGATTGTGTTTCTGGGTTTCTGATTGCTGCTTGTGTTTGTGGCAGAGAAGGGAGCACCAGCATCCTGAATAACCTGCTGTCCCGAATGGAGCAGTACGCCAACAACCTGGAGAACCTGGTGGAGGAGCGAACTCAGGCCTACTTGGAGGAAAAGAGGAGAGCTGAAAATCTGCTTTACCAAATCTTGCCACAGTGAGAATCTTTTTTTTTTGGTTATTTTCTAACATGCACATTTGTGTTTCCTTATCGCTGCCAAGCTCTTAACCACAGTTTGATGAATGAATGGTTATTAAGTCCCTTCCCTATACACACACACTCCCTCACACACAAAACTACTTGATGTACTTTCACTAAGAGTTTTTTTTTTTTTTTTCCTTGTATGCTGAAAATAGCTGATTGTCCTGGCATTGTCCTCTATTTTAGACATAATTATGTAAGCAGGGAGGAACATTAAAGCCAGCTGAAGTGACTGCTGAGGACTGTGGGAACGGCTGGGAATTTTAAGCCCTCTTTTTCTAGAAGCAGGAAAATCCACGTCTCTATCATTAATTGATCTTTTTTCCCTGGTGGAAAGAAGGATTTCTGTTGTTATATCGGGAAAGGCTGAGAACCAGAGTTGAGTTTGGCTCAAATGTAGTGCAGTGTTTGAAATGAATGTTTCATTTTATTCCTTGTACATGCATTTTCCTGAAACATACTACAACTCCTTAGTACGCCTGTCACAGTTCTAAAATTTTGGGGTCTGTTAAATTGCTCGTGGCTGCCCTTGGTTATTATTTTTGGTCCTTATGCATTAGTGTTAAAATTACACTGGAACTGTGCGGTGATTTTGCTGTTCAGCTTCTTGAGTATTTGAATTTTTTTTTATTATTCATTTATTTTTGCTAACAGTTCAGTAGCTGAGCAGCTGAAGAGAGGAGAGACAGTGCAGGCAGAGGCTTTTGACAGCGTCACCATCTATTTCAGTGACATAGTGGGCTTCACTTCAATGTCAGCAGAAAGCACACCGTTGCAGGTATGTATATTATCATGGTAACATTACAGCTTTCGCATGTTAACATTAAGAAAGGTCGTAAAATATATTCATGACTCATTAAATCATAACCGGACACCGTTCGACTGAAGCTGAGCCCAAAGAAGAAGAGGCCCCTTGAAAAGATAAATGCATTCTCCAACCCTTGGCTTTGCCTCGACTAAATCGTCTTCGATCACCTTTTGAGGAAGAAGGCTTAAACTCTGATGGCCCAATATGGTCTGGAGGTTTTTTTATATCTTCTGCCAGGAAAACTCCATTAGTTGTAGAGGCAAGGATGGGTTATGTTTGCATGAATCTCAGATCATATCTAACGAATCCGACAGTGCACACAAGTCTCTGTTTAACTCAATCCTGAGCTGGTAAAATGCCAGTACATTGTTCAAGCTTTTAGCATAGTAAGGGCTTTGTGTTGCGACAGAATTGACTGGGTATTGATAGGGTGTGAAAGAGAAATGATTATTTCAGTCTAGACAGATATAAATAAATATAATGAGCTGTGCAAGTAACTTGTATTTTGGACACAACAACCTGAGCCGAACAAGAAATGCTTTAAAAAAAATATGTTGTTTTTACCAACAGCAAAAACTATTTAGCTGATTTATTATTTACTAAAATTAGAGCATCAATTAATGTGGATGGGCATCACAAGGTACCCTATTATTATTATTATTATTATTATTATTATTATTATTATTATGATACCCACGTTCCAATTCGATTTACAGTATATTGCGATTCTCTTAGTACCACAATTTTATAAGTTTTATTTTTCTGTTTTAAATTTTTTTTTAGATTCTGTTACGATTCTTAACAAACTTGAATAATGAATGAATAATTCTTTCGCACACAGAATTATAGAACATTTTACCAACTCAAATATAAACAAATATGAATAAAAACAAAAATAGATGTCTGAGTCACTGTGGTGATACATGAATTACCACACAAAAGAATCATGATCACGTAACCTAATCAATTATTCAAAATTAATTAAAGATTTATTTAAATACTGGCAAATCACTGTGATATTTGATTAATTGAAGACCCTGGAACATGCTGTTATAGAAAAACAATTAGCTAATCTCATCATTATGAGATTATTTAGTACTTTTATTTTGTACTTATTCTGTTTGATTTTATACTCTACAATCATCACGATTTATCTCCCAACGTTAGTATGTTTTTAATTTTTAAACTTACACTGTTACTCTGAACACATTGTGTTCTCATTGTAATGTATTCATTATCACTCTCTTTATTCATGCAAATCTATTTCACGGCTCACTCTGTGTTTGGGCTTGCATCCAAAAGAGGAGGAAGAAACTATTTTCAGTTGAGGGGACGCTCAAGGAGAAATGCAGAAATGCGTCAAACCAAAGCAGTTTTTTATATAATAGTGCAGAAGATACAATATTGGAGCACAAGTTTGCAGGACATGTTCTCAGACAAGTTCTGAAAAGCTGACTGACCTCTTGGGCGATTCGTGAGATAACAGCTTCAGACTTGGTGCATCAATTAATTCCTGAGAGAATCTCGAGGAAAACGGCACGCCAGAACCAGAGACTAATTAAAACACATTCGGTGCCATAACTGGTTAAGGAGAATGTTACAAAAAAGACTTAAATAGTTTAATTAAAACAATATATTAGACATTATACCTAATCCAGCAGGAATTTGTGGTTGTCAAAACATTGTGGTGATGGAAATGTGGCTGTTTTACAGACAATGTTGTTATTGGGCTTTTTGAAAGTTGATTAAATGAGATCAGAACAACACTGAGTACACGATGATGGGATGACATTGAACAAATGCCACAAATTAATGCAAATTAGCCCCAAATTAGTACATACATGTTTGTATTAATTCTTGTTTGTATTAATTTGGCCACGAGGGAACATGCCATTGAAGTTTGTAAATGCATGTAGATAAATACCAATGCCACAAACACAATTTTACAGTATAGTAATTTGGGAGCTACTGTAAGATGCACCTAATATGAACCTAATATTTCTGAAAGCAAGTGAAACAGATGGGCAACATTACAACCCTAAGAGATGCATGGTTGGTCATTGTATGAATGGATGTTGATCATAAATGCTCCAAATAACATAATTTATTTCATTAAATTATAATTTCATTGTTTTGAGGTTGTATTTGCAATGTTGTGTTTGGATCATACGTTTAATGTTATTTCAACATCATTTTATCCAAGTTAAATAGAATGTTGTTCTGGTGTTGAACATTAATGCCAAAGTCATTCAGTGTTAGGGTTTCTGCTTGGAAGCGTTTTAGGGCTGATTCCACCAAATGTCAGATTTTCTTTCTTGGATATTTGTCAGTTGTGATGCCAGCGACAGATTTCTGTTGTCATGAAGTCATGACTGACTTATGCTGGAACATCAGGAGAACTCATTTTCTAGTGCTGTGCATGTTAATGATGTTCAAACATAAACCAAATTGGAGAAAAAAAGTCATATTAAATTAGTTTTTATGTTCATACTTTGACAAATCTGAATTACACGAACCACAAGAATATTTCTTTATAATGCTTTCTGGCAGCAAATTGTAACCAGAAGCATCCTTTTCCCTGCAGGTTGTAACACTGCTGAATGACTTGTACACATGTTTCGATGCCATCATTGATAATTTCGATGTGTATAAGGTGAGTAGTAAACTTTAAATCCTTGTCAAATGAATATTGTTAGGATTTTTCTATTAAACAAAGACTTTTTGTTCTTTAATATCTATCTTCAGGTTTAAGAAATAACACAACAAAGCACGGATCATGACTTCTACCTTTTATTCGTTTTAGGTGGAGACCATCGGCGACGCCTATATGGTGGTGTCCGGCCTCCCAGTACGTAACGGCAAACTCCACGCTCGGGAGATCGCCGGAATGTCGTTAGCTTTACTGGAGCAGGTCAAAAGCTTTAAAATCAGACACAGACAAAATGACCAGCTGTGGCTACGCATCGGAATCCACACAGGTACCATTCATGCTGTTGAAACATCGGGCGAATTTGTTTTATTACTTCATCTTGGAAATTCCCCCTGAGTGTGTTTACACATAGGAAAGAATTGGATTAAACAGCAAAAAGCATTTAATGTTTGACATTAATTTCAGCACTTTACTTGTTTACTTGAATTCAAGTAATTTGAAAATCAAAGAACTCCAGCTATTATGTTTTACAATAACATGGTAATAGTAGCGGCGATTTTCATGTCAGTCTATACAATTATAAGCGTAAGCAGTGCGGCATTTCTTAGCATTTGCACTCAACTGTATATTTTTGATCTATTACTTTATATTATAGTGTGAGGTTTCAGGTCACTCCTGCCCTTCTCATTACCAGTTCTTTTTTTTCTTCCTTTTTTTAGTTTTGTATGTTCATATGTGCCGATCATTATCTGATTAATGGTCTACATGCATGATCTTTCTTTTTTAAGATCGTAGTGTGTGGGTTTATTCCTGAGACAAGATCTATTTGATTCTGAACTGATTTATAGTGTGCATGAAAACACACTATAAATTCAACCTATTTGCAATTTATTATGAATACAACGTATGGCTTTTGTGCCACACACTGTGGCAAGTCTGTATCACTACCAATCACCCCACCTTGCAATGGCTGAGTCACAGCATTAGTACTTAATTAATGTTTTCTCTTATGCTCAGCCTCACAGCCAGCAGTAATCCTCTTACTCCTGCTTTAGAGTAAATCCCCCAGCATGCTGTCACAAATCTCTGTCAATCTCTGTCAGCTTGTGTATATGCACACCATGGTGGCTGTTGTAACGAGATTAACGCTGGAACGATTGCAGGGATCAACGTCCTCAGCGTGAACCCACAACCTGTCAGATGATACTTATGATCAGAGGGTTCTATATGGTGTCTTCTGGCAGGAGTTAATTAATCTCCCACATCTGTCTGTCTTTCTGTGTGTGTAAAGGGCCTGTCTGTGCAGGTGTAGTAGGACTCAAAATGCCCAGGTACTGTTTATTTGGAGACACTGTCAACACGGCATCAAGGATGGAGTCCACCGGGGAAGGTGGGTGACAAGAACTCATTTCTAGACAATGTTGAGATGCTAAGAAACTTAAAGAGAGGAGTACAAGTAATGACTCAAGCTGAAGTAAAAATACGTGTCCTTGAGTAAGAGTAAGAAAGTATTTGCAGAGACACAACTCAACAAATGTGAATACGGGTTCATTGTCTATTGCATTAAACTGGAAGTACATTTCATATTTTGGGATCCATAACATCAAACCAGGTATTAAGTCACATTTTGGGTAATTTGAGTTAAACCTTTTGAGATTACTGGTTCAGTAAGCTTCATTTGAATATAATACCCAGTTTATTACATTGCATCATGTCCAGTTCCTGAGATATGGCCAGTGCAAGTTTGTTTACAAGGAGGCCTTTGGAAAAATCCATTAAAATCTTAGATTTATTTATAATATTTGAACGAAGATTTCATCATGTACTGTAGTAAGAAAGAGGGATGCCTCTGGTTCATTTCGACACCAGGATTTCCCTGCTACCCCTAAGGATAACTTCACCAGCGGTGCGGGTTTATAGCTAAAAACAAATTGGTTTTGTTTTTAATCACAGCTGGAGTAACCGGTTTGGATAGTGTTCTTTTAAGTGCTTTAAAACAACGTTCAGGATTAAAACTTTCTCAAATGTGTTGAAGGATCAGGAGGATAGATTATTAATCAACTTTTTTTTGTCAAAACTGAAAATTCAATACATTTCACCTATTTCAAATATTGCCCACAGCGCAAAACTAATGTGATCTAATCTGTTAATACTTGACTTGATATGATGGGTCACAATTGTGAAAGAAACTTAACAAAGTGTAAATCATTCTCTGCTGTTTGGCTAGGTTTCAGACATAATCTTAACAATTAGTGATATAGTACTAATTGTTATGACAATTTAAATGTTCCACATTGATCTTTCAACACATTTTATTTCACTCGAGATTCGGACGCACACAAAAGCAAAAAAAATAATAAACAGAGCAACCCTGGCCTCCGAGTGGCGCAGTGGTAAAGTGCTCGCCCTATCATCCGGAGATCGCTGTGGCGGGAGGGAATTGGACATGACTAGATTGGGGAGAAAATGTAAAAAAAAAAATTTAAAAAATTAAAAAGTAAAAAGAGCAACACTAATACATAGGAAGCTGGATTACTATGTAAATGTAGTATCACTTTCATGAATTCCTTCCAAGCCATTTCTACATGTTTGATCCATTAAAGGGGTTCCTGGGAGGCCAGCGTTTCAGATCTGACCCAGGTAGTCTGACCATAGCTCCGGCGTACTGAGAAAACTTTGTCGTGACAGCCCCATGCTTAACCTACACAGTGTGAGCCGGAAAGAGAATTGATTAGTTCTTCTCTCGAGTCATTTGAGTCATTCATTCTTTTGTCACATGACCACTTCACGGGACCTCAGAAATAATGTAAAACTGTATTTGCTTTATGTTAGATCATTTTTGGAAATTATAATAAAATTATCAAAAGATGTACAATAAGCATTTTCCTAGAAATAATGGTAAATAATGAATTCATCTTTTCCTTTTTATAACATTATATTTTTGTCTTGTTTGTTGTGTGATCAACGTTTGCATTACACAATGCGTACGTGGTAGATGTTAAGGAAGTAATACGTAACGTTTTAATTACATTTTGCTAAAAAGACTCGGAAAATGATCCGAACTTCCATCACTATAGTGTAGCAGGATTATATACTGTAGATAAATAAAGAGAGTTTTTAAAACCGTTCTGTTTATTCTGCACCCAGTTTGACTTGAACAGGCCTCGTAGTTTAATGTGAATGCACAGATTTTTAACATTATTTAACATTATTTATTTTTGTTCAAATTACGTGTTTTATTCTGCCCTTAAATTAAGTATATTGTTACAGGATTTTTTATTCAGTGTACATAAAGTCTGTGCCAGTTCAACAATTACAGTTGAATAAATATAATTAATTAGTAAATTGATTGTAAATTGATTAAATCTAACACTATATGACCCATCAGTAAATGTCATGTCAATTTGTATGTTAAAAACAGGTGCATACTGGTTAAAAAATAAATTTGATATTGGTAAATTGATACGTTTTCCATCTTGATTAGTGATGAGTGAGTGGCGCAGGCATTTATTGGCCTTTGTCTTATTGGAGCAGTTCATTCATAATCAGTCTCAATCGATGAATTTACCAACTTGCTATTGTAGTCATCGGTCCACAACGTATAGAATGATTTGTAAACATTTCCAGCGTTTCTCACGGCACAGAACATCTCAGAATGGATTGATGGAACAACTCTGCCGCTCACCAGCTCCGGGACAATCAAAATAAATACACACTGACACGCCATGCGCCGTCCATGCGGCTCATTGTTTCTTATTGACTTTCTGCCTGACTTCCTGTACTGAGCTTCCTTGTACTGAATAACCATTAATAATGAATGCAGGAGTCCCTGCCCCTCTATCCTGTGTGATTTACAGTGCACTTCTAAGTGAGCCTCAGCCTCCACTCAGGGTATAAAATCTATTGCACATGCACAGCCCATATGGAGCGTGCGTTTCCCATCAAATCCGTCCAAAGCACTAGCGACTACATGCACACATATACATTACTCATTACGTGGTAGGCCTGCCTGGGATTTTCCATAAGTCTGAGGTCATCTGGGTCCAGCTGTCACTCACAGATGTGCACTTAGTCTGATTGGTTGTATTGATACTGTACGTCCCCTCCTTTTCGCAGCCCTGCGGATACACGTGTCCTCAGCCACCAAAGAGGTACTTGACGAGTTTGGCTACTTTGACCTCCAGCTACGAGGTGATATAGAAATAAAGGTAAAGTACTCAAGGAAATAATAAAACATGCCAATGATTTTGATTTGTTGCTCGTAATCAAATGTCCCTTCGATATTATGGCTGGGTTTGAAGGCAGTATTTTAAATATCGGGTTAAAAAAAATAAAAACAAGCATTTTTGTATGTGTTGTTGTTGTTTTTTATTCCATTATTTAATATCATTTAATAATATATTTTATCAATAATGTTCAAATAGATGCAAGTGAACACTACAGGATGAGTTGTTGACTGCCCCTAGGCTAGTTCACTAATAGACTGGCTAATTAGAGAGCTAGCTTACTAGCTAGCTCATGTAAGGTTTGTTTTTTGTGTGTGTGTGTGTGGAGATTTTTTCTGCCTTTCTGTCAGGATATGCTGACTTTTATCCTTCTTCACATTTAAAAAGCATTTCTAAAGCAATTTGGACTTTGGTGTCTAAAAGGCCACTGTCTAAAGCTAACAAGCCTTTATTTTTTTGAGGTAAAGAGTAGGAATGTAGCATTACTTCGAAAACATGTCACTGGAGCCTTCAATTAAACCATATAGGCTTTAACAGATTTACATTTGTTCAAGGATATATCATTTTTGCTTAAGAAATTATAATTTTTATTTATTTATTTTGTCAGTATCTATATAAAAAAGTAATAAATTTTTTTTTTTTTTTTTAAGTCAGAGTTGGTTAGTTTTTTACTAGTACTGATTATACCAACAATATCTCTGAATTGTGTATTAACACATTTTTCTCAATATTCATATTATTGTAGGAATGCCGGTACTAATATGTTTTTAAAAAAATAATTAAGAAATATTCTTGTGACCAAATCATCACATCCCCGGTATTAAGTCTCCCTATAAAGTGTTCTGAACGTAGTGCTTCTTCCAGCGCTCTATACAGTATATTTACTCTACTACTCCAGTATGTCCTTATGTTTTGAACCAGATTTATCTCTCCGGACTCCGTGTTGCGAACGGTTCTCTCTGTGTTTCTCGGCTTACAAGCTGTAGCAGAGACACAGAGTCAGCACGCACACTGTGTCCCTGTAGAAAACAAATGCCGCTCCGTTCAATCCTGATGAAGCCACTTTTCCGAGTCGTGCTAATCCGAGGCTGGTTTGCAGTCTCTTTTATGTAATTATATTTAAAGCTTAGTGGCAGGGGATGCTTGATGGCTTCTAATCGGGATGCTAGTCATTAGACTTTGCAGACTCATGCCGCTCTGCTGTCCTCAGCGCAGGCTCCGAGTGCTGATTATTTGCTTCAGCGTACATCCTGAGAGCTTGTCGATGTACTGTATTGATCTCTCCCTTCTTGCAGGGCAAAGGCAAAATGAGAACGTATTGGCTTCTAGGGGAGAAGACAGATGTCTACGTTATCTGAGTGCCGCTCATGGAGGGAAGCTCCGGGCCCAAACTTCTTCAGCACAATCCTTGTTTTTATGTTCTCGGTTTGAAAGGATGCACCAACCAGCCTCGTCCTCACATCGAACATGTTACTCCTGATACCTTAAGAGGAATTATAATATTGGTATGTTTCATACCTGCTCTAACTGCAAAATAAACTGTAAAGGTGTTTTTTTATTGATGATGATAATGCAACTTCCAGTGTCGATAGCTGAGGACTTTTTTTCCTCATTGATTTTACTTATTTTTGTGCTTTCTATATACCAGGATTTGTACGTGATTTGAAAATCAATGTCTATCTACACACAGCACATGAAAAAGGCAAAAGTACAATGTACTGAACTTAGTGCTGGTGTCGGAAGGGATATTTTGCTCTGGTACTATACAGGTTAATATTTGTATATATGTATATCCAAGACAATGTAAGATATTTTGTTCAATAAACAATCTGAAAAAAAAACATGCAGTTTCTGACCGTTTGCACACGATTTGTGATATACAATACATTTCCTACGTCAGTGCAATGTTTGAATGTTTTGCCTCTCATAAGTAATACGTTTTTTTTTTTTACATTACTCGAGTAGCACTTTTTCTATTCTCCTACAATCTCTATGAATTGTATCACATTACAAAAACACACAACAATTTTGACTTAACATTTTGAACACAAGAGATCATTTTGGGTGGTTCAGCTTGTAAACGAGTTTTGTTAATCATTTAGTATATTAATCTACTCTTATTTTAAATAGCTTTATGAAAAAATATATGGTGACATGCAGTAACAGTTAATTTTCATTGCACTTTAGTACAATAAGCTGAAGGAATGATGTCACAGATTATTGGTAGTATATTAGGTTTTTTTCCATCTCTGTGTGTGTGTGTGTGTGTGTGTGTGTGTGTGTGTGTGTGTGTGTGTGTCTGTGTGTCTGTGTGTCTGTGTGTCTGTGTGTGTGTGCGCGCGCATTCATGCTCACAGCATCATCCCACCTACTCGATTGTGATTTGCCTCCCACACTCGGCTCTGTCGGTGCGGCTGCTGTTGAGGTCGTACTGCAGCACGCAACTGTGCCCATGTTCAATAATGAGGCAACTTCTTTGTAGCAGTGTCTAGCTTTATGTCTTTTATGTGTATTTTTTTGTTTAGGAGTTTAAAAAAAACATTAAAATTCTCACAGCTCTGCCTGGGTAAGCAGTCACATACGTAAGCTGTACTTCAAATCAAATTCAAGAATTCGGCAGTGGTAAAGAGTAAAATTTTGGGCAGATGAAGCAAAGTTTAATTTAAAAAATATGAATCTTATAGTGTACCGATGTAAAAAAAAAAAAAACAGAAATTACAGGGAAGTCTTTCAGAACCACTAATTAATTACCACTAAGTGACACCATAAGATACATTATAAAAACACATATTCAAGTCAAAGTGCGAGTGTGTTCATGATAAACTCAATATTGAGACTATAATTTTCTAGTACTGAATGTTGCCTTGCATTTCATTATAGTCACTGGTGTTGTGTGTGTTACCATTGTTTTGCCTTGACAAACACAAAGGAATGGAAATGTCATTACAGAGGCTAATGAAGGCAAGTCTGTTTGAAAATGGACGTGTGAAATTATTTAAGGTGGTTTTACTTATGAGCTAAGCTAGCATCAAAGAAATAAATGCCAATCAAAGGCAAAATTTAAAGCAATATATACATATTGGGACATTGTAAGCATCGACATTTAACAGTGTCTGGAATGTCAGCCAAAAATAGCGCAAATGCCATGAATGCTTATGCAGTATTACAATTTCAGGCCTAGATGTAAACACGCAAGGTCTCTTCAAGGTTAAACTATTCTGCTAGCCAAATCCGGATCCATTATTGCTGTCATTCAACATTGTTATGTTAAGTACTGGACATCATTGGACCATGGCTCATCTGCTAATCAGGGATTGGATCTTGTCTGATCAATAATGATCTAAGGCTGAAATTCCTTCAAACACTTCACTTCAAAAAGCGACAGCATAGTAAGTTAAAATATCTTAAATCTAAACAAATATATCTACTTTTTTTTTTCTAGACACATTCTACTAGACATATTGGACAGGTAACCAAAATGTTTATTAGACATACATTTTAGATCAAGTTTTTAAGTGTCATATTTTGAGCATTTCTTTCAAGAAATTAATTATTAAGAGTAGCAGAATTACCTTCCAATAGAAGAAGAAATGTATGCCTTAAGAAATGTTAAATTTGTCTTTTTTTTTTTTGTCGTCAAAATAGGCTTAATGATCTTTTATCTGGTTTGTTGTAATCGTATATTAAGACTTAATACAATAATTTGACTTAATTTTATTTGCTATCACTTTTTGCAGTGTTTTACAAATTCACAAATTCTGTCCCAGACTTCATTGTTTCGCCTCAAGAACAATCAGCCTATTGATTTTTAATAAAACATGCTGTAAGTTTGTCAAAACACTAACAAAAATTAATACATTTAATAATTTTCCACTGTCTAAAAGGTAAGGGGCGAGAATACATGCTCCGCAAGACGTCTACTGCCTCTTCATACTAATGATTTCCATTCTGAAGTGTTTATTTCTATATCCATATGTACTCATTTATCCACTGACTTAAGCCACATGTAAACCAGCCCAAAAACACAACTGAAAACCTGACAGTTAACACATGAAAGACGGAGAACGGACAGATAACCATAATTGCTACTTCCGGTTGTGCACTTAAAGTCACACATTAAAACTGCAGAAATTACCATGTAACCTTGAGGGGTGTCATTCCATGACGGATCTAAATACCTTCAGCGGAAGCCTGTGTGCATGAGCTGGGAAACATTTACATGTTATTGATTACATATAGTGTGCATCATTTCCTTGCTTTCCCACATCAGATTTCTCTACAGTTAGGGAATATCATTGGGTTTTACCTAAGTCATACAACATCGACAAAAACCCATGAAAAAATACCGCTTTTTTTCCTACTACGGACACTAAGATAAATCTACTCTGATTGGTTTGCGTACTCATCTTCATAATTAACCTATGATCACTGTCGCCTCCTGGTCCCCAGTTCAATTCCAGCATAGAGTTTGCATGTTCTCCCCATGTTTGGTGGGTTTCCTCCGGGTTCCTCCCACAATCCAAAAACATGCAGATTAGGCTAATTGGTGTTCCCAAATTGCTCGTAGTGTGTAGTGTGCCCAGTAGTCGTACAAATATCAATGAATACAATGATCACTATTGGCCTCCACGGTCCCTGGTTGGACGACATGGTTGCTAGATAGATGGATGGATCTTCATTGTTGTCCAAGATTTATTTTGTAATTGAATTCTTTAAAAACGTCTAGCTCTCTCACCTCCTCATCCGTACACTCTGCTTGACCACTTCAGCTTCCAAAGCTTTCATTTTTAAAGCCATCACACTCATTATCCCATAGATCATAAACTAGGTGAACTGAATTTCTGACAATTTCTGCTCAGAAGTTCAACAAGAAACGAGAGAACAAGTCTGTTTCTTTTTTCTTTTTATCCCTTATGTCTAAGTCTTTTTCATATTAACCTCCTCTGCAACTGCACTAGTAATAAGAACATGACATCAGTGTGGCCCACAACCACTAACCTCTTACAGCAACGACGACAATACAACATCAGCCAAGAAAAGATTTAAGCACATGACAAATAAATATTCAGTAAAAACTTGAATCTGCTTCAGGGTGGAGCTTCCCATTAACTATAAACAACAGGTTGTAAACATCTCAAGTTTGCCGCTTCAATTATGAATTATTTGTGTAGGTTCTACCAGATGACAAATGCTTCCCTAAAAAATGAAGGGGGGTGAATCTGCATGAACATGGTCTAAAAATGACTTGTTGCCATAGCTACCCTGCTGAAAGCATAAAAGGTTAGTGCATTGGTGCTGGAAGTAAGCCACTGCACTCGAAAGGACGCCAGCGCAACACTTGGTGTGTCATCAATATAATGCGGGTTGCTGCGTACAGTGGGAAGGCAGATGCTTTGTGTCTAGCTACGAAACTAAATGAATGTTGTCACTGTTCGAGCACAGCCTGCAAAGTTTCAGCTAAAAGATTCACTGAAGGGAAGGAGCTTATTGAGTTTGTTTGCCAGATGATAAGTGTTGTTGGAAAAGTATTAGGGATAACTGGAAAATGTCAGCAATTAAAAAAAAGGAATGGTAGAGTCTTTCAATTCAATTCAGTTTTATTTATAGAGCGCTTTTAACAATGGTCATTGAAGCAAAGCAGCTTTGCAGAATCCAAAAAAAGTATTGAAATAAGTATCAATTATAATTATCAGTTTGTCTCTAGAGTCTTTGACAGTTTGGCTTTAGACCTCTAATTATATGAGAACTGAGGCCTGTTGTAGTACAGTACATAATGATCACATCTTGTAATGCTTCTTAAACATCCAAATACACAGCCCGGGGCCAAAAAAATAAATAAATAAATGTAAAAAATCGCACACTCTAATATTTCATTAGACCGCCTTTTGATTTGATTACAACTGTGGCATTGTTTCAAGAAGCTGACGCAATGTCACATTATTTATTTCTGTCCAGGGTCACATTAATTTCTCTCCAAGATCTTGTATTGATGACGTGTGAGCCGGAGCACTAGATAAAATTTTCTCAGATTCTCAAAGTGGGTCTCAAAGGCCTGGACTCTGGTGGTGGCCAATCCATGTGTGAAAATGATGTCTCGTGTTCTCGGAATCACTCTTTCACAATTGCATCCCGATGAATCCTGGCCTCGTCATCATGGAAGAAAAATACATTGATGGAAAAACCTGGTCCAGATATAACGTTGCTGAACCTAGACCTGACCAACAGGAGCAACTCCAGATCATAACACTGCTCCTCAGGCCTGTATGGTAGGCACTAGTCATGATGGGTACATCACTTCATCTGCCATCATCTTCTTACCTTGATGCATCCATCACTCTGTTCTCTTCACATTGTGTGTGTGTGGAGATCCTCTTACCTTCACTGCTAAACTGCTATAAGTTATACTTTTTTTTCCGCTTTTTTTTTTTTTAAACAATTCGTTTTCACTAACCGTTTAAGTGATCTCCCATCATGCTCATTCAGGATGTTTTACCAACTACATTTCATCCTTGAAGATGATGGTTCCCTTCCAGGTTTAATAATGCAGTTCTTACCCCAATTTTCTCCTTAGTTGTTTTCTTTGCTTGATTCAGGATTATAATAATTTCTGAACCAGAGTAACATCTTTGCCACAACCAAACACATCATGGTTGTTTAAGAAATGAGAAGCTACTCCCTGCATCAGTTAGGGCTAAATATCATGTTGCCAGCAGAACCATATTAATCAGTAATCAGTAATTATCCAGTAGAAGGTTAACTATTTGCTTAGTTAAATCAGAGTAGTGACTTTCTTTTGGCCGCGCAATGTATTAGGAAACAAACAAAACAAAAGAGGTTAGTGTGTGCTTACAAAACAGCTATTTACATTCTCCTGGAAGGAAAATTATTCGCGCTAACAAAATCACGCTTCTTCTATATCAGGATAGTTTTCAGGATTGGCGTCCAAGCACTGTTTGATTGGCGTAGTGAATTTGGAGCTCTTCTTAAATGGGGCGTCTTTACTTCTCACTGCTGACACACCCTGTAAAATAAAACAAGGACCTGGGGATGAGAACAACCACGATATTCATATGTTGAACAATCACCTCCAAAATTATTGGCACCCTTCATGAAAATGATGTAACATTGATACCACGGTGAGTGATGCTTCAGACTGAAATGCACAATGTAAGGCAAAACGGATGTGGATGTTTGACCATCACACCCGTGTACGTATACTTTCTGGACATCCTATTCCATATTTAGCCCGCCTCCTTGGTGATGTAATAACCTGCACTACGGGAAGGCTAAAGTATTCGTAAGATCAGGAACTGCTGTTGGGTGAGGAATCTGTACAGGACAATCGAATTATTTCGATTTCGATCCTGCTGGAACTTGTTTGTGAGTCTTAGTTCCAGCCATGTGCCATATAAAAATTACTCGTAGGCCACTCGTAGGTTTTCTAAAGAACGGTTTTGAAGCTCAAACGTGGGAGCTCTGGTCGTTTCCATCTCCATCTATAAAACTCTTAATCTATAAATGGGCAAATTGGAAGAAGATACAGAGTTCGGCTGCTGGTTGGAAGACACCTACTTACCCCAGTTACCACTTTCACTTAGCTAAAATGCTAAGGTGGCTAACATTAATTTACATGCTAAAGTTATTAATTGACCTCATCCATAACCTATAGTACCTTACAGTATTTTTGTCAACTCCTACATCTTTTGTGGTAAGTTAAACTACAATATTAAACTACATACAATTAGCTGATTAGCTAAAGTGACGCTAGCTACCGCCACTAGCTAATGCAGCCGTCGTAATATAATTTTAACTGATGAGGTACATAAAAATTCACACATGCGCAGTTGTCATGAGTGAAAAATCTATCTATGGAGATCAAAAGCCTTTTTTGCACCAGGCTGAAAACATGTTTATTTCTGTTGACATTTTAACATGGGGGTCTATGGAGAATGACTCACTTTTGGAGGCAACTCCTAATGGTCATTTGAGGAACTGCACATTTTGGCACTTCTTCATTGAGCTCATTTTCCAGAACCGGAGGTTGGCCTTTGGTTCCAGCAAACAAAGACATCTTAAACAATATGGGTGTGCCATGACCACATACTTTTGGCCATACTGTAAAATGTCTGTCAATGCTATATGGATAAACGTACACTCTTTCTACAAAACCCAATACACACTATTATTACCACACCTCAGTACTATTTAATGAAGCAAAACAAAATCTAACACACTGATTGATTTTAACACATTAATGTACCTGAATCTTCTCAAAATTTTCTTTCCAAAATGTGATGGCCTCATCGGTCCTGTAGTCACGATCCTGAAAGGATGCAGATAAATATAAATATAAATATGCTTTCACTGTGATAATTTTCACCTCCATCCTTCTGAAGAGTGTCAAATCTTATAGTGGTTTACTGCAAAATGAGATCATTCTGTAGTTCCACCGCGTCGTAATGACTGACCGTGGATGGGGTAGGTCGGACACCCCGGAAGCCCTTCACTTTGTAATCAGTTTTGGTTACGGAGGACAGTTCAGGGGCTGGAGGTTGCGGTTTGAGCTCTGCATGTACTTGCTGACTGGAATACAGATCAGATCATGACAATGTGAAAAGATGAACAATGTTTAGTACAATTATAGCTTTTTAAACTGGCACAGAATCACAGCAAACTATCATGCAAGGTGCGTTCAAGTCATACCAGGACTTTTGACTGTGCAGAATAACAGAATACAGTTATGAGATTTATAAATTAACTTTATTTTCCTATATATACTGTACCCCTGCTACACTAATGCACTAATGCCAGCTTTTCACTACTGCTTGGATACCATCAAGATAGAAAATTTTCTCAATATGCAACAGCCATGACCAGATTGCCTGCTTTATGTCATTGTCAATGCTAAAATGCTGTCCACCCAGGAACTCCTTAAACACCCTTTACCTTTATTGGTTAGATCACTAAATGGGTTCTACTGTTGAGTCCTGACCTCGCTCCAAGCAATTTCCACATGTTTTGGCTATTGAAGGAACTCCTGGGTGGCCAGCGTTTCAGACATGAAGAACGCAGTCTGGCATACTGAGAAATCCAAAGTCTAGTAAAATTCTGGGATAAGTGTATTAGTGTAGCAGGGGATTATAATCTGCACAATCAAAAGTCTCGGTTTGACATGAACACCTCTTGTAGTTCATTCTTGAGCATGGGGTCCAATGGGAAAGCTTTCGACAGAAGACGATAATTAAACAACACCAGCTGTTCTGTTGTACTTTTTATCTATTTATTGCTGTAATCTCACCTTACGGAAAGCTTCACCATATTAACAATTATACATTTTTCTTTGTTAACTAGAAACACGTTAGAAGAAAGGGTCTTAAAAAGTCTAAACAAAAAAAAAAAGTGTGTTACTACAGTATGTTCAGTTATTCCCCTAATGCCTTCTGACCAATAAGATTGAAGAATTCACCAGCCATATGCTATAAACTATTACTGGAGTATGTTCTTATTCATCCAAGTTAATCTAAAGTTCTGGGAATAATTTTTATTATTTTTTTTTATTAGAGTCTACATCCTGTTTCTCATTTACGCCAGCGACTGCCCTCATTCTTTTAATAAAGTCCTCACACAGCGGTTGTTCCTGTAAACGTCTCTGTCCAAAACTAGCCTTTGGTTCAGGGTTCATATCCTGGGCTGTGGCTATGAGATAGTGTCTCGCTTTAGGCTCACTTTTGTTTAGTCTCTTTCAGGAGGGGATAGTTGTCAGGGATACATCAAGTGGTTCCCATAGCAACAGATCTCAAATGCCGTGATAAAGACTAATTGAACGCTTTTAATTGAACTATGAAAGCTGACCGAGACACAAACACTCCTTCAGTGCAGTCTTCCCACTGTTTCCTCTGTTCTCCTGGCTGGAACAGGAAGTGTGGGATGCTGCTAAAGTGTCGCTGGAGCCTCAGACAAGATGAGGTCATCCGTCTTGTTTCATCTTAAAATGTGAAGTCCAACAGTCTTGCTCTGGTTGTTACCTTATGCTTTTGATGAGGTCCTTCTCCAGCAGCTCCGCTCGTAATCCTAGAAGGAAACGGCATGGTGTAATAAAAGTAATGAAACAAAAGTCGGCTGTTACGTCTGCCGATTCCCAAATTTAAAAGCAGTGCTTGTGAAAAGTGTGGATTTCATTTGTGTGTGCCATCAAAAACATTTAGTTTGGGCGAGGATTAAAGGATTTCTGAAGCATGTTTGACATCAAAGCAGGAAATAATTATGATATATTGTTTTTAAAGTGCTATACAAATTCAAGATGTAGGAGGGTTACCTTTTTCTTGTACCCCTGTGCCTCTAGGGCTGGTGAAAGCAGATTTCTGTGTACTAACACCATGGAATCTAGGGGTCAAGTCGGTTGAGAGGATGTCCCGGTGTCTGTTTTTGTGAATTTCAGATGTCAATCCAGTATTGTCCAGTGATGTTGTTGTCCTCTTAATTGCACATGGAAGAGTTTATCATACATGCAACAAGGTCACATTTTCTTAGTGTTAAAAATAAGAATTAGTAATAATTTACACAAGGAATGTTCAGGGATGTTTAGAGTGAAGGAATGCTGTAAAAGAAAAGAGGGCATTTTTAGTCAGGTTGCAATTTTGGGATGCAATATTGATGGATGGATGGATAGATGGATGGATGGATAGATGGATGGATGGATGGATGGATGGATGGAGTGATGGATGGATGGGTGGAGTGATGGATGGATGGGTGGAGTAATGGAAAGGTGAAATTAATGGATAGATGAAAATCATGGATGGATGGATGGATGGATGGATGGATGGTGGAATCACTACATGGATGAATGACACAATTATGGATAGAAAGAGTAAACTGATGTATAGATGGATTAGTGGAATAAATGGACAGATGAATGATTGGATCATTCAATGGATTGATGAAGTAAATTGATAGATGAGTGGATGGGTGGGTGGATAGATATATGGATGGATGGATGATTTAGTCGTTTAATTAAATTGATGGATGGATGGTGGGATCATTTAAAGGATGGGAGAAATAAATTGATATATTTGGCTGGATGGAAAGATGGATGGATGGATGGATGGGTGGATGGATGGATATATTAAGGGATGGGTAGATGGATGGATAATTGGATAGATAGATGTTCTTTATGAATCCCAAACAAAGCAAGTTGTCTTTATTAACTTTATTTGCTTTTGACACAGATATAGTTGTAGATTAGATTGTAGTCTATACATTGTGGTCAGGAAGTCATCTAATTGTAGCAACTACAGCTGGTGCTAGTTAAAGAAGGGTAAACCATGAATTGTACCCAGTACAAATGCTATACTAGTGTGTATCTTCAGTTACAACTTATTAACTTAAGGCCCATAATGCTCAAACTGGGGTCTGGGAAAATCCATGTGCACTGTGACTATAATAATGACATTTCTATGGAGATTGTGATTCTTGTTATGGTCATAACCGAAGTGACAGGTGTTTTTAATTAAAGAGTTAATCCCAAATCAATAACATAAAAACAAGTGAAATCACCTGGACTTGCGTTTTTATTACCGCAACTGTAATTAAACTAGGAAAACGAGTACTAAAAGTAATAAAGAATATTCAGTTAATATAATAGAAAATGTTATAAATCTAACAGGTTTGAGTGAAGCTGTTGGATAATACAAGAATTTCTAATTACAAGAAAAAAATTTTTTAATTCGTCCAGTAAATAGCTTAATATATAAGGGCAAACATATTTGTATCTAGTTAAATTATTATTATTATATAATATACAAAAACCCAGTGTTGTAAAGCCTGTGGAAAAATGACCCCAACGTGTCCTAGTTAAAGTTAAAGTTAAAATTAAAGTCAGACCATTACTAAATATTAGCGACACACACAGCTGGAGGTGATGCAGTGTTCATCTCAGTGATCTCACCTCCTCCTCCTCCTCCTCCTCCACCCAGGTCTCACTTCCCGCCTCCGAGGAACTCATTCTTACATTTAAGTGATTCTTTAATTAGATTATTAATAAGATTAAGTAGCGCTGCAAAAGGACTTTTACACTATATATAATAGTATAATAATAATAATAATTCTATTAAAAAAAATTATACTAATAATCAAACGCGGTTAAACATAACGTGGAAGTCTCGTGCCTCCTTGTTCGGAAACCGCTCTGTGGTTGCTATGGTAAACGTAAACAAAACGGACGTGACGTCACACGAGTTGCCGGTAATATCCAACAATGTCCTCTATCGCCTTATTTGGTTTTCCAGTTATTAGTGTGTTTGTTTTTTGGTTTATTCTGGTTATACTGTATACCTTCTACGTATTTTTTGATCTGGTAACTGTGGATAGTTACTTGTTTAATTCAACTTTTTACCCCTGAATCTTGTATGTTATACTTTTATTCTTTCAATATTTTAATTTAAATATTTTTTAATAAAAATATGTCGACTTATTTTTTCTAACGTATTATTATTATCATTATTATTATTATTATTATTAGTAGTAGTAGTAGTGTTTTGTACTCTGTAGTGATTCCTCAAGTTTAAACAGAATTATTTGCATCAGTTTCTTTTTATTTATATATTTTTTTAAAAAAAGCCTATTTTCTTTGTTCTTACTCATCTTTTTCAGATACAGATATTATCTGTTAACCATATTAACCTCTGTTAATCTGTAAGCCTCTTTATTATTATTATTATTATTATTATTATTATTATTATTATTATTATTACTTGTATTATTATTATTATTATTATTATTATTTTACCTGTCTTGCTGCTATTTTATATCTCTTCTGCAGTAAGATATAAAATGTGATCTATATAGATAGTTCTGTGCATGCAGCATGATTTTTTCCCTTAAAGATGTATTTGGCTTGCCATGCTTCATTTTTTTTCATTATAAAAGTACAAAAAAAATACCTCCTTTTTGTTTTAAAATGTGCATGATGTTTGTCACTTAATTAGAAGCCCTGCTGAAGGTTAATTTGTGCAAATTTATGCAGAGTGCATAAAACAGTCACACGATTTTTCAAATTGCTGTCCTTTGGAAACTCTCTACTTTGATTAAAAAATATTTCGAAACTTTGCGTCGCTTCTTCACTAATTCTGTTAAAGTTTTTATTTTTTACACATTTAATTTTTATTGATGTTCAATAAAATATATTTATATTATATTTATTTATTAATTTATTTATTATTATTATTATTATTATTATTATTATTATTATTATTATTTTACTGCATATCATACTGTGCATGGCTATGTATGCATCAAATAAATGTATGCTTTTTATTATTGTGTGCATTTCTGACAGATTGTTAGTCTGAGTAAAATTAATAAATAAATAAACAAATAAAATAATTAAAAAATGATTGGATAGTACATATAATTGACACAAAATATATATAGATAAATTTATAGTCATTTACTTTGGGAATGAAACTTTACAAAATTAAAGACAAATGATCTTTACCACAGTCGGTCACAGCTGCTTTATAAACAGTCTGTTCTTACCACCACTGCTGTGGCAATACCAGGAGTTTCAAAGTTTATACTTTTTACAACAGATGGCTAAATTTTTGTTACTGGATTAGAATTCGAGTGTCCCAACATGGCAACATGGCAGACACACCATCACTATTTATTAAATGTAGTTTGACATACATAATCACTATTCACCGAAAAACAACCGGCCTTTGTATAATCAGTAATCTGTAATCACTAGCAAAGTTTATTTCCTCAGCAAATACTTCATGCTTGTTTTTTAGCCCAGAGCAGATCTAGGTTATATAAGACGCTAATTAATATTACTAAACAAGTCATAGGTAATATTAGCATTTGCAAAAGAGACTTGATGGATCGCAGAGAAATAAGAAACCACTGTGGAAGGTTCTCCCTGGAGCATGGCGAGATGATTGGGAACAGGCACAGAGCACAGAACTTTCTTTCCACCCAACATATCAATTGATTCTTTGTGTCATCAGACATAGGGTGTATTATTAATTGCTGTGTGAGCTCTTTGAGAAGGTCTGTGTGTGGGGGTGTATGTGAGTGGGTGGGTGTGTGCAATCAATGACTGAAGGTCTCATGTTTTTATGTTACAACAAAATGGGAAGGTTATGTGCTGTAGGGGTGTATAGTGGAGTGCAGAAGTTATGCAAACACTTTTGAACATTATATCAGTTTGGTTTCTAGTAGCAAAAATGGTCGAATAATCTCTCTTACTCACTCTCTATACTCCACTCCTATCCTGGAGCCTATACCTGGGGACTCGTGATACGAAGGGTCACACAAATACCCAATCACTCACACACTACGGGGAATTGGGAAACATCAGCTGGCCTGATTTGTTTTTGGTATCCGGGAGGAAACCTACCAATCAGAGAGAACATGCAAACTCCACACATAAAGACCCAAGGAGGGAATCGAACCCTCAACCCTAGACGTGCTAATGTCTACACCAGTGTGCCACCTTTAAATAATAACCTCTGTTATTAAAATAATAAATGAATGGCGACAGTTTTTGTCAAATTTTACTACAGCAAAAGTGAGTAAATTTTTTTAATGGAAATCAAGAAACAAAATATATATATATTTTTTTTTATTTTATGTAATGAAACTGATATAAAACCATCAATATTTAGTATGAATCCCTTTATTCTTCAAACCCTGCTAGATCCCCCTAAGCATAGAGTCAAAAAAAAGACGTCAATCTTGCTGAACTCAATCTCAATTCATGCATGCTTGATTTCTTCCTGAAGACCATGTACAGAAATTTCATATATATTGTTACTAATAAATGCGCTCTGTTCTCATGTTCCCTGATACTGGACACTCCTTCCATAAACGTTAAACAAACATGTACGTACCGGAAGCATTATATACAACCATTATATTCATTTTACTAACTAACTTCAAATCTCAATATGATTACTATTACGTAGTATGTGGACTGTCTACCTTATGACTCACAGTGAATTAGCTGCTACTATGGAAACAAGAACATATTAATATGAGTATGTTTATGCATTACAAAGTTGTATCGTAAATCAATTAAAACCACATCTCATGTCAGAGCCGCTGTTATAGAAACACCTTCTGGCGAATCCGAATTGAGAAATCAAAAGCACTGCTGCGTAAATGATTTTCATGCCCACACTCCTCTTGCATAACTACTTGCATATTTTGTAAGCAGCATTTGGATCGTCTCGGTTGTAAAACTTGGTTGTAATCTAGCATTTCTTTCCGCAACATTTTACTCATGTCTGCCTGTCCACACTCATTTTCCTTAATCCGTGTCAACAATTGTGTGTGCCTAAACCAACCCTCCGCTAAAAGGACTGGAGGGATCGTTTCCCAGTATAGCCAATGAGAGGAGACAAAGAACCCACTTTGTAAAGTTTCTCCCTGGGGATCTTAAAGATGATTGGGAACGGGCACAGAGCACACAGCTGCCTCCCCACACGAGCTGGATAAAAGTGGAACCTTTGCTTCCTAGCAGATCCTGCTTGAAAGGTCGTGATGGTGATCTCCCAGAGAGCACTTGTGAAAAGCTATAAGCTGTTTTTCTCGGGGGATTCTACGTGAGAGTGATGAGGAGGAAGTAGTTTGTAAGCTCCTGGGTGGTGCAAGAAAGTGTGTGTTCCCATAATAAACAGAAAGATTTACGCTGAAGGTGAAGAGATAGCACCTTCTTATACTGTGTTCATGTTAATAAGTCCATCATTTTGGTTCTCCATGATTTATTCATTTTTCTTTACAATTACTATGTTTTTACCATTTAAAAAATACATATAATTCAGCTACACTAAGGTTTGTTAGCTTCACCCTCAACTTTCATACAGTATATATCATATACAGTATATAATAGATAGTTTTCTCAGTATGTTCCAGAAATTCCTAAAACACGGCATGTTCCATGGGAATGGTGTAAATGGTGTAAACGGTGGTGGTTGTACATGGAATGGAGAGAGAACTATGCATCCTCACAACAAAGTTAAAATATAAAAATATAAAATTCTGTACTGTTATACAATTTTCCACTACTTTGGTTTTGGGGAAAAATGACACAAGTAAACCACCAATAAAGGAAAACCTTAAAGAGCTTTATATGAGAAATCTGTCTATACTGTATGCGTATCATAGTAAATACCAGTTGGCCTACATTACAATGACAGTGTAAGTCTGCTTCAGCAGCTGGGTCATGTTAGATGCTTATGTGAATAATCCTAGTTGACGGTCTAATGTACTCTGGGTCTAGTAATAGTAAATGGCGGTGGGATTGATTTTCAGGACACAATACAAATGGAAGAAGCATTGTACTGTGAGGTTAGAACAATTATTGGTTTACTCAAATCAGTGATTGATGATGGAATGGTTACTGCCCCCTCTGCCCTCTGGACCCGTCTGACTCGTCCTCGTGTCCCACTTCTGGTTGGAGATCTCGTCGCATGGAGGCCCCCGTGTGGTCTGTCTGGGATGTTTGTGGTGACCGGGGACGGTTCCACTTTTTCCACGAAGACGGTCCTGTCCTCGGCTGATGCAGACAGCTGTTCTCTGAGGACTTGTGACTTCAGTCGCTTGATAGTTCAAGACTGGAGGTAGATTGAGCAAAAAGAACAAACTGGACTCTATTTTAAATTAAACACATCTCCTGTTATACCGAACTTCCAGTCTCACACAGTATGATGCAGATCAATCCCTGCTTTCTGTTTCACCCAGATGAGGATGTGTTCCCTGTTGAGTTTGGTTCCTCTCAAGGTTTCTTCCTATTACCATCTCAGGGAGTTTTTCCTTGCCACTGTCCCCGTCGTCTTCGGCTTGCTCATCAGGGACGGTCTTATCATTTTGATTCATACACATTCACATTCCATACAAACTTAAATAATTCTTTTTAAAAATCTGTAATTATGTGGTTCATTAACATTTATGGAAGGAGTCTCCAGTGTCAACTCTTTGAAACTGTCAGCGGTAAATTTCCGTTCAATTTTCAGTTTCACACATTAATTCAAATTCAAATTCAAATTTTATTTCTCACATACACAGTCATACACAGTACGAAATGCAGTGAAAACCTTAAAAATGTAAAAACAATTAACAAGAAATAAGAAATAAGAAATAAATAACTGAAACTATAAGAAAATAGAACAAAATATAAAAGTTTTAAAAAAATATATCAAAAAAATATAAAAGACAAAATGGCCATAAATGGAAATAAAAATAGAAATAAATAAATTCATTCTCGGTTTGACTTGAATACCCATCATACTTATTACAAAAGATGAATCAGTTTAATATAAATTGTTTAATTAATAAAGAGCAGCATATTATGATGTGCTTATCATGTACATATTTACAGAGGTTGTTGGACAGTTGTGTATGGATATTGTAATTGTGATGGAGGCCACAGCTTTTGGGTTCCTTAGGTTTTACCTTTTTAAAGAAATCTCATCATTCTGCCAAAAATGATGCAAAACCCAACAAGGTACTAGAGATGACTACTCATGTACTCATGTGGAAGAAAACAGCTTGTGGATCAAAGGGGTTAAGTGAGAATTGGGTGAATTATGCAAGCAAACAGATGGGCAGCAACATTAGAGTGGTGTCAGAAAGTAACATTTATACTGAGCTATACTGAAGTGAAAACCGTGCTGGCCTGGGAGCCTGCGTCCCGTCTGCTGATTCAGTTCATGTTTAAGTTTCACCCACCATTACAGCAGACATATTGGGATTTCTAAATGTCAAACCAGAATCGTTATAAACCAAACAAGATTTTACTTGGTGCCAGTATCAACAGAAAAGAACAAGAAAGTGTCTCAAGTAGGTTTAAAGTTTCCTGCCCAGTTTGCTGGTGAAAGTGTTGGTATTTGGTAGAAACAGCATGCATCCATGGAGATTCCTATTTGGCGTGACGGTGCAGGTCAGCGACGGCAGTGTGATGGTGTGGGGGATGTTTTCCTGGCACACAGCGAGGAACATCTGGCACAGAGCATCCCAAGCATCATGACTGACCAAGTTCTTACAGGTTATAAGGCTCAGCTGGACCCTTCTACCACCTGACCTTACTTTTGGTCAGCTCTATCTTTATCTGTGACAGCATTTCTTTTTTGTGTCACTAATTAATAATAATAATAAAAAAAGAAACCAGCAAAGTTTTATAGGGGGAAAATCCTTAAAAGACATGTTGTTAGGGGTTGTTTTTTTACTGCTATAAATGATTAATATACTGCTGCAATATTTATTTCAGTTTTTTTGTCCACTCACAACCACCACATTATATAAAATTTAAATAACGCACATTAAACCGACAAAAATCAACTTTTTTTAATATTCAGAATTAAAAATGTCAGTTTCTAGATGTCCTGATTACATATCCGTTCTCATCCCTAATTAGAATAAAATTGTAAATTAATTTCCTGTTGTTAATTAAGGTTGCATTTATATTAGATTAGATACTAAATATTATACAGAAAACAAATTAATTATGGTGCATTGTATTAAGAAAACATTTTCCAACAAACCTTCCTATAACAGCTTTTCTCTCAAGATTATTTTCCAATAAAATAAAAAGTATAATTCTTATAACAATATCTAAAGACTAAATGACTTTAATGACTAAATGACTGATTTTAATGAAAGGTCGTATATCATAATAACAGCCCCTGAATACCCCTTTGAGAAAGTGCATTTTCACAGCCAATCAGAACGCAGGGATCAGAAACGTCCATGTTCAGGTCATTATCAGTCCTTATCTGCTTTCTTCTGTATTTCTGATTAATAAAAAATAAATAAGGCGTAAAATATATATTTACGACTATTTCTTCACGGTAACATTTTCAATATGAAGTGAGCTAAACACAACTAACCCTAACTCTAACCCCTAACCCTAGACGGCTAGGTTAGCGGGTGTTTATTGTAGCTGTTAAAAACAACGCATAGTGGAAGGCAGAAGTGGGTGGAGTTGAGCAGAGCTAGGCGGAGCTAAGCATCGAGCCGGGGGAGTGTCTCTTGCTGTATGAGGTCACAGTAGGGGAAAAACTGATTTTTGCTTATACAAAAATGGAAAAAGGCAGCAGGGAATGTTTACTTCTCGTGTTTGTTTGTGTGTTTGTTGGACTGCTGATCAGAAGGTTTCAGGTTTGAGCACCAGCACTGAGCAAGGTTCTTCACCCTCAACTGCTCAGATATAATCGGGCGTCGAGCTGGCAACATGAGTCCGTAAGAACTGAGACGATGATATCTCTCCAGGGAGGAGGGGGGTGTATCCATCGCCTGATGTCGCCACATGGACAAACGTTTTGAGTGTTCCTGCAGACTGGAAACCCAAATCTGAATATCTAAAAGTGACTAAAAAGCATTTCACATAATATTTAAGTATACAAATTGACACATTTATTTAGACAACGCTATAAAGGTTCAAAAGTAGACTCAAGACGCATCTTTTTAATCTGGCATACACGTAACTCACCCCATAATCTCATACTCCAGTAC
>JAQMYL010000017.1:5228173-5244812 GCA_030014365.1 Clarias pachynema | reverse complement strand
GGGGGGCTGATTTTTTGCACCCTTAATTAAGTTTCCTCACGCTTCCCAAAGAGTGGACTCTAAGGCTCCGAGGTATTTTTTGCTCCTGGTTCATCGCTCGCCTCCCCTTTCCTGTGGCCTGTGAGGTACGACTGACTCCAAAACCCAAATGTGGCGGTGCATGTTTAACTGTTTATTTGGTCGTGCTGAATATAGAGAAATGAGGTGTTACAGCGTGCCTTTTTTTAGGCCTTTAACTTTGCCATTGACAGCTTTAAATAAATATGGAGCTGGCATTCATATTCGAGATCAGTTTTGCTAAAACCTGTGGACTTCATCATCACAGACTCTAGACAAGAATGACTGCATTCATGTTGAACCACTCTCACTCTCTCACTCTCTCACTCACTCATCGTCTATACCGCTTTATCCTGTATACGGGGTCATGAGGGGCCTCGAGCCTATCCCAGGAGATTTCGGGCATGAGGTGTGCCAATCCATCATACGGCACACACACACACACACACACACTCATTCACACACTACGGCCAATTTGGGAACAACAATTACTCTTATCTGCATGTCTTCGGACTGTGGGAGGAAACCGGAGTACCCGAAGGAAACCCACCAATCACGGGGAGAACATGCAAACAGATCCACGCACACAGACCCAGGAGGCAGGAATCAAACCCCGACCCTTGAGGTATAGGACCACAGAAAGTTAAAAAAAAGAAATTCATTTCATGAAAGCAAGTAAGAAACAATATCAATAGCCAAAATGGTCAATATGGATTGTCTTGCAAAAAAATTTATTAATTAAACCCTAAAAACTCAAGTGGCACAGGATTGGGCAGCACTTGATAAATAACAGACTTTGGTGATTTTTTAATTGAAAGGATATTAACACATCTTGGAAATGGAAAAAATGCACAATATTTTCAGCAAACATTGATGCATAGTAACCTCTAATGCCATAAATTCAACAAAACATTATTATGGCACTGTGCAAAAGTTTGGGCACCCTAAGAGTTCCAGAGTCTCAGATTCTTTGTACAAGGTTTCAAACCTTAATCAGCTCGTTAGATCTGATGCATGGCAACAGCTGTTATTAGTAAATGCCAATTTCAAAGCTTTACAAATACTTTGACTCTTCCAACCTTGTGCACACACTTGCGGACACTCAACAACCATGGGTTCCTCTAAGTAGCTGTGTAAGACTCTGAAAATGAAAGTTATTGAGGCCCACAATGCAGGAGAAGGCTACAAGAAGATAGCAAAGCGTAGTCAGCTTGCAGTTTCCACAGTGAGAAATGTAATTAAGAGATGGCAGTTCAGGGGAGCTGTGGAGGTCAGGATGAGATCTGGAAGACCAAGAAGACTCTCAGTGAGAACTGCTCGTATGCTGGTCAGAAAGCCAAATCAAACCCCCCATTTGACTGCAAAAAAATTGCAGGAAGATTTAGCAGACTCAGGAGTGGTGGTGCAGACTTTTAGCTGGCTGTAAAAAGCGTTTGCAAGCTGTGATATCTGCCAGAGGAGGTGTTACTAAGTACTGATTATGTAGGGTGCCCAAACCCAAATTGCACAGTGCCACAATAATGTTTTTATTTATTTTTCTATCTTTGTTCAATTTATGACATAAAAAGTAACTATGCATCAATGTTTGTTGAAAATATTGTGCATTTTTTCCATTTCCAAGAGAGACTGTGTTAACATCTTTTCAATTAAGAAATCACCAAAATCTGTTATCAAGGGGTGCCTAAACTTTTGCATAAGACTGGATATGTAAATATATATCTCATGTTATTTCCTAAAACTAATCAGTAAATCATAAAAATAGAAAAGTTCATAAAACTGCTGTAACACCAGAACATCAATCTATGCAAATTTTTAAAGCAGTCGTGGCTTGGAATTGGAATGTCGGTGGTTTGAGTCCCACCTTCGCTAGGTTGCTGCTGTTGGGCCCTAGGCCCTTAACCGTGTCTGCTCCAGGGGCAGACATCGATATGTTTTTTGCTCGAGCCACATGGGTTAAAATACATCGTGAGCTCATGTGACCGCTCATTCAATTCAAACTATGGATGTGATTTTAGCAAAAATGTGATGGAGGGTGGTAAGGAGTTAGTCGGCTGTATTTGTTGACGTCCAGAAGAAGGAAGAAATCCAGACACCTCGCTTTAGCTGTTTTAGCAGCTATTGCTAGCACTGCAATGAAATCCTGCGCTGAATGAGCACCTCACGCACGCACAGAGGCAAAAAGTCACATGAATTCTGATTTTTTACTTTATTTGCCACATATACATTACTGCACAGTGAAATTCTTTATTCTTCACACATCCCAGCTCCTTGTTAGTAGTCTGCAGCCAGAGCACAGGATCACCCTTGGAGCAGGGCCTTGGGCTTGAACCACCAACCTTCCGATTCATAACTCAGAGCCTTAATAGCACCACCCATGACCACATCCTAGATGTGTCCGATCTAGGACCGCATACATATCCGATCTGAAAAACATTAGATCTGTCCATTCAGACAGCCCTAAAAATATGATCTGTCACATTGCGGTAAAAAAAATAAAATCATATTTAAGTCACTTCAAGCTGGTAATGTGAGCGTAGCCAAAAAAGAGATTCAATTGTTCTACCCTTAATGAAGGCATTACTGTACATTTCGTGCTGTAGAATATAAGAAAAGGAAGAGGACCGACTTGAGTCATGTACGAGAGTGTTACCTTCTTAACAACATAATCCAATTTGTGCCGGTTAATAAGTGCTATTCATCGGGGGAGATGGGGGGGCTTTCTGTATTTATCTAGCTGGACAGCTTGAACCAAGTGGCCTGCGTCTGTGTGTTGTTTTAGCAAGGTTTGCTGCCGCAGCTCGAGCAGAGGCTCGGGTTATGTGAGCGCCACTGTCTCCTCTCCAGACGAGGCCGCTGAGCCCCCGAACCCAGGCCTTTGTGCTTTTCTTGGCAGCCGGGGGCGTAGTCAGCTGGTCTGCATGTTTTGGAAAGTAGAGTCCATGGCGTTTAGGCTTTTTGCACCTAAGGGAAGAGAGGCAAGAGCTTACTGTAACACACAAACACCTTTAGCTGAAGCAGTAGCTGGCAGTAAGCTAGGAAAGAGGCCTTCCCTTTAATAAACCGTCAAAGGGTCGTCCAGTGTGTTTACATCCAAGCCAAATAGTTAAAATAATTTGTGTTTTTTTATATATATACTGATTTTTCGTGTTTGGAAATTTCAACCTGGTTTCATGCCTCAGGTCTGTGTACCAGGAGTTTGCATGTTCTCCCCGTGTTTGGTGGGTTTCCTCCGGGTTCTCCATTTTCCTCCCACGGTCTAAATGCAGGTTAGGTTAAATGCCATTCCTAAATTGTCGTAGTGTGTGTGTGCACCCTGTCCAGTGTAACCCACCTTGTGCAATAAGTCTCCTGTGATAGGTGCCAGGCCAACAGCAATGTGTACATGATAAGCAGTATAGAAAATGAATGAATGAATACAAGGGCTGTACAGAATGTAATGCCAAAATTGGCACTAAACTAAACTGGCGTAGGTCATTCAATTTGCACTTTTTCTCTATACAAAGGTACGACTCAGCATAACCTCCATCACAAGCGCATCCTCTTAGAAAACCCCCTTTGTCACAGTTGATGGTCTCCTGCTGATGGTTTGTCTTCAGCGCTGGTTTCCCCTTATTTAAACTTCTCCATCCATCTGTGCACATTGCTCTGTGTCAAAGAAACATTCTGTAGCCTTGATGTCGGACATCCTTCGTCAAGAACTTAATGACACAAGAACAAGTAGGAACAGGAAGAAGAAATATTAAAAGTTATTCTACCAAAATTGTGCAAATTGAATAACCTACTGTATATCTGTTCATTAACAAAATGAGGCACATTTTTGCATTATTTTCCAAATTACAGCCAAATTGTATTAACAATACGCGTAGCTACATCATGTGTTACTCTCTTTCATTAATCCCATTTGTTCCTTTTGATACTGCCTGGGATATTTTCCAGCAAATTCACAAAACAGAAGCTAATTGGCGATTCGCATGTGATATCACATCTGTCCGCCATTCTCCCACCCAAACGTTACTAATCGGATACCGGTGCAAAAACCCACGTACAAAAGTAGTCACAGAAGCACTTTCAGAAAAAAAAACACATTTGCTAACATTATGTCATCTTAAACAGCATTTTGTCTCCTTCTGAACCGTCCGTTTGTGCATCCAATTTAATGATAACCATCAAAACTATCAGAAGATGTTTGCGTTAAAGTGTCCTTTCGGGAAATTGCTTTCCGCAGGTATATATTTATCTATAATACAAATTTGCAGAATAAGTAAATTTTCCACTTTATATTCCATCTGATGTAATCGGCATTCGTTTCACTTGCATTAAATATTCTGTATTAAGACATTATCAGTTCTTTAAATTTTTTAAAATTATTATTAGGTACACATTTACAATGATTTATGATTCACCTAACCGGAATAGGAATGGGTGGATAATAAAGTCGCTTCCAGTAACATACTGTATAATATAATATGTTCAGCAGAAAAGTGTGTTTTGCTTTCGTCTAGCCACACAGGACAAAGCGAGCATGGTTCGGATTCCTTTACCATCCCATTCCCGGGTTTATGGTTGTAGAAACAGCTCCGTTATGAGCATATGGCTAACAGCTGTCCTCCACCTTCAAATGCTGGCTGCAGACACCTGCCCGACAGTCACGCACAATCCACACACACACACACATACACATACACACATCTAAACACACCGGGCTGTTGTGACAACAGTAACTAAAGCAAAACTGGACATCCAAGGAGGTCTTTCCTTTAGCCAGTTCATATCTTCCTACACAGCTACATACAACCACTGCAGAAACAGACTTGGATCGAATCGGAAACAGTGATGAGTGATGTCACTATTGATCATGGTTAATATAAGATGAGGTAGTAAAAATAAATAAAGCTTAGCTTGAGGTCACTTTGTGGAACTTGAGCTTTAGAGCCGTCACACAGTACAACAGCCTTGTGATTGGTTGTTAACGCTACAATTATTAATGGAACGATTATTGATTATAGTCAATGATTATTAGTATATGATGATTATCATTTTCTGTGCATTTCAAGCGATCTGTAGTCAAACTAGAGACCATGGATGGATGCTAATGGTGACCATTGTATTTATTCCCATTCCCATCAAATCTTCCACATACACAGGCTCACAAACATCTACAAATGGATAAGAGTTGCTGTGATTGACAGCGTTAACCTTTCGCAAATGAGTCACTTGCAAATGCACATGTATTTGTCAATCAATACAGAGAGTCCACAGCATCTTTTCCGAACTGCTGCTTGAAGAGAGTGCTATCTGCCCCTTGTGCTTGCGTGACCTCGGAGATGCCGATGATTGGCAGGTATCTCTAGGACCGATGTGAGAACGCAGGTGTGCACCAGTATATTGTAGGTCCCATACCCTCACAGACATGCTTTCACCACTGAGCATCCTGCAGTATGTCCATAATGCTGTCCACTGCTTCTGTTCCTGTGTTTTTTGTATTTGCTTGCACATCAACAGAAACCTCTGAGCTAACTAAACAGTTATTGAACAGGCTTTGAAAAGCCTCTGATGTACAAGAGTGTCATTTCCTAGGGTAAACTGAATAGTGAGGTAACACATTTCTGGTGAAAATTCAAATATTATAAATCAGAGTGGTGGTTTAGAGGTTAGAACTGTCGCCTTGCACCTCGAGGGTCCAGGTTCGATTCCCGCCTCAGGTCTGTGTGCATGGAGTTCGTATGTTCTCCTCGTGATTGGTGGGTTTCCTCCAGGTGATCTGGTTTCCCACAATGCATATTAGGCTAATTGACATTCCCAAATTGGAGGGGCTAATTGACGTTCCCAAAAAAGTGATGGATTGGCATTCTGTACAGGGATACTGGCTTATTTACACACAAAAAATATTGCTTCAGGGTTTTCTACGCTGCATTATTAGAGGCACAAAGATTTCATTTTCCAAGTCCTCTATTTTTTTTGAATATTTGATTTTGGGGCAGCGTTCCTATGCCGTAAGGGTTCTGTCATCTCGAGTTTGTTCCGCTCGCTAACAGATCTTTGTTGTCCTGATTAGGTTTTTCCACTCGTTGTCAAGAGACGGCACAATATCTCAAGTCTTTTTCTTTCTTTCTTTTCTTATGTTTTGTTCCAAAAAGTGTGAACATAAAAGGTAGAAATGAGAAATTTCAGATAGTGTATGAGGATAAGACTTACTGTACATTTACATCATTTGGCAGACCACCTTATCCAGAGCGACTTACATTGTTTTCTCTATATACAGTATATCTGAGCAGTTAAGGGGTAAGGGCCTTGCTTAGGGGCCCAACAGTAGTGGTGGGGTTTAAACCTGGGACTTGCTGATCACTAGTCCGATGCTTTAACCATTAATTAATGATTACTTGATTAATGAATACCGTATTTGCAAGCAAAATTGGATTCATGCTCAAGTGGTGCTCATTAATCATGCTCGCTGCACCATTGGTGGAATAGTGATGAGCACGGCTGCCTTCTAAGCAATTGACTTGGGTTCGATCCCTGATTAATGCATGCATTTAATACAATTATCCCTTTAGGATTAATAAAGTACTATATCTATCTATATTCATTCACTCACTCACCGTTTTATCCTGTATTTAGAGTTGCAGGGGGCCTGGAGCCTATGCCAGGAGACTCAGGGCACGAGGCGTGATACACCCTGGGTGCCAATCCATCGCAGGGCACACACACAGACACACATTACAGGCAATTTGGGAATGCCAATTAGGCTAGTGAGTAGATCTTTGGACTGTGGGAGGAGACCGGAGTATCCAGAGGAAACCCAGAAAGCATGGGGAGAACATGCAAACTCCATGCACACAGAGACGGGAATCGAGCCTGGACGGGAATCGAACCCGGACCCTGGAGGTGCAAGGCTTCACCACTGTGCTGCCATCTGTCTATATTCATATAACTTAATTATTCAATCATTCAGTCTTCTGTTATAGTGAAACACTTCCTATACTGTATACTGTACATGTTTCATCATTTAAGAGTGACTGTTAAAAGCATTAAATATGTACGACATCCTGTAAACAACCTTCTCAGTTTTTTTTTTAAATTCTTTCCAAGAAACTATCAGATGCAGTTAAAGTGGTTGTTATGTGAGCAAAAGAATAGCCTTCCAGTTCCTAGTAATTTAGAGTTTTAGATCCATTTGTTCACAGTTTTGCAGCATATTATTTATTTATTTATTTTCTTCTTAAATGCAGTATGATTTTTTTTTTTTTCAGCTGTTCAGCTGTGTAAAACGTTCAATTCCGCTTAACATAGCAAAGCGTATATTGGAGATTCGTGCTCGATATTGCTTTACCGGATTTGTGTCACAGGGTAATTTCATACGTAGAATAATCAGTCTGGTAAGTTTTGATCCCGTTTATCTCATTATGGACACCTCAGCGATCGCAAACAAGGTCTTAGTCATTTCCAGCAATGAAAGAATGCTTGCTTTTATCTCTAAACGGTTCATGTCTGACCCTGAGTGCATCTGTCTGGATGGCGGAGATAAAAGCTTAGCATTTATGTGTGCGCGTGTGGGTTTTTTTTTTTTTTTTTTTTTTTCAAGTAGCATTCATTCAATGTTTGTCAAATCCATGTCCTTGAAACCTAGAAGCATTTACAACACCATTTTCGTCTCTGTCCAGATGGTTCTATATTAAATGTAATTCACCACATGTACCACGTGTAATGTAAAACCAGCTTGACAGCTGTGAAATGTGCTAATGAATGGTCACGACAAAATCGGTTCTCCATTCTGGCTTTAATACTTTAAGAAAAAAGAAAAAAAAAAGAAATAGCCAGTCTATTTTAAAATGGCAAATAACCTCCTTTTAGAATCATTTGGAACAGCAACAGGTCCATAATCCCCAATGTTGTTTCTCTAAAACCTGGATTTCTGTATTACATCTCTTATATAATGGCACCCTACTGTTTGTCAATGGAGTGAAGTCAATCTTAATTAATGTGCCCCAAAAACAAACCACTTCAACACTGCTTGTGGTCTCATCTCATTGGAAAAAGATTTTGTTCATTACTCTTAAAAAAACAAAACAAACAAAAAAAAAATTTACAAGACACGAATCCTTTAATCCGGAGATAACGTGGCACCTTTGAACATATAAAAACTCAAGGAAGCCATCGTAGTCAGAGCATCTTGCCGGTGAATCTCGACAGAACTACCGCAACCAAAGCCAAGAGCGTCCGCAGAATGAAGCTCTACGTCTTCTCCGTACTCTTCGCCGTTGCCTTCTTGTCTGACGGCAACATGAAATCCGAGGCAGTTCCACTGGATAACTATGAAGATCTAAACCTCATTCAAGACTCCACTGGAGAAGGACTGACTGACAACATAGTGGCTCCCGGACCAGGACCAGGCGTTTCTAAGATCATCATGGTGGGAGACGCAGACCTGCTGCACACCCTGAAGGCTCTCGGAAGGAACACACCTGAAAGGATCCTGAGTCCTGAGCACCGAGACGGAAGTCCAGACCAGTCCAGCATCTCCATCATCCGGAGAGACACCAAGAGGTGCATGGTGGGAAGGGTGTACCGGCCATGCTGGGATGCCTAGGTCCTGTGGACGAGTCCAGTGACGACGGCGCGGGAATCCAGATGGCACCTTCTCATCCTGTGAAGTGCATGATATTTATTTGTATCATACGATCCGTGAATAAATTATAGAAATACTATTTGATCTTCTGTCTTTCATGTTTATTTAATGGCAAGTTTAACTGATTGTATTTCTGAAGCCTTTTTGTTAATGAAAGCATTCTGTTTTTTGCAGTTTAATTCTAAAGCCTACTATCATTCAATGTAAGTAAGAAATACTTTTTTGTCTTTTACTAGACAATTAATTCAAACTAGCTTAACCATTCCATTATTGTCATGAGAAAAAAAAAGGGGAAATGATTTACAACAAGATTTCCACCACCATTTATCCCTATCTGTTTTATTTTTACTTATTATACAACAATTTACAAATAATTACACATTTTTCCTTATCCGATTTAAAGAAGGCTGTAATTGACAATCCGTAATTGACAATATTCCAATATTCATCCATAATTGACAATCCCCATCGAGGCGACTCGCAGCTTGCTGCGGTCATTCCCACGAACATTTAAAAATCCGAACGGCTCATCCTTGACCTCGCTCCAAAGCCATTGCCACGTGCTTAGATCATTAAAGGAGTTCCTGGGAGGCCAGAGTTTCAGACATGAAGCAGGTAATCTAATTAAGGCTCTGGTAGAAAACTTTCTACCCTTGATGGTGTCCAAATGCTAGTGAAACACTGGGATAAGTGCATAAGTGTAGAAGGGGATTATATCGAGAAATAAAGGGAGTTTTTACTCTTATAACTGTGTTCTGTTATTCTGCACAATCAAAAGTCCTGGTTTGACTTGAACGCCACTTGTAGTAGAACATGCTCCTTTATATAATCATGTGATTTGAAATAATTAACACCTTCTCGATCAATCAGATTTATGATATGATGGTACCCATTATACTCTAAATATCGAGGACTTCACTGGTGTTCGGACAGACTATCTGACATACGCGTCCATGATTTGGCACACAGCCCCAATATTTGTGCCAAATTAATAAGCTTTGTTTTCTAAGCCAATAACAAGAAGATGGCTGGCATCAGCTCAAGAACACCATGGTTGAGAATCTTAATTTCCTGTACTCTATATGTTTAACACATTTTTGTGCTTATAAAGACTTAAACCCCTAGATGTCTTACCTGTAATTGCCCACAGATATGAAGATTAAGCAGTGTTTTCCATCTAGGAACCTCTGTAGTCCAACAGTGACCACTGTATTTATTACCATTTGGACCTTTAGTTAAAATTACGGACAATTTGGAAATGTTACTTACCCTAATGTGCATGTCCTTGGGCTGTAGGAGGAAACCGTAGTACCCGGCGGGAACTTCTAAGCACAGGAAGAACATGCACACAGACCCAACACGGGAATCAAACCCAGAACCTAGAGGTGCAAGGCGACAGTGCTATCCATCAAGCCACCGTGCCACCAAGCAGCTGTGTGCTTTGGCCTGCCAAACACCATTTGCCGATATTCCTTTTGCTTGAATTTTCAATCCATATCTCAGTCTAGATCTATGAGACGCAATAGTTTCTTAATGAACACTGCCGTTGTCCAAGTCAGCATGATATGAGCACTTTTTTGAGGTCACTCATCATGGCGCCGGGCACTTCTGCTTGTTATTGATCGGTAGGACGCTCTTAATCAGGACAGCTGACAAAGCTGCCACAGACGGGAAAATCCATGGTGGCTGAAACACAACAAGAGGAAAACAACAAGGACACGGCTTGTGCCATCCCCCTATCAGTAGAACCGAAATGAGATCTTTTTCTTTGCATCCATCTTAATTTGCATCGTAGGCGCCTTCAAGCTGCCTAACACACCACATCAGAATGGAAATTCAAAATATCACAATATATTTTTAGATAAATGTTTAATGCAGATCCGCCGAAACAGTGTCGAATCATTTTGGGAATATTTTCGTCGAGGATTTGTGGCTGTAATTGTAATTTTAAAAAATTGCTGTAACACAACGGTAATATTAAGACTGCAGAGTCGAGTGTTCGGATAAAAATTTAGATATACAGACACGAGTGCAGAAGTACAGAATCCAAGTTGCTTGAAGTCGAGTGTGAAGTTTCCACAGGCGGTGATGATTTGTGGTGCCGTGTCATCTGCTGGTGTTGGTCCACTGTGTTTTATCAAGTCCAAAGTCAACACAATCATCTACCAGGAGATTCTTGGAGCACTTCATGTTTCCATCTGCTGACAAGATTTACGGAGATGCCGAATTCCCTTTTCAGCAGGACACCGCACTTACCAACAGTGCCAAAACTACCACTAACTGGTTTGCTGACCGTGATGTTACTGTGCATGATTGACCAGCCAACTCGCCTGACCTGAATCTCAGGGTAATGTCAAAATGAAGATGAGTCATGACCCCCCCAGGATAATATTAATACTACAGTCTTACTTACACAGACCCAATGATACAGATGAGCGGAAGGCTGCTATCAAAGCAACATGGCTTTTAATAACGTCCCACTCAAAAGTGCATAAATTAATATAGGTAGACAGTTCTTTATTATTATATTATTATTATTATATTCTGTAACACTTTGAGATACTGTAAGCCGTAATCATCAAAATTAAAACATAAAAGGCTTACAATGTTTCTCTTTACCCTGATATTTTAGAGATTCTAAGATTCTGTTTCATAGCTTCCCTTCCTTTGAATATTTGACAACAGTTATTTAATTGTTAGCGTTTGACTAGAACGTTTTGTGTTAGAAACGTTTAAAAAATCTATAAGTGGTACTGTTTAATTTAATAATTCCTAAATTAAACCAAAGATAAAGACAACAAGTGTAAAAGAGTGCACCCCCCTCATCCTACCCACATGGCGTGGTTGTCAGAAATAAAAAATGAATATGTTTTTTTTTTTCCGAAAAAGAAGACATGACAACAGTTTAATACACAAGCAAGATTTAATGAAAAGTAAAAAAAAAATTAAAAAAAATTTAAAAAAAATTTTTTTAATAGGACAAAGTCAATGACTTTGTTATGTTAAAAGTCTATAAAAGTAGTTAAAGTTGGTGATAGGCTACAGGCCCCCTGTGACCCTACATAGATTAAGCGTTATGAAAAATGGTTCAAATCCCACAATCAACAAGTTGTCCCTGTTGGGCCCTTCGGCAAGGCCCTAAACACTCAGATGTATAATAAGATAAAAATGTAAGTCGTTCTGGATAAGGATGTCTGCCTAAATGTATTATTATTATTATTGGTAGTAGTATATTCATGATATAGAAAATTAAAAGAATACACCTAAATGAACAAACAAACAAATAAACAAATTATAGAAATTTCACCGGTATAGATGATACACAAACACTGACTTGAATTAGTCAATTTAATATCATAATATTAAACAGCTTCTGCCACATAGTCCTCCGAATGGCCTCGTTTCAGCAATCTTTTTAACTTGTCCTCGCCGTTTACTCTCGGGAAAAATCCCAGACGCAGACTTTACTCTATTAGCAGAAGGAAAGTTTTTTAGATGTCACCTTGGTCCAGATAGGAAACTGTAGATGTAGACTTCAGACACAAAACTCACCCAGGAATTCTTTTGATCTGCTGCAATTTTGTTAATGTTAATGAATCAAAGGGTTAATATAATTGTTTGGAAGTGTACTCCTGAGCAGTTTACTTTATAGCTAGTCAGTTTATAGTATATGATGGTAATCATTGTGAGAAATATTGCTACAGTCTTGGTCATGGGTTGTAAATTTAAATTCACATTTAGTGAATTTAAAGTAGTGGATCACAAGTGAAATTGCCAGAAAGGTTTTTGCCAGAAAACTGCTCTTTGTTCCATTGAAATGATGCACAGGTAGAAACACTCACTCACTCATTCGATGTGTCGCTCATCCTGTACAGGGTTTTAAGAATCCTATCCCGGGGACTCGGGCGCCACCATAGATGGGGTGCCAATCCATCCCAGGGCAAAAGCATGCCCATACTTACACACTACAGGCGATTTCAAAATGCCAATAAGCCTAATCTGCATGTCTTGAAACTGTGGAACCACTTAAACCAGAGTACTCAGTGGGAAACCCACTCCAGCACAGGGAGAACATGCTAACTTCACACACTTAGACTGGAAGGGAGAAATCGAACCCTCGACCATGGAGGTGCGAGGCCACAGTGCTGACCGCTACGCCACTGCACCACCCAGGAAGAAATAACTGCTGTATATTATACACTCCATTCTTAAAATATAAGAAATACTAGATCAAATATAAAAACTATTTTCAACAGCAGCTTTATAACCCAAAAGTACTTGGATACTCAGAATATCTGCAATTGCACCATTAATGCAGAAACACATATGATAACACAGGCACAGTTTTACCCAATTTTTTTATTTTTATTTTACACGCATGAGAGATTGCCCTTGTGTTCAATGCACAACCGAATGGGGCCATTCAAGTGCATTTGAGTCAAAAATCAATATGATCATCATTTCCTTGTATTGAATTAGTGTGTAACCCTATCTGATCATTAAAATAAATATCACTGCTGGTGTCATTCAGAATCCATTAACAAGCATCAGGAACAAACATACAGTATACTTGGCCCATGGCGTCATGCTGTAGCTACATATGTCACGCTCCACAAGCTATCTACTGTCTATGAAAAAGTTCTTAGATAAGTTCTCTATAACAAACATGCCTCTCCTGCTAAATCCACTGCTCATATGAAGTACATTTCCTGGAAGGTGTCCAGCATTTCCAAGTGGCTCCTCAATGTGAGCAGGAGCCAATAATTTAAACACACTGAACCCTGAATATGTTTCCAGCTGCTTTCTTGGAATTTTCTGAAAAGTGTTGTTCTGCTCATTTTCCACAGCAGTGGGTAAAAAGGAGTGCTCTGAGAACACCTCAGTGATTCATGTTTCATGAGAAATGAGTAAAACATATAGTATAGTGCAGGTTCGTATTATTGTTTGAAGGCAGAATATTCAGACCCGGTGAAGCCTTGAGTTGGAATCGTGGTTTCTGAATTTTCAAGAATAAAACAACGGTTCTCTAGGAATTGTAACTATGTGGATCTCTTTTCATTCGCATACAGAGATGATGAAATGACATCAAGGTTGTAAGTACTGTACATTCGCATTTTACATTTCTAAGGGTTTTTCAAATGACTCTGATGAGATATAATTTAAGGTTTAAGTAGAAACCTATAAAAGTAAAAAAATAAATTAAAAAAAAGCTAAATAATAGCAGATTAATGTTAAACTCAATTAAATAGAAAATCCTATTATTATATAAATTAAGTAGATTTTTTTTTCTTGAAAAAGTTAACTTAAATTTACAATGAAATTACACTTGGAATATCAGGAATATTATATCAATATGTAAATAAAGCTATAATCACTGTATATTTACTATGTAATAATTTTTAGATTTTTGTATAATACTGTGCACTTAAAAAAAAAAAATCAATACTTAATAAAAAATTATATTGTGAAAATGTTAGCACTGTCACCTTGCACCTTCAGGGTCTGGGTTCGATTCCCATCTCGGATCTGCATGCATGGAGTTAGCATGTTCTCCCCGTGCTTGGTGGGTTTCCTCCCACAGTCCAAAGACATGCAGACAAGGCTAACTGCCGTTCCCAAATTGCTCGTAGTGTGTGAAGAGCATGTGAGTGTGTGTATGATGTGTGTGCCCTGTGATGGATTGGCACCCTGTCCAGGGGGTACCCCGCCTTGTGCCCTAAGTCTCCTAGGATAGACTCCAGTATACAGAAGAATGAGTAAGTGACGATTTATAGATGATGACGATTGAAACTGTAGCAAATGTTATGAAGCTCAAACTTTACACACAACCGGAATCTTGACCTTTGTAACATTTCACTTAAACCATATCATGTTTCATGTGGTCTGATGAGTCCAGATTTACCCTATTCCAGAGGGAAGCATCATGCATAGTGCCAACTGTACAAGCCTCTGGAGGCAGTGTTATGATCTGAGGTTGTTCCAGTTGGTCAGGTCCAGGCTCAACAACATTATGTCGCAATAAAATGAAGTCATCTGATGACCTGAATGTACTGAATTGGTTGTCACGTCAATCCATTTGTTCTTCTCCGATAGCACGGCCATGTTCCAGAACTCAAATAGTGAAAAAGTGCTTCTGGCAGCATGAGAAACCATTTTCACACATGATTTGACCACCAAACTGCACCGCATGATCAAAGCTAAAAGAGCTCGAATGAATTCTTAGCATGGGCAACTTTTTTTGCCCTGGCATATTCTGTGCGTAGAACCCTATTGTTCAGTAAAAGAATTTTAAAAAGGGAAGCTTTTTTTCCACGTGTCTGCTCATGGAGATTCTCCTTGCCAATGGCTCACCTCTGGCTTGCTTCTTGACAAGGTCATAAAAGTACAATTAATAAGTGTATGTCATGCTTTTAGTCCAGACTTCCGGTACAGGAACCCTTCATATAATGAATAACCTACTTGGGAACAGTTAGCAACACAATGCGCTCTAATTTGCTGTCTAGGCCTCTGTATTGCCATTACTACCTTATTATCAACCTTGTGTGTTTCCGTACAAAGTGCTCTTACAGGACACTACAAGCGTACTACAAATGTATTTTCGAATAAGCACGGCTCTAAATTACTACAGGAACTGAGTGGGGTGTAGTGTGAAGCAGCGCCCATCTCCATCCTGCCATCCCGTGGGAAAGCGTCTGGCTCCGCAGGGCTGGGTGACATCATTAATGGAGGTCTGGCTGGGGGAGGGTGAGACGTCCTGAATAATTTAGGAGCCTTGCGTGCTGCAGATTGTGACCTGGGCAGCTGTTCAGACTGGGACCTTCTCCATAAGTGCATTAGGATAAGCTTGGCGGAAACTACCAGCAAATCAATACTCACTGTTTCTGTGCTCACAGGGCTTTGGGAGATGAAGCCGTATATAGAAAATGAAGTTAATGGGAGGTATTTGAATTGGATTTCTGCTTGTCTCCATATCTGGTTCCTTCTCCTAATTGATACCATATGAGTGCCAAAACCGATAGATTTCACGTATTGAGTATAAAGCAGATTTAGCCCCCGATAAAATAAATAATAAAAGGCAACAGTTTAACTCCAAAGGTAAAAAATTGTGTAATTTTCTCCTAAAGGCCTTGAATGTCATTAATGGATGAGTGTGTCATCATTCAATCATTTAAATGGCCATCCTGCTGTAGTAAATGAAGCACTCGTCATTACAAACCTATAGCTTTAATTAAACGAACACTCTGATCAGCCATAGCATTATGACCTCCTGCCTAATATTGAGTAGGTCCCCCCTTTGCCACCAAAACAGTAATGACCCAGTACCTTTCTATTGGAACCAGCATTAAGCTATTTCTCAATTTGAGCTACAGTAGCTCTTCTATTGGATCGGATTACACAGGCCAGCCTTCGCTCACTCATGCATCAGTGAGCCTTGACCATATGGCCACCCATGAACCTGTTGCCAGTTCCCCATTTTTTCTTCCTTGGATTGCTTTTGGTATGTCTTGACACATTTTTGGAGTTGTTCTGACCAAGCTGTCTAGCCATCACATTTTGGCCCTTTGACCCAAATCCTTATGCTTGCCCACTTTTTCTGCTTCCAATGCATCAAGATTGCTGCCTAATATATCCCATCCACTGCCATTGTAACAAGATATTTAAAATGTAGCTACTGTGAGAAGGGCCAAATTGTGATGTCTAGACAACTGGGTCCGAGCAACTCCAAAACTGCAGCTCTTGTGGGAAGGAAAACCAGTGAAATGGCGACAGGGATGCACTGATGCACATGGAGAACGAATGCTGGCCCGTGTAGTCCAATCCAATAGAAAAGCTACAGTAGGTCAAATTGATGAAAAGGGCCTCCGAGTGGCGCAGTGGTAAAAAGCGCTCGCCCTATCATCCGGAGATCGCCGGTTCGAACCCCGGGTGATGCTGTTTTCCTCTCACAGCCGGAGG
>JAQMYL010000017.1:5198364-5220635 GCA_030014365.1 Clarias pachynema | reverse complement strand
CAGACAGGTCCGGAGGGCAGAGGGAGTCTGGATCACTGGCAGCTCAGGAACGACATGTGTAGCTCGACAGAGAGAGGTGGAGAGAGAAGAGGAGAGAACAGTTAGAAAATCTCCAATATCTTCAAACAGGGTGAATTTTGCCAAATGGTCATCATATGAAGGTTTTCTAAGCTTATACACACAGTTGGGAGAAAAGATGATGGACTGAGTTTATGAAGAACAGTGGGGTCTATAGGGCTAAAAAAAAAAAAAAACTAAATTTCTTGATGAAATAAATTTAGTGTCATGTTTTTGAGAGGAAATAATTAACTAACCATTTAATTTTACATGAAAATATCATTTAAACTCTGAGTTTGCTGCTCATGTGCATCGACTAAGACTACACACCAACATAGTTAGCTAATAAAGTGCATTAAACATTTAAATAAGGGTGTTCATTCCTAAACTGTATTTCCCGTGAAATATGTATTTTTAGCAGTACTACATTATTGTACCAATTCTCAAACAGATTAATCAATCATTTTGGTTGGAAAGTAATTTTCACTATGGCAGATTCAGAAGTTCCTGGTAATTCAATGGAAGTGAGGTCAATGCAAAGCTCTTATGTGATTTTTGAATAGTGTGTTCAAGGGTGATCAGGTTGAACTGAAGATCTTTTGAAGTTTGAAGCACAGTTTTTAGTTAGAGTTATGTTCATTGTGTTGCATGAGAAGGTTTTCCTATGTGGATGAATTTGTTTAGTAAACTGGCATAATAGTGAATGTCTGGATGAGAATACAAGAAACACACAAAGTTCACATGCAAACTCAGACCTGTACACAGACCTGAGGTGGGAATCGACCCTGGAGGTGTGCAAGGCCACACTGCGAACCACAATGCCAATGTACCACCTTCTACAGTTTATTTCAGTAAATAAATACAGTTACTCAAGGATTTCCCCACCCAGTTACTTTTATATAAATAATTAAATAGTTAAAATAAAAATTAATCGAAACACTGGAAAACAGAAAAACAGAATTTTGCACAGGTTTTATGTTGTAGTTTGTAGCACTTGCGCTCCTTCTTAAATGTAAATAATGTACATGATAGTTGATCTAAAGTGAACAATAATGTTAATCTTAAATTCTGGCAAGGAAATAAAACTAAATGTAGCACTGGTACATTTTATTTTTAGGTTGTTACATTAGATCACAAATTTCAAAAAAAAAAAAATTTTTTCTAAACATTTTTAGACATAAGGCCTACAAAAATATAAAAATTGTAATAATCATAATAACCATCACATAATTGTAATAAAAATATATTAACAATGTGTAAATGCTTATGTGAATTAACTCATTAAAAAAAGAATGGTTATTGCATGAAAGACAAAAATATAGTAAAATATTTTAGATTTTTTCTTAAAATATTTAAATAATTTGATATGAAATGTTAGAATAAGAATGAGTTCTTATTAAATTATGAAAAAATTGTTATAAGATACAAGTACTACTCATAAGTAAAGCTAACCTAACTAATCCCCCTAGCAAACTGAAGTGACAAATCACTTGAGAGAAGGGCGGCTTAGTATCTCATGGATTATTGTGAAGTCCTCTTTTCCAAAGATAAGAGTACCTTTAAAAAGGTGCCTGTAGCACTTCTCCAAGCACATGCCTCCAAGCACAACTGGCAGTTTCTTAAACAGATTCATGCTTTAGAGTATCTTCTGCCTAACAGTCAAGTCTCAGTTGATTCTTGGCTACTTACTGTACATTTTAATCCATTCTTACATGACCATGATTTTCCTCTATTTCATCTGTGATTTAAAGTTTTTTATTTTTTAAAACATACAACTCTAGAACAATTATAAAGTAGTAAATTACAAGACAATAAATTAAGATTTCTTTTCCTAATTCAAAGATTTCATAGATATCACATCGATCCTCAGTAATGTTGACGATAGAAATCCATCCCAGATCAAAGTGTTTCCTAAATATCACTATTTCAGTTAAAGGAAGAAACTAGATTCAAAATAGAAATCTACAGGAAATTGCATGCAACTTATGAGCATGAGAGAAATATCTGACTGCCTTATTTACCTGTACAGGTGCAAGAAAGATGAAGATATTCACTGTGCATTGCATTTAGCAAACGATGTAGACTGGGACACAGAACGGCCAGAAACACTTGAACAGGAAGCCGTTTAAACACACAGGCACAGCCTAGGTTTCGACCCTGACTGGAAAGGAAGGACTAACAGAAGCACAAACATTCAATCCAATAAGGAGAAAAACAAAAAACAGGAAATTGTTGAAATGTCAATGTGAAGATGTAAAATCGAAAGACAAGCTTCAAGCACAGTACATGAGATCCTTAGATTTGATAACTTGTATAGGACACAAGTTCAACTGTGGGAACTGTACACACATTCACCAATGGCACATTGTGTTGGTTGCAAAGTCGTGTTCGACCCATTGACCATGTTCCTCCAGGCCTTCCTGTTACTGGAGTGGTTTGCCATTTCCTTCTCCAGTGGATCACATTTTGTCAGAGCTCTCTGCTATGACCTGTCCATCTTGGGTGGCCCTGCATGGCATAGCTCATAGCTTCATTGAACTACGCAAGCCCCTTTGCCACGGCAAGGCAGCGATCCATAAAGGGGATGGCACATTACAGAAACCAACTAACCCTGTATAGTCCTGATCTTGCTCCATTCCCTTGTGTTTGGGTCACTGAAGAGATTCCTGAGAAGACATGAAGCAGGCAGTCTGACCTTGATGGTACAAGCACCAGTGAAACACTGGGTTAAGTGTAGGATCTTAGCTGGACTACCATTCTATAGGACTGGTCGGACCGCTGGGTCAGTCACAAAAGGCAATTTGGGAATGCCAATTAGCAGGTCTTTGACTTGAGAGGAAACCTAAGCAAGGTGAGAACCTGCAATTCCATTCACAGACCAAGAAAGGGAATGAAACCCAGGACCCGGAGGTGCAAGGTGACGGCACCAACCACTGTAAGTGCATAATAGAAAAATGTAGTATCCACACATCCTGGTTTGACCTGACCATGCCTTGTATTTTAAGTTACAGCCAATTTTATGAATAGCCTTTTTAATTTTAACTAGGGGAGAAAAGATTGAAAATTACAAAGGGGAGACTAAAGCAATACCAATTAAAGTTTAAAATGTTTATTGTAAAATCTCAAAGACTGTACAAAGATTGCACATCTTTAAACACATGAACAGGTTACATTTACCAAGACATTGGCAGTGTAGAATGACGCATCCTGGCCAAATGCACAACCTTAAATCACTATCCATACAACGGAAAAACAATTAAAACATCAAGTAAAAGCATGCAATTAAGTTACAATTTACAAAAGTCAGCACATAGTGCTAGAGTCTGTTCCAATCTCACTAGGAGACTTGCTTGGCAAGGTCTTTCATCATTGAAGACTTGAGCTGAGAGATGGTTGCAATCCTCATCTGCTTCTGACTCGAGTACTTGTTTTTAACAGCCTACAAAAAGAAAATGAGTCAGTTTGCTAGGAAAAGTGATCTTTCCTTGCCATTACTGTACATGTTATTGAAACCCAACTCACCAGGTGCTTCGAGAGGCCTTCATTGACTTTGACAATGTTCTTGGCAATGTGCTGCATTACGGGGATGAGAGCGTCCTCTGTATAGTCCATGTAATACTGCAGTGTGGGGGTCTATAACAGGGCAAAGTAAGCAAGGGTGAAAATAGTAACCCAAACTGTACAACGGTAGTTGGTTGTTAAAGTACAAGTTAGAGGTACTTACCCATTCACCACAGTTGAAGACTTTCAGCATAAGGGAGAAGGCAGCACTGGCAACCAGAGAGGGAGCAAAGTGCACCATGTCGTAGTCAATCATGGTCAGTTCCACAAAGTACTTTGCCAAAGTGTGCTGCTCAGCTGTAACCTATGAAGAGATTCGCAGAACGAGTTAGAAATTATTCAAGACTCAAGGTTGCCACAGATGCCCAACAGCCACCTATCTGTACCTCTCCGATTTTTGAGGCCCTACGAAGAAACTGGAGCGGCAGAGGTCTGCCAAAGTTGAACTCCAGAACTCTCAGGATCTTCATCTCCATATCCCGGATCTGAGCAGTGGTGTATGCGCGGTCCGTCACAAAGGCGAAGTCTGCGATCTCGGGTGGGTACATTTCCTCGTATTTGGAGGCGATGAACATGGCAGTTACACCAACCAGCTGGAGCTGCTTCTTTGGAACAGGATTATCCTATGAGCAAGAAAAGCCAACTTTAGTCAACAAATACTCGGCCACCACTTTATTGGAGAGCAGGTCAGTCAGGCGAAGCCACCTACCTGGAGAAAGCGATCGATGATTGCAACGGTCATGTACATGGTCTCCTGCAGCAGCCGAAACTTGATTTGGACCTGGACGAGCCAATCAACGAGGATGGCACGCATGTTCCCAGTGACTTCCCTTCCTTCCAGATACCTTGGCCTGACAGCCTGATCAGCCTAAGAGAAATAGAATTAAAAAGGTAATTTAGATAAGGCAGGAAGTTATGCACAGAATTTAAGATGAATGCAAAAAAGGAGACCAACCTCAAGTTGCCGGAGGTATTTGTAGATGTCCTTCACATATTCACTGCAGAGCATGGGATTGTCATAGTCATCAGCATCCACATCTTTGATATTGAGAAGCACATCGGAGAAAGCCTGGCACAGCTCATCTGGGGCACAGCCAGATGTTTCCATGGGCACGGGGGAGGATGGCTCAGAAAGCACCTAGTGTTTGAAAAGAGCAACAACTAGTTGAAAACTAGAAACTAATGCAACACACTGCTGTGGGTTCAAGTTAAAAACAAAACCGAACCTCATTTTCCACTTTGGGCAACTGCTTTGGCTCCTGCTTTGGCTGTTGAACTGGCTCAGGAACCTTTTCTTCAACCACCACAGGTGCAGGCTTCACATCCTGCTTCAGAAAAATCATCAGCCAAGATGCATTTATACAGAATAGATGTCTTACATCATATTACATGTTAAATTAAAGCCCTGAAGAAGCAACATTTTATTCAAAGTACACAAATCACTGAGGATGGGAAGCACCAACGCCTAGATGCCAATTCAATTTGTACTGCAATTCTGCAAGCATTAGTATCTTACAAATACCCTGATTTAACATTCAGATTTCTGCAATTCCATTTAAAAATCCTTGGAAAACAATTTGCTTCCACCACACAGGATGCTGTACAAACAGTTTAAAGAGCACCACCTGTAGGCTGAGAGGGGAACTGCATTACTATTCCAAATGGCAGCAAGATGTACATAAAGGTTTATTTAAAAAAAATAAAAAAAAATAAAAAAAAAAGTTTAGGACTGAATTTGCACTGAATTGATTCCACCTCTCACCACTTGAAATATGGTTTGTGCCCTTTTCTTCAGGACAGAATAAAGAACCTTAATCCATCTGAATCATGAAAAGGGATGGATTTAACAGTGTATTAAGCCCGTGGTTCTGGGCGCGCCCCACTAGTGGGGAATGAAGGGGAGGAAATTAGTGGAAAATTTTAGGAAAGTACCTATTCTAATTCATGCTTTTCTTTATTGACCATGAAGAGCGGACACTCAAAAATAAACCACATGCAAAGAAATGGATCATTAATACAAGTAAATTAAAACATCAGTTGGGGGCCGGGAGAAAAAGTAGAACCATAGTGCAGAACCATAGCCGGAGATGCGAATATAAAACTAAATTTATCGCGGACACAAACCGGGTTAGTAGCGTACACTGAGCATAATAACGTCAATGGATACATTTCTTACATGGACCACAAAAAAAAAAACAGGCGATTCAGCACGATCAGCCTAATCAACCAAAAAGCCAGCCGAAAAGAAAATATGAAGCCTATGTTGCGCTTGGATTCATGGTGGTGATGGTGGGGGCAGAGGAGAGACCCGTGTGTGTTGTGTCTTAAACCGCTGGCAGCAGACCGCATGAGACCCAACAAATTAGGAAGACACTTAGAGACAACACGTTAAGCCACCCGACTTCTTTGAAAGAAAGCTGGCAGAATAAAGACAGCAGGAGAATCGCATGGTCGAATCTGAATCAGTGGACAGCAAAGCACAAATGGCTTCATTCAAAGTTGCATACAGAATTGGCCAGTGCAAAAAATAAATAAATAAATAAATAAAAGAAAACTACGATTGCTGAGCAGCTAATAAACATGGTCAATTATGCAAAGATAAATGACAAAGTAAGCCTTTTATAACAATTGCATGTGTATTTTATCTGATTTTAACTTGGTATTATTTGATCTTATTGGTTTAGAAATGTATATTTCAATAAATACTAAACTTGGCCGATTTTGTTATCATTTTGTTGACAAGTGGGGCTTGAAAATTCACCCACCCCCTTAAGTGGGGAATGACAAAGTGTTTGAGAACCACTGGTATAAGCACAGACAACAAAGGGAATGTCTAGATACAAGAACCTCAGCATCTTGGTCAGAAAATGGTCGTTTATGAAGTACACCATGGATCACAATCTGATCACAATACAGTGTAGTTTCCCCCCAACGGTGCAACTAAATACCAAATTTCCCTCCAGTAACCTAAACACTAACGACAAAAAGAGAAATATCCTTCCAACACATAAGATGCTGTGCAAACTGGTTAAATAGCACCACCTGTAGGATTAGGGAGGAACTGCACATTATTTCAAATGCAAACATTCAACCAGAAATTCAAATGCAAACTAAAAATCAAATAAAAATATCATTTTAAGTGATTAGTGGCGGAACCAAGTTGATCCCACCACCAAATCACTTGGAACATAGATTTTGCAAGACCATATGAACCATGAGAAAGAATACGTGGAGATTTCCTATCATTTTAAAATCTTGAAAATGGCAGACTATGATGATCTGCAAGGTTTGTAAAAAAAAAAAAAAAAAAAAAAAGTTAAATCTTAGAATAAAGGATACTTTCAAACAAGACTTTAACTGACATCACTTGACATCAAAAAATATATATATAAAAAATTTAAAGTTGAGTAAAAACCTGACCTTCTTCCTCAGAGGCTGGCGTGGCAGCACGGCGTTCCCGATCTCCCCCAGCGCGGCCCTGGGCCTCAACACGGGCTTGTTCACGCCGACCGCCTTCCCAGCCACAAGATTCTGGTTTTCACTGCTGGGCAGCCGAGTGCTCTATCAAAAAAAACAATTAAAAAAAAAAAGTTACACACCAAGTACGGGAAAGGACTAAAACACACACACCCAAACAGGAAATACCCACACAAGAGAACGATACACCATTTAAAATAATCTTTAAAAAAAAACCTCTGGCATTATAGACGCATTAGATATCCTTTGTTAACAAAGATTTCAACCAAAACATGTTTTAAAACTCACCCTTGTAATACGCAGCGCCATATCTGAACTCGTTTCGCTTCACAATCCGCAACACAAACTAGTTTAAAGCAACACGATTCCGCACTGAGTTTAAATTGTCGCTCTTTCGAATCTGATTGGCTGCGCTCTCAAACATGCGCCGGCTCTGATTGGCCGATCGTCACCGGATAACAATGCGTTTCCAAGACGACTGCTGGACACGTGACTAGCGGAGGCGCGGGAGGAGGACCCTTTGGTTAAATGGTGCCTTTTCTTCTTTGAGTGACGTGTTAGGAGTTATATACTGCCACGTAGTGCACAGGAGGATACACATTGATTTAAAACAAAAATACGTACAGTTTGAAACAACATATTTTAAAAGTTTATAGTTTAAAAGACATAAAACGTTTAAACAGTAAATATAATATAATAAAAAATAATGTGAATTATTACAACCACACTGGAAACCAGGAAAACTCTTTCTCTCTCTCTCTAACACACACACACACACACACACACACACCATCCATCCTATCCATGTAGGAACATCTGTAGTCCAACTAGGGACTGTGGTGATCATTGTATTTATTCCCATTTTACAACAGTGGTGGCACCTCCGTCTCACACACACACAAACACACACTATCGTGGGAGACTGTGAGAGGAAACCAGATTACCCAGAAGAAACTCACAAAGCACAGGGAGAACATGTTAACTCCACATGAACCCTTTTACAAGTCTTATAAAACACACCAGGTCATGGTCTTATAGGAAAACAATCAACGACAGGTTTAGCTGGTTATTAGTACCAGCATGTCACAAACTATATTATTCCTCTTATTATTACCTTCATGTATTTGGATCACCAATCTTCCAGCTGCTCTGCTTTTCAAAGGAAAACTCCGGTCCAAACTGATGTTTCCAATAATGAGTCCAGGATCAAACCAATCCCCCTCGAGCTGTGAGGCACCTCTGTTTACACCATTTTTCGAAATCAGAATCACAAAACTGATACAGTTTTCTTTGTCAAGTGTGATCAAATGCAAGAAACTTGTTTCCAGCTAACATGAGCTTCGTACACCGAGTATGACACACAATGGGACATGATGTAAGAAGAAAAATACACTGATCAGTCATAAAATTAAAACCACAATCATTATTCCCACTATATTGTATGTTCCCCTTGTGCCACCGAAAGAGCTTTGATGTCTTATCCATGACTCCACAAGACCTCTGGGGGTGTGCTGTGCTATCTAGCACTGGATCCTTCACGTCCTATAAAGGTGCAAATGTGGGACATCCATGGATCAGACTTGTTTGTCCTGTACATTCTCAATCAGGTTGAGATCTGGGGAATTTGAAGGCCAGATCAACAACCTTGAACATCATTTTTTTTTTCCAACAGCAGTTTGTCTTACATTGGCTTTTCTGTAACTCTTTCAGGGGCAGGGGTATCTCAGTGGTTATGGTGTTGGACTACTGATGAGAAGGTCCCAGGATCAAACCGCAGCAACACCAAGTTCCCACTGTTGGGCCCTTAACTGCTCGTATGTATAATAAAATAAAAATATACGTCTGTATATAAATGTCGTAAATGTGGGATCAGCCCGAACAGATCATACATTTAGGAGCCTGTGTGCCCACGATCCTGTCACCAATTTACTGTATATAACTGATAATCAGCATATATAAAAGCATAAACATATAAAAACTGTATAAAATACAGATAGATGCAACAATGTAGCCTAATTAATACACAGTACTCCATATGTTATGTAAGAGTTGTAATATGTCTGCCAAGTGGCCAGACTTTACTACGACACCTCTGGTTCCAGTTTATCAGGTATAGAAGTGCTTGCATCCAGTGTTCTGTAGATAGCATGTAGCAGAGGCATTATCCCTTCCTGTTCATCACCATAGAGATGTATTTCATGTACAAGCTCAAAATCACTGCAGTTTATCATTCATCATAAGTTCATAACTGGTAACAAATATAATACTCATCTTTATGTTAAATAGATAAATGGACTGATCTCCAAGTGGAATGCCGCATTTCATAGAGTTCCTTCACATATCAGCTTTCGGTTACAGAAGAAGGTCAAGAACACCTATACGCCATGTTCTTAATGTGATTTAGGGTTATTTTAAGCAGAGGATAATGCCTATTGAATGAATGAATGAATGAATGAAATAAACTACAGCCTTCAACATGGTCTCTTTTATACCAGACATTTTTTTGCACCTTTAAATGTTTTATAAGGGAATTTTTTTTACGTAAGGACCACATTGGTGTTTTTTTTTCTGAAATCAACAGAATTATTTCTTAAAAGTTTTATTTACATGAGAAAAAACACAATTAAATCTTTATATAATACATTTTTACATAATGCATGTGCCATCTTTGTAATATTTCATGGCCTCCATCTGCTGCGTCATTGCCAGAACCTCATGGAATCCTGTGCTCAGGCCTGACATGTGCTGGAAATACGCTTCCTTCTCCACCTGCACGGACAGATTATTCACACCTGCATCCTTCAGCACTGCAGTAACCTGAACAAAACGAACAACAGCAACTTCAGCACCATTTAAACATCGACTAGATGTAGGTTAAGCCTGGTTCATACGGAACATGGGATACAGTTTATCGTCAGACCTGCTGGATGATTCTCTGCTCCACAACATCGGACATGATTTGTAGGTGAATGGTGCCGGCGAGGACGTTCGCAGAATGCCTCCAGATGTGCGGATCACGGTAAGACAAGACGCCTTCGATCTTTTGAATCTGGATGGAAAATGAAAAAAGTTGAGAATTTTTTTTTATTTACTGCCTGTTTATTCGTAAAAACACTGTAAAGTTTAAAATGTAGGGTCAGTATTCATACTAATTCATTGAATTGAATTAACATCAGTCTTCAGTCATTTTCTGACTCGCACTTGACCTGCTCCAGGAATACTGACCTTCTCGAGGGCGAAGTTAAGCTCCTTCTCGTTCTCGGGTGGAATTCTCAGTAAAAGAACTTCGCAAGAGTCCTTCAGCAGAGGGATGACGCTGAGGAAGATGAGTACGGCGATGAACAGGGAACATATGGGGTCTGCTATCAGCCAGCCGAACTGACTGATCAGGATTGTAGATATGATGACTCCTACGCTGCCCAGGGTGTCAGCCAGGACATGCAGGAAGACTCCTGTAAGCGTTCAGTGGACATACGTTAGTTCCCATTTTGACGAAATACATGGCGAGCGTGAGCACATCATAAGAAGCTACTGTACCTCTCATGTTAGCGTTCATGCCTCTTCCTTCCGAGCCGTGGGAGTGTCCGTGGCTGTGAGAGTGACCGTGACCTCCGTGGCTGTGCCCGTGTCCTCCGTGTCCGTGGTCTCCGTGCGCGTGACCGTGGTGCGAGTGGCCGTGGTCATGACCGGAGCAGGCGGACTTTGAGGCGCCGTGGGAGTGGGCGTGGCTAAAAGCGCAGATGCCCAAAAGGTTCACGATGAGGCCACCCACAGACACCGGCTGGAGAGACAGAGAGATAAGATGTAGAAGATAAGAACGTATGAACGATGTCAGAGCTGTAAACAGAGCTGCCAAAAATTGCTCACTTACCGCTAGCATGACGGTGTTAATATTGGGAGGGTCAATCAGTCTGGAGATCGCCTCCACAAACACAAAGAAGGCTATGACCATGAGGAACAAGCCGTTCACAAACCCTGACAGGATCTCAACGCGGCCGTACCTAAACAAAATAAAAATAACCCTGCTAGTATAAAGTTGTAGCATTTGTTTTTCATAAAAAGCTTGAGGAAAAAGAAAATCCGAGAATAAATAACGGACATGAGAACAAAGGCGCACCCATAAGAGTATATCCTTGTCGCCTTCCATCTGGTCATGAGGGCCGCGAAGAGTCCGAGCACCAAAGCCGAGCAGTCGAACAGCATGTGGAAGCCGTCAGAGATCAGGCCGAGGCTGTTGGTCCAGACGCCGTAGAACAGCTCGACGAATGTGAAGGCCTGAAAACAAGAAGAAATTCAGTACAGGAAGTAAGATCGTATAAACTGTTCAAAGTACTCCTCATATTTGTAAAACTTCTCACCAAGTTGAGGCACAGGAAGTAGAAGATCTGCCGCGAGTCGTACTCCTCGAGGATTTGCTTGAGCGAGTCTTTGATGAAGCGAGGCAGCGACTGAGAGCTGTGCTGCAGAGCATCGCCCATCAGGTTATACAGAGGAGTTCCTTCAGGGGAATAGCCCACTAGAGTTCCTTTCTGGCCTTTCTTAGAAGGAGAGGAGAGGATGCTGGTGGCTGGAAAGAAGGGAAAACAAAACATGATGCGATAACTCGCAGATCAACATAAAGCAGATACGTTTCCACCAACATTGTCCATGTTCAGGAAGAACCAGGAGAGACCGTGCAGGTGGCAAGCCCAGGACCGGGGTTGTAAACATGTAAGGCATGTAACTCACACAGGATAAAGAAGCAGGTGCTGACCAGCACTCCTCCAGACAGAACATGCTCGGTGCTGGACCGCTGGCCGCCGCCCGTCCTCATGCTCCGAAGCTGGTCCGTCAGCGGGTGGGTCCAGAAGTTGGCTAGGAACAGGCCGCTGAGGAACAGGAAGTAGGAGCCGTAGCGGGCGCAGCGCGGGGCCTCCAGCTTCGTCGTGCAGATGGACTCCACGTAGAAGTCCAGGATCATCACAGAGAAGACGATCATGCCGAAGGGCAAGAGCAGGCTGGACCACGACTCCACCTTGCTCTGGGAATCATAGGAAAGCTCTCAATATACCAAAAAAAGATTTTTTAAACAATTCATATCATCAAACAATAAAGCTGTCCAATCCTGCTTGGCACTTTATGTGAAAAAGTAACTGCCACTATCAAAATTAAGGTTCTGGAGCGGTCTAGTCAAAATCCGGACTCAAAAGTTTGAGATCTTGTTTGAGTTGCCGCCAAGTTTGCTACAACCAGTTATGAGGTTTTAGGGGGCAATTACTTTTTCACATAGTGCCAGGTAGATTTGGTCAGCTCTTTTCCCTTAATAAATGAAATAATCATTTAAAAACTTCATTCTGAAAAAAAAAGCATGCCAAAAAATTTATAATAATAATAATAATAATTAATAATAATAATTAATAAATAGCAAGGAAGGAAGGAGCAAATCTTTTTTCACAGTACTTATTCTAACAGACAGTAAATACTAAGCATGATATGTTCTAATTGAACAATAACAAAACAATACGGTATGAGCTTATACAGGAAAGTAATACAGATTTTCAGACCAATCAGATTTGAGAATAAATAACGTGCTCGCAGGATGCGTTTCCGTTCCCGAATGCTTTCTACACGGACGATATGGGTCACGAACCTCCGTGGTGGCGGAGAGCACGAACACCCAGGGCAGCAGCAGAGCCGAGGCGACCAGGTTGGACAGAGCGTACAGCCGCTTGGCTCCACCGATTTCCACCGACAGCTTCCTGGAGTGCGTGTGAAACGCCACCTTCAGGCACAGCGCCAGAACCAGCAACACGACGCCACCCTGGAGACAGAAACACCAAACATTGTCATCTCTGAACGGGAATTACGGACTTGGGCGACGAGGTTCTACTCACTTTATGGTCGGCCACGCCTAAAAGCGAGATTCCTGTATGTAAGGCGTGCGTGAGGGCGCTGTCATGGTGTCCTTCAGCTGCAGGAGGGGGTTAAAGGGTTAACAGGAAGACGTTCATGTTGTTATGAAGAGGAAAGACACAGAGTGGAATCTGGCGTGTTTATGAAGGATACGGTGTTCTGCCATCTTTGCCATGAGGTCGTCGTTATCGAAGAGCAGGAGGCAGATGACTGCGATGATGAAGAACGCAGCGCCTCTCGTCTGGGAAAAAAAAAAGAGAGAGAAAGAAAGTGAGGAACGAAGCATCTCTACACCTTTTTCATTTTTTTTTTTATCAGGCTCATTTTCAGATGGCACTACTACTGATGTAGTGCTGATACAGAGAAGGAATCAACGCCTCGGTTAAAGTGCTGTGTGTGTGTGTGTGTGTGTGTGTGTGTGTGTGTGTGTGTGTGTGTGTGTGTGTGAGTGTGTGTGAGTGTGTGTGAGTGTGTGAGACCTTAGACGGGCCTCCATCTGAGGCGGTGAAGAGAACGCTGAGGAAAGCGACGACCACCACGTCGTTGTGCTCGAACAGCAGCAGCGTCCTGCAAGACAGACTCAAGACTTCATCGTCCTCGCCACGATACGTACACAATCATGTAGAAAGGTTTCAAGTCCTGGCGGTAGCGGGTGACGGGTTTACTGTACCTGAGCGGCCCACAGAGCGTCAGGCCGAAGAATCCCAGAAGAGAGATCACGCAGCTGATCACGGCGTGCTTGAAGATTCTGATCCACTGAAAGAGAAGCATTTGTTATGACCACATGCGAACTGGAATAGAATTTAAATCAAGACATTTAATAAGAATATTTATAATAATAATAATAATAGCACATTTAAAAATAATTTCTTTGATGTTGTACCTGTCTTTTGGTGATGATTTTTCCCGATGAAAAGGGCTTTTGAAAGAAAAGTAAGATCATCGCACATCTGGGTTGTTGTTTTTTTTTTTTTCAGGGAAAAAAAAGCAAAAACAAAACATATTACACACACACACACAATAAGTATGACCACGTAATGTTTTATACCACAGCAACCTAGTAATGATAACATTGTGTCACTTATTATACAACGTTTTTAACTTTCTTCCCGTTTGTAGTCATATTTAATAACATAGTACACGTATTGCTTATGATCATACATAAAGTTATAAATGATAAGAGTGTGTTACGCTGATAAACTCTTTCTGACCCATTCCGAGTCAAGAGTTCAACAATGCTGTGTTATAACATACAAGTGGTGTTCAAGTTAAACTGGGATGAAAACATTTGATTGGTTATACAGAAGGCCGGACATCTGTGAATGGCTCGGAGTCATGAAAAATCGACGATAACTTGTTGCTAACTTACGAAAGAGACGCGTCTGTCTGTGGGAACCGTACACACCATTATTCGCCAACACCACTTGCACATTTTAGGCCGATCATGGCTCTGACGTACTGAGGAAACTTTCTACTGTGAAGGCAGTTTTTAAATCTCACAACTGTGTGTTGTTATTCTGTGCAATCCAAAGTCCCGGTTTGACTTGAACACTGCTTGTATTATAGAGTACAGTGTAACATGAATGACATCGCTACGATTATTATCATGTCTCGTGGAACTGCTTACCCAAACTTAAGTATGAAGAGAAACTGCACAATATGTACAATTTTGAGGAGGTCATAGGACTCAAAAATCCCTAAAGCCTTTAACAGCTTGGTGAAGAAGAGCAGCAGGATGTATCTTGTCAATCTGAAATAAAACCGAAAGAATGACAGGAGATATGAAACAGCAAGAACATGTGATAATTGTTCGGTTATAACGTATGTATTATACCTGGAAATATTCACCAATAAAAACACTTGGGAATTAATATAAATTCAAAGAAATATTTTTTTCCTTTAATTGTTTATAAATATACTACATTTGTTCAAATAAATTAAATATAACAAAAATGAACTCATTAAGCAAATGAATATATTTTACCATTTTGAATATACGAGGGTGAGTCAAAAATTATCCACACTCTGGCAGTAGAATTTATTTAAATTAATTTTTAGAAAAGAAAAACACATAATTTCTGACGTAACCTCCTTGCTTTTCAATACACTTTGTCCGTCTGTCAACAAGCTGTCATAATCCCTCATTAAGAAATGTTTTAGGCTGATCTCTGAGCCATGAATGCACTGCTGTCTTCACTTCTTCATCAGCAGTGAATCTTTGTGCACGTAGGCCTGCTTTCAGAGAACCAAACAGGTGAAAGTGACTGAGGACACTTTAACACCTCAAACACAGTTTTTGCTGAGTGTCGACAGTATGGGCATCATCATGTGAGATCACGACACCCTTGTATATCAGTCCTCTGCATTTGGTCTTCAGCTCTTCAATAAGTGTCTCACTGTAACAAGCACTGTTGATTGTTGAACCTTTTTTCTGATAATGTTCCAATCCTAGCCCTTGAGAATCCCAGAAAACTGTAAGCATTGATGAATCTTTGACTTTTTCTCAGTTTCGGCACCAACAATGATTGACTTTAAGAAACTTTTGTCTTCCTTGAAGTATCTGTCCAAATTTTGTTGTATGTTTTTGTAATATAACAGGAGTGCAGATAATTATTGACTCACCCTCGTCCAAAAAAAAAAAAAAAAAAACTTACTGGAAAAGTTTTTTAATAATAACAATAAAAAAAATTATTAAGAAAATATTAAATAAGAAATATTGTGAAAAATTAATAATCGTGACAGGAAACCAGCACAGGTGATATAATAATATATTACATCATATATGAGTTTTAAAAACATTTGCTTGCTTACTATTACAATGAAATTAAAACTATTAAAATATTTAAATAATTAATATTTCAATATATCTTAATAATTAATTCACTATTTGAAAGATAGATTTTTTTTTCTTCCAAATTGAATATAAAAAAAAAATCATGATATCGGGTATATGTCAGGAAAATGTATCGCGACTTTTATCACGGTATCGATATTACGTCATCATATCGCGCAGTCCTGGTTAGCATTAGCGTTTAGCTTACCTGGCATTGGGCACTTCAACGCGGCCCAGCTTTCCACCTGAAATGACATTACTGCTGTACTTGTCATCCATTGTGCTTGTTGAAAGTGTCCAAAAGTTTACACCCCCTCCTATTTAATTTTGCGGTCTGTAATATAAAGATTTAGCTAACTAGCTAACCTGCCGGAGGCTAGCTAAAGCACTGGATACAGCATAACATGATTTATCTCCGTTCCCGCTTTATTTAAAGCCTTCCAATATCGACTTAGATGAGATGTCTCCGACCAGCCATGATCTGTTTACAAACTGAACAAACAGCTGGTCATTGTAATAGATCCGATCAGCCTGTTTAGACTGAGCATGACCAAAATGCTAGTCAACGTCATCACTTCCGCATAAATGCTTCTTCTTTGCGGGAGAAATAATGATAATAATAATAATAATTGTACTCGCGCCCTCTACTGGACGGGAGTCGACATGTCGCACTATTACACTTATCCTGGCCACAATAACCTGACCAGTTGTGAGCTTTGAAATTAATTAAACTTATATTAATGATTTACAAAGCATTATATTAGGAGTTTACAAACATTTTTATTTCAACAAACTAAATAAGCACAAGCCCATTAAATTTGCAATATGTTTCTTAGCTTATTTGTATGAAGAACCTGACAGCTATGTACATGATTGCAAAATAAGGATTATTTTGCCTTAGCAAAAGTGCTAAGTGCTTAAGTCACATAAAAATACAAATAAAAACATTTTGCAGCTTTAAACATATGTACAAACTGTGTTAAAACATTCCGATGTAAGCTTGGTTGTCATGAGCTGCATCTCGAATCAGAAACTCGTACCTGAGCAAAAGTATCTTTAGTCTTTAAAATAAAATAAAAAAACAATCTTTTTTGAAGAGCTTTTAGTAATTTTGTTGGCTACGTAAGATATTTTCAATCCGATTAGACGAAATGGTGGCTTACTGGTTAGAACTGTCACCTTGCACCTTCAGGGTCTAGGTTCGATTCCCACCTGTGTGCATGGAGTTTGCAGGTTCTCCTCCCACTTGGTGGGTTCCCTCCTACAGTTCAAAGACATGTCTCCTCGGGTAGGCTCCAGGCCCACGTGACCTTGTATATGTGTATGGGTTTCCTCTGGGTTCTCTGATTTTCATTCAGCTCCCAGTACAATGCCGGAACGTGGACTGATTACAGTAAATTGTCCCTATGTGTGAATAATTGTTTAAAAAAAATAATTATAGAATTTCTTGAGCTGTGTTTCAATATATTTCACACAAACACACACACACACACACAATGGTAATGGGTGTCAGAAAATTCTCAGGTTTATTAACAGCGTAGACAAGGTATTCAAATCTTTCGGCCAAACACCTTGCGTCATGCACACCTGTTACATCAAATAACGAAAAAGCCATTAACACGTTCCAGTTACGTTTCAGGGAAGCAAAGGGGTTGCTGACACAACCCTTCCATTTTGTCCACTATTGGGACCAGCACTGCAACCAGTGGATGGTGTTTGAACCTGAGCCTTCCACATGCCAGGCATGTAGCCTGGAGAACCGTTTGAGAACCCTTTGACATGTAATGCCAGTAGGTTAAATATACAGTATATACATGTATATAGTAATATACATGTCACAGGCACACTGTCGCCTAGCAGCTCCATGGTTGGGGTTCGATTCCCACCTCTGGTCTGTGTGCATGTAGTTTGCATGTTCTCCCCGTTCGTGGGGGTTTTCCTCCAGGTACTCCGGTTTCTTCCCACTGTGCAAAGACATGCAGACTAATTGATGTTCCCAAATTGCCCGTAAGTGTATGAATGAGTGTATGAATTATAGAAGATGAATGAATGAATGAATGAATGAATGAATGAATGAATGACTTAAATTCCACAGCAGCCCCCACTAGCATGCCCTTGTGCCTTCATATTTCTGACCAGTAGATGGCACTAGCATATCAGCTCACCTAAAGAGCCGACTCTTTCAGTTCATTCGGCTAATTTATATACTGTTTCAGATTAAATAGTTATTCATTGGCTATATGTGGCTACAATTGCTTTTCTATCTTGTAAGTAATCAAATAACAATATTTACACACAGTATAATTAAATGATTCGCCGCGTTAAAGAAAAAAAAATATCTCGAGCCAGCTCTTAAAGTTGACCTAAAAGATCCGAATAAAAGAATCGACTCCTGTGTGAACGACTCATCATGGATAGCGCAGTGAATGATGTTAGCGCACTAGTTACACACGGTTGTATATAACGTTATCTACATGTAGACCCTTACTTCATGTTTAAAACATTTAAGAAAAATGAACGGGATGCCCAGTACCGCGGTAATTCAGATTACCAACCTGTCCGCGTCTGTTACCAGCGAACAAATACGAACTCTTTTCGGTTTCCTCGGGGATATCGAGGAGTTGCGGCTCTACCCTCCAGAGTAAGTGCATCCCTCGCGGGCTAGTCCAATCAGGAAACACCGAGGATGTCCAGGCCTGTACACGGAGTGTTAGCAAGCAAGCTGCAGAGCTGTTTATATTGTTCGGTGCAAAAAAACTAACTTTTACGTTTCTTGGAGTTGTCGAGTAAATGCGTAAGATTTTTTTGTGCGCTAGAAATTGTTTATACAAAAAAAATATACAATTGTTTTTTAGCAATAACCTTAACGAAAGCTAGGACGCTAACTAGCTGGATTAGCTTGTGACTAGCTAGCGTAATCTTTATAAAACGCAAAATATCCACAAATACAAAGGAGTACATGGTTATATGCATGAAAAATGAAAACGCATACATGTTAGAGGAAGCACATTTATCAAAATGTTTTCTCAATGTGGATATTGTTTCCAAACAAGCTGTATATATGTTTTTTATGATTTACATTCAAGTAGTTTATACATTAGTCAGCAACTTCAAGATAGAAACGACTTTAACCTTTTAATGTTAGATAAAATGGATAAGTACAGTGTAAGAAAGCACAATTAGACGTTTTATGAGATGTTTGACACCAAACAGACTAAAAACAGGTAAGGGACCGTCTATAAAGTGACAAACTGTGAATAAGATGAAGATCTCGACCAACTACTAGGCAGTAATAATGCACACTTTACTATGATACTGTTATTGGTAAGACAACTCTACCAGACATAGATTTCAGAAGGTGTTGAGATCCAGATTGTCCTTTGAGATCCTGCTCCATATTGGTATAATTACATAACATCACAGTGGCTGATTCATCAGTTGTACGTTCATGCCAAAAATCGTCCATTCGAACACATCCCTAAGGTGCTTTGCTACAGTGGTCTCCAACCGGTTTTATATCAGTGTTTCCCACAGGTCTGAAATATACGTGTAGTGATCGCCAGCGGAGCGGGCTGGCATTACCCGCCCAAACAAAAGTAGTCTACTACGTACAACAAACAATAAATACCTATGACAATTAAAACAATATTTTTAGGGCCCAAGCATTATGACATTAGCCCTATGTCAAAATAGTATGTGAAGGACCATCTCGGTCTTCTAAGGATTATTAGGGTCCAATCGTTATAACATCATAGCTTTGGTAGTGCTGAGGTTGTTTGCGAAATGGAATTTTATATTCTCCGCCTAGGGAAATTATACAGTACAATCGCCACCAAATCTGGCCAATATGATCTCAAGACATCGAGGATGCAAAACGGCTCAGCCGTTTGAGATATCAGTTGTATGGATGGTTATGTCTATGTGGCGCCTGTCACATCGGGCACCGGGTATCACCCCCAAGATATGCGCAGTTACAGTACCTGTAACGCAAACTTGTAAATAACTGCCACAGAAACGTTGGGTTTGAGATATCAAACGATGCCTTAACCTTAAGGCGAGAGGTGGCTAATGAGTTCCCGAGTGGCGTCACATCATTGAGTTGATTGGGCCTGATCATCATTGCTTGCAACTATATTTTATTTTAATTTTTAGATTTCAGTTAATTTAACATTTCAGAGATTCAATATACAAACCCTCCACTCCATCTACCCAAATGTGAAGAGTAAGACGAAGTAAAAAACCAAACACTTTTTTTTGTGTATAACGATGGCACTGTATGTCAGAGCGTGACAAAAAAGTTTTAGCCATTTTTTTGCATTACCATGTTTTAATAAATGTATATTGGATCAGGATTGTGTGATATGGAGTTCTCCTTACACGTATACTTAAAAAAAAAAAAAAAAAAAAAAACATAACCTAATACGATGAATAGAATTTTACTTCATTTTAACCAGCTATACACCAATCACTGAGCAAAAACTAAAAAAAGAAATTGGACAGGTTTGTTGGATCCCTCATTTTTATTGTTGCTTTATTTATTTATTTATTTATTTTTCTGAGCATCAGGAAGTAGTACATGTGTTCATTATTACAAACGATCGTATTTAATCAAGTGTATAATATAGTGCGCTTTACAGCAGTCTATTTGTAAGGACAAGTTGTCCGTAAGCCTGGTGTTAGTAATCTAGGGACTGCCTGTATATATTTCATGTTCGCTTGCTTTAAGCATGAACCTAATTGGTCATTCTTGTCTGACCTCCCAAAACAAAATGTTTTCTGCCCAGAGAACTGATTCCAACAGTTTTTTCATTTTCTGTTTTTTTCCCTTTTTCTTTTTAATTTTTACACCTTTTCCAAACAAACAAACAAACAAAAAAAACTAGATACCATACCAAGACATCTGGTATATGAGAGTGAAACTCTAATATGTTCCAGATTCATTCCATGTAAATTAAGCCTTTTTATTTGGTTTTAATTAACAGAAGCTTATTAAGCTTATTGCTTATGAGAATTTAAAAAAAATTTAATATCTCAAAATATTAGAATTACTTTTGTCAGATCAATCAAAAAATGATTTCCAGTAAATAAATAAAAAAATATATATTAATTTTTCACTTGATACTTGGTCAGGGTTCTTTTAGCGTCATGGCATTTCACTACTGAGGCAATATTGAAGACCAGGTTGCTTTGATATCAGCCTTTAAGCTGTATGTTTTTTAAATTTAATTTAATTTTTTATTTTGGTCGTGAGTTTCTCATATTCCGCTTGATAATACCCCATCGAGAATCAGGCCAATCGAGCACAGTAATATAATGGTCAGCAATCCAGTTAGTGGCATTTTTGGCACTGACTTACCCTTTGTAGAGGGCGTTGATAATCTTTTGGACAACTGTCAAATCAGCTGTCTTCCCCATGTGTGAACTAAACTGGACTGAGAGAAACGTGGTATTTGCAGTGCTGTGAATAAACTTTAAATAAAATATTCTAATATTTTCGAGATCCTGGATTTTCGATTTCATAATCTTTTTTTAATCAAAATTGAAAAACCAAAAAAAAGGCTTGAAATATTTCACTTTACATGTAATGAATCTTAAATATCTTTTTTTAAATTATATTAAATTACAAAATATTATCTTTATTTTTTTAATGTACATATATATGTATTGTGCTTTTGTGTGCCTGTTCAATATAAAATATTTATAATACATGTTTATAATGAATAATAATATAAATATATTAAATAATTGAGTGAATGTCTCTTTTTTTTTTTTTTTTTTTTTCCAGCCACACACCGCTTTCCTTTTCATCGAAAGTATGTTACATAAAATACAAGGACCCGAGCAGTGTTGGCGTGGCTCAGCATTTAACCAACACTGTGTTTATTGATCGAGCTCTTATTGTTGTGCCATGTGCAGAAGGTTAGTAACCTCTTCCTTGTGTTCCCATTTTTTTATTTTATTTTATTTTTTTAATGTTTACAGATGGCTTTAAGGATCGCCTGCAGTGTTGTTTGACATTTGCTTACTCGCGTTTTGTCTGTAGAGTTAGTGGATGGAGAAATACTTGGAAGCTTGAGTTGTTTAATAGAGAAATTGAGAGTTGATGGTAATGTTTATAAAATATGTTTGATGTGGTCGGGTATGGGTAGATCTATCAGTGTAGGGGTAAAACGGTTTACAGCCTGTAACAGAGGTTTTCAACTCAAATTCATCTGGTTGAGCTGAAATTCCTTAATTACAAAAAAAAGTTAGATGAGCCACACAAGTTTCCTGTTTAATGCTTGTTTTATTTTGCTTTGTCACCATACATTGAGTTCAGGGCAGTGAATAAACATGTACTTCTCAGACCATTCAACTATAGCCCTATTTGGACAGCATTATATTTCATATAGTCATTTTATATCCAACAGTGTAGTGTATCAGCTCAAAGCTCTCTCACGCACACATCTCC
>JAQMYL010000017.1:5170146-5192150 GCA_030014365.1 Clarias pachynema | reverse complement strand
GTACAATAACTCCAAAGCTCTTTTTTGTAAACACACTGAACTTTTTTATTTTATTTTTTCCTTAATAGGGAAAGACGGAAAGACAGAGATGGGAAGATGAGGAGAGTGGATGATGCTGATGACAGGAGACGGGACAAAAAAGGAAGAATGCCTTTTAAAGGTTACAGACAATCCTCCAGATCCCCCAGCAACAGCAGGTCAGCGAAATATTCACTTACAACATCCTCACTTACAACGTGCCACCTATTTAAATAGGTACTTGCAGTAGAAGTCACTTTATTTTTTTTGTTGTTTTGTTTTTTGCAGGGGACAAAGAAAGAGGAGCAAATCACGCTCTAGATCTGTAAGGAAGAAAGCGAGGTCTCCGTCACCAAAGAGGTCAGTAGAGCGCGTGTTGTGATTTGATTGGTTGTTGTAGCGGAATGTGAAGAAGTTTCATATTTTTGTTTCTTTCCTCAGAGGTAAGAAGGACCGGTGGAGAGAACATGGCCGGGGCAGCAGTAAGGAGTGGAGAGAGAGATCAACATCCAGGAGGAGGAGCAGAGACTCAGACAGGCGGGAGAGCAAAGCAAAGTCCAAACAAGTGAGTCGGATACACGCTAACCCGACTCTAACCCATCCGATTTATTTCATATGCACGTATTTAGAGAAACGATATGAGCAAGACCACCGCCAGGATTGCCACAGACAAAAGTCACTTTTTCTTTTTTTTTTTGGTGTGCTCGTTGTTAAAAGTGATCAAGCGAACTGAAAAACTTGAACCCATGTATTACAAATGCATTTGTTAAAAGTTGATTTAAAGCACAAAACGTTCAGTACTGTGGCTGGCGTCGGAGGCTAAGTGACGTACATGGTGTGAGATAAGCCGTAACAGCAGGATGATGCGGCCGTGTCTGAGACTCCGGTGCTCTAAATAGAAGGCGATAATTATTACAGATAGGTATCAAAAATAAAATAACGTTTACCTGCAAGCTTGTGTCGTCACTTGAATGTGGTCGATTGCAAACAGTTTCACTATAATGGCCTACTTCTAAGGAACTGCGAGTGGGGGAAACAGATTGTTTTGATAATATACTTCAAAACACGATTTTATCTTTGGAAATGGGGCCAAAGATTTTTTTCGTAGTACTTTGTGGGCTTTAAGATTTGTCGTTTTATATTTTATTTAAATATTTAAATTTTTTTTATTAAAATAAAATTAAAATAAATAAAAACAATAAAAAAAATATTTTATATTTTATTTAAATATAATATATATATCGTTTTATATTTTATTTATGCGTACAGCAAGAAAATTCTTGTAAGGTTTATTATCAGAGGCACTTTCCGTTAAAATTCCCGGGAAAGACAGTTGGTGTAGTTTGATGAATATCTGCTTTTTCTTCGTTAAAGCTGAAAGGTCAGATCTGCCACAATTAAAGGTCCGAAAAATTAAAAAGGAAAAACATATTTGGATGCGAGAGATTCTTTTCTTTTGATGTGTAACGTAAATGTGAATGACCTGCCATCAATCATTTATGATTATTATTATATTAAAAGGCATTCATTATTCAAAGTTCACTTCTCGATCATTTTTGTGTCCGTCATCGTCAAACTTTTCTCCTTATCAACAGCTCGTCGTTCATGGCAATTTGACCACAGACCCTTTATTCAGGAGCACAGAGGTGCACAATCTTTTTCGATTTTCTCATAAGATCACCCTTTCCCTGTACAATGTTGGAAAATGGTTGCATGTTCACTGGGCAGGCGACACCTTTTTCCTTATAAGACTCACCTCTATAGTGGATGATTCGCACGGCTCTGAACAAAATATGAGTGGGGAAAAATTATTATTAGCATTTAAAAAAAATTTTTTTTTACTTAAACATGCTTGAACATGTACAGTTGAGATTTATATCTGGTACGAATTCATTCCAGGCAAGAAGAAATGTAAGGAGTCATCATTTTTATATCTTGTGCTCTGAATCAACTTCATCTATGCACCATTTTTACTGGTTCTTCGTTCCTGTATTCTGATTGGCTGTGTTTCTACAAAGGGATTTTTAAATTAGAATTTTGAAATTTAAATTTAAAGCTACTGGCAGTTTAAACATTACAGTTGGAGTAATAACAGACATGCTGTATTTCATGGTGCTAACAGTAACTCCACTTCACTAACTTCTTCACTACTGGATTATAACAAACGGTTTTATTCTTTACATACTGCCTCGTACTTTAAAAACAATGAATCGACCAGTATGTTGGATTTTCTTTCTTAGACGGAGAGCAGGTACAGTCAGAAGGAACAGGACTACGAGAGCGATGGTGAGGACATGGGCTCGGGTGTAAGCGAAGACTTCTCTCCTCACGCCATACACAACGGCAGATACAGCAACACACACGCAGATGACACCGAGGAGTTCTCCACAGCTGACTGAACTATGGACAGCTCACACTTCCCTGGGGTTCACATACTTGAAATGATGTTTCTTTTTGTACAGTGTTTCTCTCTCTCTCTCTCTCTCTCTCTCTCTCTCTCTCTCTCTCTCTCTCTCTCGATCTGTCCATCTATCAATCATGTTATTTGATCCTAAGAAGTGTATTTTTGTTTTTTTGTGCTCATTATATACGAGTGCTATATTGAAATATACTGTATGCTTGTGTATATAGTTCAGGATTTGTTTCCGTTCGTCATTTATTTTTAGCTACAGTACGAGGCACCTCATGGACCTGTCTCGCTACCCTTCACCCTAATGTTTTCACTAATTTTTTTTTTTGTTTGTTTTTTTTGTATTGCCCCCCCCCCCCCCCCCCCTAAACACACACACACACTCATTCATGTAGTTATGTGAATATCCTTATATATTATGAGCATAACTTTAGTAATTACACGTGTAAAGAAAATATAAGGTGGGAAAAATACACTTAGTATGTAAAAAGTGCCTGGGGGAAAAACAAGTTGCACATGTTATGTATAATTATAAAACATAGATATAGCTTGTGCATTTATCTCACTCATTAACAAGGCTGGTAGTCGATGCTTTTTAGATGTATGTTTTTTCACAATATTTTGCATAAACCAGTAAATAATGATATAGAGGTATACAGTAGTTTTACTGTACAGTGTTATTAATCCATATATCAGAATTTTCTGTTTTTCAGCAGTTTTTCCTTGTCATTTTTTTATGTCTTCAAATTTGAAGTAACTAATAGTGATATCTGCCTGTACGGTTTTATAAACTAATTTGAGTTCCGCATCGTCGCATTCAAGTATGGGAAAATTATTTTTTATAAAGTTATGTTTGGTCCGAGATGTAGATTAATCATGCTTGTGTGTGATTGTAGTTGAGTGCACATGTTTGCACACCCTTAGGACAAAATGATGGTAAGACAAAAACAGAAAGTGTTCATTTCAGTAATGAAGGTTTGCAGTGTACAGTATGTAGTGATCAAAATTTGCGTTTCTTTTTACATGTGTGATAACCGTGTTCTCTGTATTGTTATCTAATCCGTTTTGGAGTCACTGGAAGTCTAATTGCAGGATGTACCCATGTTTCATATTGACCTTCCTAGAGCTGTAAATTATCGTAAAACTGTAAAACAAAGGTTTTTTTTTTTTTGGAACAGCAGAAAAATATAGGCGGTGCAAAACTTTTTCACTCCATGTATAACTATTGAAACTAATATGTAAAAAAAAAAAAAAAAAAAAAGTGCACCTCAAGAGAGATGATTCTTGACCTATATTATTTTGTGTGATTCTGTGGATATATTGGACCTATTTTTGGTAACAAGAAATCATTTAAAATGAATAAATATTCCCTGATACATACGAAAGATGTGACTAAATAATGATTTCACGCGGTTCATACTAGATGGAAACATCTTGATTATAGTATTTACTGATAAGGAGATGGGTTACAGTAACATCTGAGAGGTTCATTTGATCAAGAGTCAGGAGTTCCAGTCGTGTTTTCGGATGGAGGGCACGAATGTCGAAGGTACTCCTGACCTGGATCCGATGACGATACTCCCGAGCCAGACAGTGCCAGAGGCACAGTCGGGCTGAGCTGATGGAAAAGCTCCATGGTGGTGTAATCGCTCATAAAGGCGGATGGTGGGTTTGCCTCAGCTGTCGAGACAGACTGTACCCCTAATAATCTAGGAGAGTCATTTATATCATTCGCTCCTGCAGGCGATTCTTCTCTAGAGCTTTCGTCTAGATCACTGTCTATGGGAAAAGCCTCATCAGGTGTGGAGTCTCTTGCACTTGAAGTTGTAGGAGATGAAAGAGGCTCGTCATTTTTTGAAGCAGGAGATGAACTGGGTGTAAAGGTGACTTTCGTACAGTCCTGAGAGACATTGCAGGCAGAACGTGCCTCCTTTTTGGCTTCCAGCACAGACACGTGTACCTCCGTCTCCTCACGATTAGGCCAATGCAGGAGCTCCATCACCTCCTGGAAATAAATAAAGAGCAAAAATATTGTCAGTACCGATACTTAAATAATAGATGTTGAATGTCATCCCCTTTTTTTTTGTTGTTGAATAATGACAGTTTGTTACTTTACTTTCAGATCTCTTTCTAAGAAGGAACTTGAACTGCAGTTCAAATTAGTTCCTCGAACTAATTTCCAGGAAACATGTTACGTTAGAATTAGTCAGATGATGTTGATTCATTTTCTATAACTGCGGCTCTGACTATAGTGATGACTCGATTTCAAATCACGAGCGTGTATGAGTAAGCTGGACCGGTCTAAGGTGGACAATTTATATAATCTATTACTAATACAGCAATTGAATTTTAAATGTTATTTATTAATGGAAAATGCGTAAACATTGATATTGTGAAACTTTTTTAAAAACTTAGTTTTAATTATTTTTTGTATATAGCTTTATTGTAAATTGAATTCAGATTTTTAAATATCATATTCACCATATTCATATATTTGTGTAAAACGTAAATTTTTTTGTGTAAATAAAATTTGTGTTAATTTTTTTTTACATTTTTAACAGATTTTTAAACATTTTTAAAAATAATTATTACTTTTAAGTCATAATAAGAATTTCACTGCATGACGTGCTATTAACGGTGGTGTACGTGAGTTTAATTTGTCTCTCTATTTAACATTGGTTAAAGGAGTCTCCAATGCCCGGCCATTGTAACAGCAAGTTTCCATCACTGCAGTGTCTTCAACCAAGAAAAACCGAGACTGGGGGAGGAAATCATTTATAGCTGTTACTTTGTGAGTAATCAGGAACTTGTTTCAATTATGTATGTATGTAAAGGTAACTGTAAATCATCATGTATACCTTTATGCCTCAGGTGATTTATTCCTTATTTATCATGAAAAAAACAGTTGAGATTCCCTCAAAACTTCTAAGACTTTATTCTGTCAAAGTTAACATTAATCTTATATGGGAGAAATTTGGCTTGGGAGTAAAAACACAAGCGATCGTTCAGGGCCAAAATGTCTTTACATCCAAGAATTATCAAATACGAATTTAGCGTTCCAATAGAGCTAATATTCAGAGCCTTAACACTCACCATTTCCTGGCAGCCTTCAATTTTCTGCACAGCGTTACTGTTGCAGGGGTTGGGTATACTCGGCCATAGCAGTTTCTTCGATCTAGATGGAATGTGTTTGGTGTCAAAATTTTCACGTCTTTTTGCAGTCGAATTATTATACTTAAGGCGCTAGAACGTTCAAACTGGGGCTTTACCTTTTCAAAATCCTGAAGCACAGATGAGTAGCAAGCAGCAGAGCAATTAAACCTGCAATTAGTCCTGCGACCATTCCAGCAATAGCCATGGAGTCTAAGAGAGCAGATATTTAATTAGATTTTAGATCCATTACCGAATGATCAACTTGTGAAACCTGCAAATGTTCTGCACAGGAAGCATACGGAAAGACGCTAATCCTCAGTGGCTATTATAGGTCATTAATATGTTGAAGGTATTTATCATAATAAAAAAAAAAAACGGGCAGAAGCTCCATTTCTAAAGTAAGCGAATGTAATTATGGTATAATGTAAATACACCACCATTTAGAAACAGGTCGGGGTATTGTATACGAAGCAAACTAATGTTGGTTTAACATTTAAGTTCGTGGCTATTTTGAGTCATTCTTATACAATGTTGGGGTACCAACAGAATTTTTTCGTGATATCCAAATATCAGAGGCGGTGTGGTGGTTAGCATTGTCGCCTTGCACCTCCAGGGTCCGGGTTTGATTCCCATGCTTGGCGGGTTTCCTCCGGGACACTCCGGTTTCCTCCCACAGTCCAAAGACCTGCAGATTAGGCATTCCCAAATTGCCCATAGTGTGTGTGTGTGTGTGTGTGTGTGTGTGTGTGTGTGTGTGTGCCCTAAGCACCCTGTCCAGGGTGTACCCCACCTCGTGCCCTAAGTCTCCTGGGATAGGCTCCAGGCCCACCCGCAACCCTGAATACAGGATAAAGTGAGTGAATGCGTGATGCAAATTTCGGGGCAATATAAATAAAGTGTAACTGCAGCGGACAAAATAATGATGGACTACTATTGGGACCAAACACTAGTCCAATGGAATGGCAAACATTGGCTATGGCTATGATTGGCTTGATGGAAAGGCTAACATTGTTTTAATGGACTGGCTACCATTGGCCCAATGGAATAGCTAAGATTGTTCAAATACAATTCTAACATTGGTTCAATAAAACGGTGTGATTGGTCCAATGGAAAGGCTAACATTGTTTCAATTAACTTGATAAGATTACCACAATAGTATTCTAACATTGGCTCAATGGACTGATAAGATCGGCCCTATGGAAAGACTAACACTGGTTTAATTGACTGGCTAAGATTGACCTATTGGAATGTTTGACACGGCTCATCATCAACTTCTTATTTGTGGTGTTGCATAAATAACAAGTGTGACCACACAGAAATTATCCACTGTTATAAACCATACATCCGCATCATCATGTTAGCAAGAAAAAAAACGTACCCAACGTGTCAAAGCACTTCGATTCGCTCAGCTTTCCCTCCCCTGCGTCCGTGTAAGCGGACACCTCCACGCAGTACATGATTCCACTTCGCAGGTTCACCAACTCAGAGCTGTTCACGCTAGGATCCACCGTGATATCTGGCAACACATCCATATATGCAAAATGCAGCTAAATATGGTTGTGCACGTTTGATTTCAAGAGTACTTAACATTGGGCCCTCATAGCATTCACAAGAAATAAATGTCTGGTGTGCTGTTATAGGAAAACAATCAGCGGCAGTGTATCTTATGCTGACGCTAGAGACTTCCTATACTGCTGCTGGTGTTTATAATAAAATGAGTGCATGTTTCTAACCAGAATGGTTGTGGTGGTGGTGGTGTACCTTTTACAAAAATAACTCACTTTCTTTGATATTGCCTTGTGTGTAGCGAATGATGTAACCTTGCAGAAAGCCACGTAGTTCCTCCTCAGGTACCGGGTGCCATGTGATCACGAAGGAGCTCTCAGTAACATTAGAGCAGCTCACGTTCCCAGGAGCAGTTAGAGGCGCTGATAGAGGACAATATAAAGGTCTCTTAGGCTTTACAAGGTAGTGATGTTACATATACAATGGGATAAATAATTATTTGATCCCCTGCAGATTTTGTAAGTTTGCCCCACATCAAAACATCAAAACACATGGTCATAAACTGAGCTGCATTTTAATGAGTAAAGTAAGTATTTGATCCCCAAGTAAAACATGACTTAGAAACCCTTGTTAGCAAGTTTTTTGTAGTTGGTTACCAGATTTGAACACCAGGGATTCTGGTCCACTCTTTTTAACAGATCTTCTCTAAATCCGTAAGGTTTCTTGTCTGTCTCTTGTCAACACGAATTTTTCATCTCCCTCCATACATTTTCTGTAGGATTGTAGGATTCTATAGGATAAACCACTCCTTTGTTACCTTGGCAGTATGTTTCTGGTCATTGTCATGCTGGAAGACCCATCCACAACCCATCCTTAGTGTTCTGGTTGAGGGATCTGGCGGAGGTTTCGCAATACATGGCCCTGTCCATTGGCCTCTCAGTATGTTTAGCAGAGAAACAGCCCTAAAGCATGATGTTTCAACCTGCGTGGTTGACTGTAGGGATGCTGTTCTTGGGGTCATAGTCGGTAATCTTCTTCCTCCAAATACGGCGAGTCGAGTAGATGCCAAAGAGCTCAATTTTGGTCTCATCTGACTATAGCACTTTCTTTCAATCCTTCTTTGTTCATTGGCAAACTTCAGACGGGCCTGTACATGTGCCTCCTTGAGGAGGGGGACCTTGCAGGCGCCGCAGGATTTCAATCTATGGTGACGTACTGCGTTACCAATGGTTTGTTTGGTGACTGTAGTCCCAACAAGTCTTGAGATCATTCGCAAGCTCCTCCCATGCAGTTCTGAACTGATCCCTCACTTTTCTCATGATTATCCTTACCCCATAAGGCGAAATCTTGCAAGGAGCTCCAGAATGAGGGCGATTGATGGTTATTTTGTATTTCTTCCATTTGTGAATAATCGCTCCAACAGTTGTCTCCTTCTGACCAAGCTTCTTGCTAGTGGTCTTGTAGCCCATTCCAGCCTTGTGCAGGTCTACAGTCTTGTCTTTGACAGATCTTAAGTCTTACCCATGGTGATGAGGTTTGAATGGTTTGAATCCTGTGTACGGGTGGCTTTTATGCACGTAGGAGCACCTTCTTAAATGAATCTGTGTACCACGTTGTGTATGAGCACATAACCCGTCTGTGGGAGCCGGGAGAATTATTGTTATGGTTCGAATACTTCTTTTACTAACTGAAAACGTCATAAGATTTATATAATGTGTTTTATCTGGATTTGTGATTGACGTTCTGTCTCCATACTTTAAAATAAAAATTACAGAGCCTTCATTTCTTAGTAAGTGGGCAAACTTACAAAATATTCTTGGAACCAACAGTAAACATTTTCCCCACTGTATGCGTATGATTTCTTTTTTCTATATGTGCAACCGAGTTATGATATTTACTATATTTATGGTGTGAAACAGAACTCACTTCCTTCAGTGAGGTAGACCTGAGCTCTCCCATACGTCTGATCGCTGTTATTTTCTTTCTTTAAGTTGCAGGTTTCCTTTTCGTGCCTGGCATGCAGGAAGAAGTGGTATCTCTTATAGGGCTGAAATGCGACTGCACATAAAGCAAAAGGAAATGCTTAGAATAGATGTAACTCGTGTGGTATGAGACATATGTAGTCATTTTATTTTTAAGCCATATCTATATTAGCTTGAAGTATTGAAAGAACATCTTCCTATAGGGTTATAAAGCACATCGTTCAAGATTATCTACTGTCACAAATTCCATCAGCATATTTGATATATTATTATTTCTAGTACTAGTAATTATACACAAAATGATCAGCTCTGAATTGTGAGCCTTTTGGCATCGAAGGCATTAGGAACATAATGCTGGGTAATGCATAAGACACCTGATGTGTATTGTCTTTTCATGAAATATTTCATCAATGAATACCTGTTACAATGTTTTAGAACACTGTAAAATAAATAAATAACTTTTTCTTTGATCTATAATCTTTCTATCTATAATGAAAGGTGAGGGCCTTATAACCAGATTATAATGCATTCATGAGATTTTGTTCAGTATTATTTATTACGCACTGTTTTATAATTAATTACATGGAAAAACTGTTATTGAATAATGAGTCTAAGGAATCAGGCACACTGTTTATGATGCATTACAACCATGTAAATAGACTTATGTTTTATATAATTGTTTTTTAAAAAGACAACAACCAAAAAAAAAGAAAAAACAGGCACACATTCTAATATTTCGTTAACCGCCTTGACACCTATCTGTGTGCAATGTTGTGGCCAGTTCATGTGTGACAAAGCGTTCCTCATGCTTCTCTTTCACAATTTAAATCCTGGAATATGCCTGTGTCATCTAGGAAGAAAAACTCCCTAGATGTGATGACACCCTGGTCATTCAGTACATTCAGGTCGTCAGCTGACTTCATTTTATTGCCACATAACGTTGCTGAGTCTAGACCTGAGCAACTGAAGCAACCCCAGATCATAGGACTGCCTCCAGAGGCTCGAACAGTGGCCACTATGCATGATGTCTGCATCGATTCATATGATTCCCACCTTACCCTGACACGCCCATCGTCCTGGAATAGGGTCAATCTGGACTCATCAGACCAAAGATTGGACACCAAGTCCAATCTTTATGCTCTCTAGTACACCAAAGCTTTTTTGTTTATTTTTTAATGTCTCATTAACAAGTGGGTTTTTATGGCCACACAGCTGTTTAGTCCCAATCCTGTGCGTATGGAAATTCACTATTAAGCACAGCTTTGATCACGCGAACTTCATCACGCGTTTAAGTAATCTACATTCGTGGTCATTCATGTTTTTTTTTTTTCCCTGACCAGCTTTCTTCATTTTCTCAGATCACCTCAGTTATGAACTCAATTCTAGTCATTCTAATATTTTCTTTGCTTGATGCAGGTCAATAATTCGACCCTCCTGAAACGGTGTCTTATGTTTTGCCGAGGCAGTGTACATGTACAGTATATCATAGTGTGAATGAATGTATTCCTACATTTAATTTCATATTTGTTCAATGTTTTTTAGAATGTGTACTGTAGTACCTGTCTGAGTTTGGATAGTATGGAAGGCTCTCTTCTCGAAGAAGGATCTGTAGGATATTTTCTCGTTTCTCGCCCACCACTCTACAGAATAGCAAGGATATTTCTTGGATAGTGTTGTATTCCATGAAAGCCTGAAGCTGTCGTTACTCATCAGAGTAACCTTAAATGCTTTGTCCAAATCTGGTACAACAAAACAAATGTAGGTTAGTTACTTGAGTATAGATATAATATTGAGGAATAGCTCTGCTTCCTGAAGGACCTTTTTGCCTTTAATTTTTGGCAAATCTCTCATTTTCAGTCAACTCCATCTACCTGAAAATTTAACTTAAGGCATGAACTAGTGAGAAACAGGTGCTGATTATTATGACAGATAATCAGGGCGATGATTGGGATACTGGTGATGCTGAATGCTAAGTGTTTGGAAAAGATGAGAGGGGAAATGAGGTTGCTGCTGAGGTTGTTACAAAATCAGCCAATCTTAAAAAAAAAAGTTCTAATTTCTTTCATTTATTCTATATACCTTAAATTCATTTAATATGAAGAATTTGAAGTTACTCAAGACTTTTGCGTATTTGTTTGCACAGCACTATATACAGAGGGGCCCAAAAATGGTTTCTATCTAAATTATGGCAGCAATGTATAGTATCTGTATATGAATATGTGAGACGGCCTACCACTCTGCTCCTCCATGGCGTCTATGATCAGGTCCGCACTGGGCGAAAGTCCGGCTTTATTTAAGGCTCTGATGCTGAGATTGTAGGCGGAATAGCACAGGAACAAAGTGACCGTTTGTTCTTTGAGGAAATAAGTGTCGTCTTCAGCAGATTCTCCAGACACCTTCTGAACGGTCACAGTGTATTCTTCCACCGCCTGACTGTTCACATACTGAATGTAGAAAAATGATGGGGGGGGAAAAAACAGAGCCAACATAAGCAATTCATAGACTTTTGAAAGTGGTTGAATTTACTAAATGTAATAACTTAGCATATCTGAATAATAATGAAAAAAACAAATTATATTCTAAAACATTTTCTGATCAAATCAACATTACACAAGTAGTGATGCATTTCCCAGAGCTGATGAAATACTGTAACTTTTTGCCTTAGAAAGAAGAGTAAAGAAAAACGAGATGTGCCTGTACCTCCCACTGCACGGTTAGTTTCCTCTGTCCAGGTTGGATCGGATCGTCCCAGGTTTCTTTTATGACGGGTGCTTCTACCAGCTCTGATGAGAAAAATAGATTAAAAGTTAACATCTGGCTGTGAATAGGCAGTTAGACCAAATTCAGTGAAGCACTTGTAACAAGTACCGTCTTTTAACTTGTTTTTTAAAAGAAAGAAATAAAACACAACAGTGTTAAAGTGTAGCATGTCATACTTTTTTTCTTTCTTTCTATTTTTTAACTTAGTTAGTTCTGGTTCTTATTGATGCTTGCCTATATAGTCGTTTCCTCACCATTGTTCTTACTCGTTTCTTCTCTTTTTGAAGATAAGATGAAAAAAATGCAGCTTGTCATTTTACAAAGAGCCAGAAAGGTATAAAGAATCGTGTGTTCTGTGTTCCTTGCCCTGCAGGGAAAGTGACTGCACTGACGTGAAATCTGAGACACCGCAGACTCTTTCCATTCACTGTGTTACTTTGAGGGTAAGAGTTTTTACTGATTAACATCTAGAACGAGTCAAGTCTTTAAGGAATCACTTATGTACAGTAAGATGTATGCAGATCTTTAATATTTAATCCATATCTACTGTATATCGGCTTGAAGTATGAACAAATACCTTCCTACTAGGTTATAATGCAATTATAAGGATTTCTTCAGGATTATTTACCATCAACATTTTGATATAACATTTTTATTATTAATAATCATATACATGATCAGAAGGTCCTATCATATTATGAATGTCATGACTAATGATGTAACCTGGTGGGACTGTGATGATTTCGCTCCAGGGACATTGAGGACAGTCAGAAGTGACATTACACCGAATTTGCATTTGATATGCTTGATCGGAGACAACGTTTCCCACGGTGCAGGCTGTCTTGTTCCGGGATTCTACCTACAACATGAGAAATACAGTAACAGACGCATTGAAAACCCTGTAAGTGAATGCACTCTTTACAAAACTGTTCATATACTGTAGCTAACTAAAAGAGATTAGTCATAAATCTGGCAACATGATGAATAATTGGTTGAGGCTATATACTGTATATAGCGATTATATAAATAGCTAGCTACCTGACTACTTAAGCACTAGCACAGGCCTTGCTAACTTATCTAACAAAAAAAAAAAGATATTGAAATTAAATTTGCAATCTTGTAGATGCTACGCAGTGCTAGTTAATCATTTCCTTTAATATCACTTGGTTAAGCTAATGGTCATATCTCAGAAATCTAGCGGATCCACTTGCTTACTGTAATAATTTAACTGAAACTAACACTATATTTGCCTTTCGTCTACTTATGAGTAATAACGTAACTTTCTCATGCTCTTAGTCATCGAGTATCATGAAAAAAACCTCCCTAGAGTTAAGGATGAAGTTCAGTCAACTGGGGTTACAAAATGACTAGCATAGTATAGTAATTTCTGGTTCGTTTTTAATATAGCTTAAAACCACTGTTAAATGTTGGCGTGTCTGTACATCGAAGATATTTGCGGAAAAATTATTTCGTACGATGAGTAATAGAACACATCATGGAGACTCTTATACGGATGTGATGCGGCAAAGTGGATCAAAGTTGGATCCGGATCTCCCATCTGGGTTGCCAGAGTTGAAGATCTTGAGTCTTCTCAGTCAGCTAATGATCTCACTAATGCTTTTGTGGATGAATGAACACAAAAACAGTAAAAAAAAAATTTATTTTTAAATCTAGAGTAAATCTTATTTTTCAGAAGACCAAAGTACAGTACAAGCAAGAGCGAGGATAGAAACCATGGGAAACCATGTCTTGTTTGAGGTAAGCTCATGGTCATGCTGGACCAGGTTTTGGTCCATTAGTTCTAGTGAAGAGACTTTGTAATTCTACATAATTGCACGCTTCCATCTTTGGGGAAGAACAACATACAGGTGTGATTTTTCAGGTGGGTATGAAACAAGCAACAGTATCAGAGAAATGGAGCATGGAGCAACCTATTAAATTATTATTTTTTGTTATTCCCCAAAGTTCTTTTGGTCCTTCCAATATTCAAAAGCTGTCGTAAGCAGAAGATTGATCTTTATCTTTACCTCTGTCCAGACATCAGTATTGTGTCTTCTGTACCTCAAAAGATACCGTTTCACTGGATCACTGCTGTCTTCCCATTTAGCCGTAACATTCAAATGACCATAATGTCTCCTGAAAGTCACGTTGACAGGTGGACCACACCGTACTGAAATATAATAAACATTACCATAAGTGTTAAAAAAAAATAAATAATAATAATAATAATAAAAGTGGTATTGTATATTGTATAGCTTGAAACTGGATTTCAATTGAATGAGCATACTTATATTTGATGGATGGCTGCTGAATTTTGAGAAGGCGCATCTCTTTGGATTGTCACTGTCTGCGAGGGCGCACGCTGTCATTTTCGCATTCGGGCGTAATAGAAATGGGTTTGTCATTTGTTGTTTTGTGAAGTTTGACTTATGCTGACATATTGATCTGTAAGAGACAATGTTCGTTTTTATCCCAATACAGCATTTTCAATATTCATAGCAAAGGTACGATAGATTACAAACATAGTAGTTCTAGCTGAAAAATTTTGATATTAAGACACATAAAAAATATTGAACATAATTAAATATTTCTTTGGAAAAAAAAGTTTTTTTTTGCAAGGATCTCTTAGAGGAACCTTGTAACAGTCAGAGGTAAAGCTGGAAGAATTTTTTCAACACAGGAAAGTCTTGAAGACATTTGCGTTTTGTGGTTTCTCACTAACAAGAGATCTTTCGTCTTATGAACTTTAACTTTGGAAACGAATAATCCAATTGACGGTAGTAACACTTCGTTTGGGCTGTATCACACAAAAGTGAGATTTTTTTTCTCCTATATATGACGGTCTTCAGAGTGAACGCGGACCTCAACGCAAGATTGTTGTGGAAAATTGCTAGACGCAAAGTAAAAAGCAAAAGTAAATTTAACAACTTACTGCTGTACGTAGAGATTCTGTCTGTCATATTGTCCGGGATTCCATGTGCAGTAGTATTTTATCACGGTTTTTGTTTTTAGTCCAAAGCAGCTCAAACACTGTTCTCCTAAAATGATCCACAGTTACAGTATAAACACTTTCGAATTGGAAAAACACATTAATGCACATTAACAGTGCTGATAGTGACGTTACCTTCTGAGACGTTACAATGTTTTTCATACCAGGTCATGTTTTTGCATGCGCAGAACGCTGGAAAATATGAAAAATAAAATGAGATATTAGTACACACAAACACACACATAAATAATTTATACTGTATGTACTGTGCTCATATATCCCACAAAATCTTACTCTAATTTTTTTTAACTTAGAAACTATAAAAGTGAAGCCAGACAGCATTTGTTTTTTTTTCTCTTTAATAAAACCCAAGTCTGTGCCAACAACATAGCATAGGTCAATGACGATAAAATATATACACCCGCTCACAAAAGTAAGTACACCCGTCTAACTTTGGTAAACATTTTAGTATATCTTCTCAAAGGACAATACTATAGAAATGAAACTTGGATATATTTTATGTCCAAGTATATATCGTTGCCAGTTATTTTTGACAATAATGGCTGTATGTTGAGTTATTTTTAGCAGTAAATCTGTACTGTTATACAAGTTGCACACTGACTACTGTAAAGTAGAAAAATATTCATTTCTGTAGTATTGTACCTTTAGACCATCGGTTGCTGAAATGTGAGCGGTGTACTCACTTTTGTGAGATAATTTATATGTATACTGTATGTATATGTATATATAATCATATCATATAATATAAGCATATACTACATATAGTATATGGGCCTCCGAGTGGCCCAGTGGTAAACTGCTCGCACTATCATCCGGAGATCGCTGGTTCGGTTCCCGGGTGAGGCTGTAACTTCTCGCAGCCGGAGGTCTAGAGCTCAGCGGTTGCCGGATGAGAAAGGAGAAAGGTTGGGCGTTGGGCTAGCAACCCGCCCCGTAAAAACTCAACCGCTACGGAAACAACGAAAGTCCTCTTCAATGGAGAACTCTTGTTGCCCTATGCACCGATCGGTGCTGGTGGCTTTAAGGATAAGGATATATAGTATATGCTTATATGAAAACAAAGATATCAAATTGCGCAGTAGTGTTTTCAGATTACATAAGACGACACGTTATAAAAGTTCTTATTTTAAAATGTACGTTATAAAAGTTACTTTCATAACGTGCAAATTTTACCACTACCGGAATATGGCAATGATGTCACAAAAATGTAGAACTCTCAAAATAAACATTATTATTATTATTATTATTATTATTATTATTATTATTATTATTATTTTGGTCATAGAAACAACCAAAAACAACCATAATCCACTATCCATGATCATGTGCTATTTCTTTGCCTATGTGGCCCATTTTATTTATTTTTTTGCTCAGTCATGTTTTTAGAAGTGGTTTAAAATGAAATGACATTCAGTTCCTGATCCCTACAGTATATGTTTATTAAAAATACAGCAAAAATATCACAACCCAACCCCATAAGAACGTGATACAGAATAGACAGATATACTGTCTCCTGATGGCAAATGGATTGACCCTTACCCCTTGGCCCTTTACCTTATTTTATAAAATCATAGAAATTCTCTTTGCATGCCCACCGAAAAGGAGAACGAGATGAAATCATTGACTGGATTTTAATCTGAACTGGGCAGGGCAGTTCCTCTTGAGAAAGACAATCTCTTTGGCAATTTAGGCTGGAGGTCCATCTTGTTGGAAGATGAACGTTTGAAGATGACTTGATTCCAGGTAAAATGGGAGTCAAAATGGCATCGTGTTAGCTTTTAGCTTTGGTTTTAGCCCCATAAGGAATGAAGATGACCAATGTTTTCCCCAAGGAATAGGCGGCAAATGAAAGCATGAGCGATTGCGCAATGCGCTTCCATTTATGCAGAAGTCAATGTTCTGCACGTTCAACGTTATCAATCTTTTTATGCTATCAATCAGTTTTACACACTATTCATGGCATTTCTGCTTTACTGCTTTGAAAACACGAGCAAGTGGATGAAAACACTTTTGCCCTGGATATCCTGATCCAGGGTGGTGCTCACTAGTGTACTTCCTGTTTCCTGAATTTTTCTCAGGAAGCCTCGAACGGTTATTGCCTGACATTTTCAGTCAGGAAATTCCCTCAGATTTTTTTTTTTCCGTTCGTAACACAAATGAGATGCTTATCAACTTTCACCCGCAAAATAAACGCGCCATTTTTTTTTGACGATTTCTTGTGGAAAACTGAGAGAGAAAGAAATGATGATAAGATGACTTAGAAAGGTTAAAAAAAAAGTAGCTACTAACTGAAAGTTGCTATGACTCATTATCATTTAATTTCCTGTTTCCATCTGATTATGACGGAAGCGTATCTTCCTATTTTCATCGAAGGACAGAGGCCAAGGTGACTGTAAGAGTGCCGTGGTGGCTTACAGAAGCCTTCTTCTCAAAAACCTTCTTTGGTGGGCGTAGTTGGTTCAGACTGTCATGGTGGGTGTGCCATGGGAAGTATTAGAGTATTCCCTAATGCCAGTGGCTTCTATCAGATGAATTATCTACATTGCAGCACTGTGTTGTTCAGGAATGATTTTAGGAACCCAAGAAGGGCATCAATTGTTTGCTTCACAATGCAAAAAAAACAACAAAAAAAAACAGACCGACTTCAGAAGCATTTCTGGTCTTAAAGTGGAAATCTTTTTTGAGAAAAATCCAGGACATTGGATGCCACAGGAGGTGCATGGCCAAATTAGTAACTTTCTTACTATATTATTATTGTTACTATCAATGTTATATTAAATATTGGTATTAGCTGCTAAAAAACCTCATATCAGTAAACCAGAAGTTCAGTAGATTATTTATTGTTGAATAAACTCTGGATAGGACACCAGATCATCACATGACCCCACACTCATTCACTAATCCAATGTATCCTGTATACAGGGTTGTGGTGGGCCTGGAGCCTATCCCAGGAGACTTAGGATATCGATTCATGCCTGGATGGGGTGCTAATCCATCGCACACATACACACACTCATACGCTCATTCACACACTACGGGCAATTTGGGAATGCCACTTCGCCTAACCTGCATGCCTTTGGACTGTGGGAGGAAACCGTGGAGTGTCTGGAGGAAACCCACCAACACATACAAGAGAGAACATACAAACTCCATGCACACAGGAATCAAACCCATCGACCCTGGAGGTGCAATGCGACAGTGCTAACCACGATGCCACCATGCCGCCTACACACATTCGCACTTAGCCTATCCACTCACATGCATGATATTTTTTTACACTGGGTTGTCACGCTATGATGGAGTTTGTGAATGAATGTGTGCATGGTGACCCTTCAACATCCCATCACAGTCTACAGTCTTCATTTATCCCATCCTCTACATGTGCCCTGACCCTGAACCTGTAAATCAACAGTACAACTTCACTTCACAAAATTAGAATTATTTATTAGTACACGTATCCTATCTGATGTAAAAACTTCAAATTTGAGTTAATTCATCGCTAGTCAATCAGTGCAATCTTATTAAGGGAAATTGTGGCTCAGTGGTTAAGCTTTTGAGCTCCAGATTACAAGATAGGGAGTTTACACCCCGGCCGTGCCAAACTGCCGTGATTGGGTCTTTGAGCAAGATCTTGCTGAGTTGTAGTATCCTGTCTCAGTCGATTTTTAATAATCGTGCGATTGCGAAAGCTTAGATGCAGAAGATTAAAGAATACTTCAAATTTGTAGTATATTACCACATTATACAACAGTTCGTTCTGACTGTGTGATCAGATCGCACCGTAACAGGTAACAGCAATGACATGTTAAACTGTACAGTATGTATCACTCTGCAGCCCAGGTGTTCTAACAATCGTAAAATACACTAAATCTGAGTCGCCCAGAATTGGTGAAGTAGGGAGAGCAGCTGCCTGCCAAAACCTCCTCAAAACAGATTCAAAACCATCAAGGAAACACATGATGATAATCGCTTCCAAGTTGTTGCTGAAACACATCTCAATGTCTGGGTTCTTTCATTTATAGCTACGAAGCTAACTAGCTTGTAACATAAGGCGGAATCCCAAATCCCTCTTTAACCCAGGGGTATTTAAGGGCACTACTTGGTGCATGGAACAAGGGATTGTATGCTCTACACAACACACTAGCTTTACGTTTAACGCTATTTGAGATTTAACCCCAGAATCTAATGGAGCTGATAGTACCAGTTAGAATTCAACATTACTTTTTCACTCCTGTTAATTACACTAACTGTCGGTTGCCAGCTTCGCCAGTCGCGGTTAGTTAGTTCCGCAGGTTGCTGAAGGATATGTGTTGGTGAAGTAAACTTACTAATCATAATCTGTTGATAATTAATGGTGTTTGTGGAACTGTTGTATTATAGCAATATCACTCTCGAGGTCGTGCTGTTGTGCTGAATATCAGCACAGCTATACAATCTTCAGTACACGTACAATTGCAACACAGCCGTGCAACATTCAGCATAACAGCACTCTCCAATATCGTGTGATATTGCTTGACTATAGTATACTTCTACATTACGGTTCTTTTGATTGCATGAACTTTCCGATTGCTTCTCTTTCTTCTCATTCCTTTCAGGGAAATATTATACTTCCTGTGATTCATTTTATCTTTTTTTTTGTTGTTTCACTAGATTTCCATGCAGAAACATGCTTATGGCTCATAATTTTTTGCTGATGTAGCAATGTCATGAACCTGACACATTTTAGAGAACTTAAAAACCCCCTCTTCTTGGAATAAACTAGAGAGCATTGACACAACTTTGGGTGTGCATTTGGGAGTGTTCTTCTCTGCTTGTTGGAAAGCATGTCAGCAACGACAAATCAAGTGATTCTTTCCAATTTTTTTTTTTTTATTAACAATTATTATATTATATTATATTATATTATATTATATTATATTATATTATACTACATTAAAATAAAAGGTAGAATTTCCAATGAAAAAAATATAAATCAATTACAAATTTACAGAAAAACTAAATTTACAGAAAAACATCGAATTAATATAGAAATACGTATACATAAAACATATATGAATTTACATAAAAAAATTTTTGTTGTTGTTCTATCCACATTCCATCCGGCACAATTGGCAACAGATAATCCCACCCTCAAGATATGTCCGTCATTTCTGTGGCAGTTACCTAAGGGGTCGGGGGCCGGCTCTGTGCCCGATTGTCATTCACACACTATACGTCAGTTAGACTAATCTGCATGTCTTTGGATTGATGGAGGAAACCGGAGTACCTGGAGGAAACCCAGCAAGCAAAAGGAGAACATGCACTGGTCCGAGGTGGGAATCGAACCCACACCCTGCAGGTACTGTACAAGGAAACAGTGCTAACCAGTATGCCGCCTACTGTATATTATATTATATTATATTATATTATATTATATTATATTATATTATACTAAAAATACACTGGCATGCTGTGTAAAACAACAGTAATTGTTGTTCTTCTTTCAGTTGCTCTCGTTATGGATCATCCCATCTGCATATTTCATTTGGCACACAGGTTTTACTTCAGTTTTCATTGTGAGTGTGCTGACTTGTGCAACCTTCGTTGCTGTGCTGATCAAACCCTGGACTTCTGCAAGATACTCTCACCGTTCTAACCAGGCCACAAACAGATACCTACAGTATGAAAATATTTCAATATTTTATTTTTACATTTCTGTAATTTTACAACTTGCAGTCTGACCAGGATAAAGTGGACCCTGAATTTGAATGTATAATCACATGTCTAAATATAATCACAAATCACTAAACTTATCAGCATCATCATTGTCGTCATCAAAATAAATCTTAGGGATTTTTTTACTCATAAAGACGTTTATACGTTCTCTGATCTCTCACACACACACACACAGAGCACCCACACGAGGTTCTGAAATGTCCTAGTTTCATTCCTTTGAAAGCAGTTTCATTCTGCACAGCCAAGTGGAACAGGAGTGTGAAGCTGTTCCCCCTCCTCTCGAAGGCTTTCTAATGGTTTCAGTAATGTTTCACCGCAGGGAAACCATTTTAAACACCCTTCAATTAAGAGTACATATAATTATATAATTATTATATGTTTATAAGTACAGAGGAATTATTTTATGCTTTGAAGTGTGTAATAAAATTTTGCTGTACTCTTTGTGGCTATATGGTGGCTTTCAGATTGTCAGACGTAACATGCCTTTAAAAATTTCTCAGGGGTGGGGGGTGTTTGTGCTGTTCTTTGTTGTGGTCATCTGGGGTGTTTTTGTTTGTTTTTATCATGCATTGTTAAACACATACAATATTAATTTTCGAAAAAGCAGTATGATCAAATATGAATATTGTTTCACTTAAGATGAATTTATTGCTCACACTAATATTGGATTGATTTATATTCTATTGCGAACGTTTTTATGTGACACCATGCTCGAGAGCAACATTTAAAAAAATTTTTTTAATCCTAATATGGATTTACCGCTGTGGTTCTTTTAGGCATCGACTTTGCCACAAATATCTCAAGAAGAAATAGAATTAGAGAGTTTTGCAAAATTGAAAGGTCATTCATTTGATGCCAATGGAATTTGCATATTGCCAAATTTGAGATTTTTGTTGCCAGATTTGGTGACATTTTAGACCCGTATACTGACTCTAACCGCCACGTCTTGGTCTTGATCCAGATTTCCCGCTGATCATGTACGAATTCAGACAAAGCAGGTTCACTCGACCACTTATTAATGCAATACGTGCCTGAATTGATGCCATATGTGTTATTTCATAGTTTTGGAATCTGCAGTGTTGTTCTTGAATGATGTAAAATAAATCTAAATTTTTGATTAATACTGAATGTATAATCTATCATATTCTAATTTAATATGCCAAATGATCATGAATAATTGGACATGCAAATCTTAAATATGATGTAATAAAAGGTGTTATTTTTGAGTATGTTGTAGCTAGAGTTATTGTATCACATCAAGTAAAATATAAAATATACACTACCGTTCAAAAGTTTTAGATCACTTGCAAATTTCTTTGTTTTTGTTTAGTGATTTATTTTCTACATTCTACAACAATACTGGGGATTTCAAAAGTATAAAATAACACATATGGAATTAGGTAATTACGTAACAACAACAAAAACAACAGTTAGTTGTTATTTTAAGACA
>JAQMYL010000017.1:5159597-5170046 GCA_030014365.1 Clarias pachynema | reverse complement strand
AGCATTCCTTTACAATGTAGAAAGAAATAAAAATCAGGAACCATCATGGAGTTAGAAAGTGACCGCAAACTTTTGAACGGTAGTGTATGTAAAATCGTAATAGAAAAATAAAATAAATCGAATTGTACTTAAATATTTTATCCATATTTCTAATGCTTGATAGAAAAATACATATCAGTATAAAATGTAATATGTCAGTATAAACTTGACAACGTCATACATCAGGGTTAAGGACAACCGATTTCAACGTTTTCCGTGAAATTTCCGTGTTTTGCGAAGTTTTTATTCGATTTCATTCCATGTATTTGCTTTAAAACAAGATTGCGACTACAGACTATTATTTACACCCAAAATATAGCGATTCCAAAACAGAAACACCCAAAAGGTGTCAAATTGGCCACAGTGACAACTCTGTGTCCTGTTTACTGACCTGCTGAAGCATCAGAAATAATCCATGTTGACCAGATCATTAAGCACGCTGAAAAAAAAAGAAGAGATGAATAAACAGTCAGTGAACAGATAAACAGATAAACATGCATCATTTAAATCTAATGTAATGTGAAGTTTAAATTTCTAGTAATCCAGGAATGATTGTTTTTGGAAGATATGAATGACAAAAACGAAACGCACCAAAATAAAGGAAGCTTTGCATCTCTGATGGAGGATCTCCTTTAAACACAACGCTTCAAACAAGTCCTAAAGGAAGAGAGCGTGGTTTGGTTTCTTGGTTTTGGTCAAAAATCATCCAATGTTCTTGGAGCTCCAAGCTCATGATGAACACCTCTCCACCTCCTGGTTCGCACTGGTGCGCATTTTTTTTTTTTACCTACTTCTCCTTCTTTGTTTGAACGGGTGTAAGATGCTCCACCCATGCGTAGAAACACAGGTTAGGTCTCGTAAGAAAAGCTGCCACAACTACAGTATTTGCTCTGAAACCAACGAACTTTGGAAGAACTCTGGGTGCTTATAAAGCGCCTTAGGACTGACGATTGGGTATAGCGGAAGTTTCACTTCCTCAAACGTGTTAGTCATACTGATTGAGTCTTTAGGTATTTTTAGGTTTGACTTTGAGGGAGTTAAATGCAGGGAAATATTACTACATAGTCCTTCATTCAGGTCGAATTTAAATCCTTGTAGAGTTCTTTGGATTGTCAATCTGGCAATAGAAAAAAAAAGAAAACGTAATGTTGCTTGTATCTGATGGTGTTCCTAGAAGTTTCTGAGATGCTATGAGAGCGTAACTATCTAAAGAACACTTCACTCATTCATTAACTGGTTAATACTGAGCGCGAGCTGTGACACAATGCGTGGATGGAACGCCAGCCTGAGAACGTGTGAAACTACAAACGAGCCCAGGATCGAACCCTGGAGAAAAGGTTGCACAAACATTTCTGCGCAGGGTTGTAACCATTGCAAAACCATGCTTCTAATCATAGACGGTGGTGTGCACGTTGTTAACCAGGTACGTATTTGCCCTGCGTTAGCCAGGCACGTACTTCTACGTCACATCCTGTACAGGTTTACACAATCAGTAAGTGAAACACTGCATAAAGTCATTTCAGTCCAGACTGTGACGCCTAGACATTATAGTCTTTCTTTCCAGGAAATTCTGTTCTGTTTGAATATTTTAAATGATTTAACAAGTACTCACTACTGTTTTGTAAAGAAAAAAAAAAATTCCATACACAGCTTCACAAGCTTATATGGAATATGTAAAGAACAATAGCCCATGTTTATTTGTGATACTTTACAGTTTTCAACTCAATTCCTTATCAGTTTTAGCACAAGATCTGTTGCTCACATTCTCTCTCTTTCTCTCTCTCTCTCTCTCTCTCTCTTTCTCTAACACACATGTATATAAACACGCATGCATACACGCACAGGAAGGAACATTTTCACACATCAGCCTATGAGGTCCAAATTTAGAAGAAAAAAAAAATAAATACCAACACCAGCATTTGACAGATATTTTGGAGAACTAAACAACAATATGCTAGTTTATTGCTTATTAATGTCTTATTCAAATCCCTCAGTTGTTTGTTTTAAAGGATTCCTACGTTACATAACACATGGAAGGACAATAAAAAAAAAAAAGAAGACCATTATTTTTACGTTAAGCGTAAAAGCGTAACTTTGCTGATTTTAAGAGCAATTAGTGAGACAAGATTCCTTCGCAAACAGAAATGGTAAAAGGGGAACACTAACAGTAAATGATCCACTTCTCAGAAAGGTCTCCCACCTTGCTTATCAATGTATTGATCAGCCGGCTGATGTGTTTTTTTCACACCTGTCATACGTTTTGAGAACAGTGTGAAGATCCAAAGACTGATAAGAGTGTGTGGGCTGTGTGTGTGTTGACAACCCATTTGAAGTGTGCTTGGATGAACGCATCGAGCAAAAGCCGCTGAATCAGTACGTTTTTTGGTACAGACATACTGTATTAAAAAAAAATAACAAAAACTTTTTTGTTTTACATTAAAGTGAACTAAAGGAGGAAATCATCTCTGTTTAATGTTCAAGTGTTTGCTGTAATCACAAGTGGCTCGAATTCATGAGCTGTTTTACATTTTTTCATTTTGCAAACGTATATAATGTATATAAAATGCTTACAAAATTTGTCTCACAGATTTTGCATATTGAGTTTTTTCCAGCTAGCTCCTATAAAGCGTTAATACTGAAAGTAATGCAAAGGTGGTACTACTCAACATCTCCATGTATTTGCATCATCATTGAACCCACCTCTTGAAAATCCCCTTTGTCGCAGTTGGTAGTCTAGCACTGTGCGGTTTGTCTTTAATGCTGGTTTCTCCTTCTTTAAACTTCTCCATCCGTCTGTGAACATTGCTCTCATCAGTGATGTCATCTTTGTAAATATTCTGTAGCGCAGTGGCAGAACATCAGCTCCTTCAATCGGGAAAAGGTTCCTGTTGGTTTCAACAAATGGTTTATTTTTTATTTTTTTTTTAAAAACTATTAAATAACAGTCAGATGCTATTTTAAGACGCGAAGGTCAGCTGTTCTGGAACAGTTCTTGCAAGAACCGTATTGTGAAAGTGCATTTGCAAAACCCATCAAGTACCATGATGAAACTGGCTGTCATGAAGACCTTCTCAAGAGATCAAGACCAAAACTTACCTCTGCTGCAGAGGAGACGTTCAGGAGTCTCAGAAATCACCAATTAACAAACAGAACCTCGAATTAGAGCTGTTATGAAGGATTTACAGAGCAAGAGTAGCAGACGTCTGCATCTCAATATCAACTGTTTAAAGGAGATTATTGTGTATTTTGGACACAATAATCTCCTTTTTCAATGTAGTAAAAAATAGAAATCTGGAAAGTCCATGGAATTACAAGGTGTATCCAAACTTTTAACTGTTAGTGTATATCAATTAATAAAAAAATGCCTAATTTCGATCCATTACTACTGAAATCAGTAATTTTCATTTTCGCCCCCGCAATGCACTTCTTATTCTAATACAGATTGATTATTATAGTCATGTTTTTCCTCTAAGGCTTTTTATTTCGTATTGTCTTCCAGTTCGTGTCAGCACTTTGTAACTGTCAGAGGTAGAGCTGTAAGTTTTCAGGCACACAAAAGCTCTCATGACAGAGGACTTTGCACGTTGTGGTTTCTCAGTAACAAGCTGCTGTCAACTTTTCTGGGTTTTTTTCTGTTTTTTTTGTTTTGTTTTGTTCCTGTTAACTTCATGTCAATGTGTAAGAATTGGGTGTTTATAAATGCCTCAATGTACGTGACAGCCGAAACCAACTTATTTCTCATGTTCATGACCAAATCCGCAGATCAAAATTATGACGTGTAATGAAAACAAAGTGTCAAAATATTTTAATTATTATCAAATAATTATGCTCGAGGAATCGAAAATGTCTGCACCTCATCCTCTTATTGGACTTTCAGTTCAGGAATAATATACTATAAGAATAGAACAGACTGAAATAACTCCACCACACTGTCATTGATTAAAATCCAACAACAGAAATTGCATTTGCATAGCTCTTTCATTTCTGAAATGAATCACTGCTAAGGTTTTTTTTTCTTTCAAAACTTCTTACCTATTACAAAAAAAATAAAAAAAATAAAAAATCCCCTTCCCAAGTGTGTTTGACTGATGGCACTGAGTTAGTAACCTAGTAACCCAGTGTAAGTATCTACCCAATGACGGAAACTTCAAAGCACTTTTGTAAGTCGCTTTGGATGAGAGCGTCTGCCAAATGCCTAAATGTAAATGTAAATGTAAACAGCACTTTTTCCATTTAAAATAGTAAAAGCATCTGAAGAATGTACTTGTTTTTTTGTGATTTTAATTTAATCTAAAAATCAAAACGGGATATGTAAGATACACTCAATATAAATGCTTTAAATTCAGTCTGGTGTCCCACAAGGTTGTGTTTTAAGCCCCTTATTGTTGGTGAGTTATATAGTTCCTTTCGATGTGTAATCCATGAACACAGTGTTGCTATTAATGAATTTTGCCGGAGCCATGACCGATCTGCCTGCTTCATGTCTAAAACGTGGCCTCTCAGGAACTCCTTTTATGGCCCAAACATGTAGAAAAGGCTTGAAACGAGCTATCCATAGATTTTTTTCAAGTCCCAGGCGTTTCATGCACTAAATGTTCATGGAAACGACGGCAGTGGGTTACGAGCCTCCTCGGCCAGGATCGTCCTTCCCTTACAAGACTCTTTGTAGAATAATTCATATAATAAATTGACATTAGCAGTAGACTGAATCCGTTATGAATAATATTAATATTACATATCATATACTGTACAGTAGACCAAAGGCCAGATTTTTAGAGCAATATTTAATTCCTTTTTTGCATCACTGTAACGCTACTTTTGTACACTGCTTTCCCCCCTTATTATTGTAGTCCGGTGTATTCTTTAATATGTTCTGTTGTTTATATTCCACCAAGTTCCTAAAGGCCAGAAACTTACATATGGTGTAACAGTTCTCTAACACATTGTAAATAGTTCTAAACCATTTCTAAACCATTTTTTTTGAGAAAAAAAAATTCTAAACCATTTTAATAAAGTTCTGAATTGGTTTTGGAAAATTACATTCATAATATTAAACAAAATAGCTTAACATTTTAAGTGGAAGGATTTCTGTCAGTTGACGTTTTGAGAAGATAAAAATTGTGCTTTAGCACCATCAAGAGGCTCCACTCATTCTCCTGAACAGATAAACCCACGGTTCAGAGCTCACAAGCTTTGGAGAAATATGAAAAGCCACAAAGTGACATATTACTTGTGGTCCATGCCCTCATCCGATTCTGTGTCATCAAACATTATGCAAAACCGTTCAGTAGGTAAAACCCTTTACAGAATATAAGACCTCATTAACCATTTAAAGAACAATTGAGGAACTCCTTTTTCTAGCCATGTATACAAGAATGGATATACAGTACAGTACACTGTAAATACAAAAACAGATGTTCTTCTTTCAAGTGGAAGAACATTAATGAATTTGAAGACGTACATATACTCTAAGCAAAATGGTTAATAGTGGTTTGGATGGTTAATAATTCTTTCTTTCTTTGCTTCTTTTTTGTTTAAAAAAAGAGTTTTAATTTCAGCCATTGTTTCATTCTGTATCAAATGCACAAACCTCTCGTTAACAAATCCATGTATTATCTACTTCACTAATAAATAAAATCCAGTTGTGGTCAAAGGAAACAAATACTGCAGTTAAAATATTACTCAAGTAAAAGTAGAAGTCCTCCAAAGTACCTGTCTGAAACCATTTCTGCTTTGAATTCAAACACCTGCTACATGATTAAGCAGTTCACCCAGGGAAGGCAATCATACAATTATATATAATCTTGTCTGCAGTTAATTATTTACATTTACGGCCTTAGGCAGACACCCTTATCCATAGACTTTTTTTATTTTATTATACATTTGGGCACTTGAGGGTTAAGAGAGGACCCTGAAGGACCCAACAGTCACAACTTGGTGGTGTTGGGGTTTGATCTAAAGAGCTTCTTATCTGTAGCTCAACATCTTAACCACTGAGGTACTCCTGAAACGACATTATCATGAAACTTCAGATCGTACACGCCTTTGGAGTTACGTAACGCAACGCCATGCACGAATGTAGTGAAGTAGAAAGCACAGATATTTGTTGTAGGATGAAGTGGAGTTAAAGTAAAAAAGTATCCACAAATGAGAATATTCTTATATATAAGTAAAGTGTAAATGCTTGAAAACTGGACTAAATCTAGTATCTTATAAAAAATCTTTAGCATACACTAAGAAGAACGTTAGAAGTTCGATCCATTTTCTAAACATGTGTTTTGTTGCTAAGACATAAAAAACACATCATTTTATGATTAAATGTATGAACTACAATTTGTAATGAGATATTTGAGCAAATAAGGTTAATACATTATAAACACTTTCTTGACTTTACTTTAGCGGCTTTAAGAGCAACAGCTACAACGAAATTCTCAACAGATCTTTGATCAGCACAGATACGTCTTTCAAAAGGCCGAGGTCGATCAGGTCGTGACCCTGCTGATGTTTTACCCCTTTATTTAAACTTAACTATAATTACGTTAATGATAGAAACTGGTATTTATCAAGATTCCCTGGTATTTGTCTCTGAGACTACAGAGTCTACGATCTGATTGATTGATTGATTGATTGATTGATAATCCTGCTTTTCTGAAGATCAGAAATATCTTCTTGGTAGGCTTAAAAAAGGTGATCTGAAAGAAGGAAACAAAAACGAGTCATAACAACGGCAACACATTTTTTTTCATATGTTTTGCATATGTTCATAAAACTGTGGTTGTCTATTTAGTGCTCGCATGTCTGTGTGTCTGTGTGGGTGATGATGCATGCTAATGTTCCAGGTGGAAGAACTTTAAAGAATTTGAAGAAAACATCTTTTAGAAAACAGTGATTAAGGAAACTTCTGCACAAGGTCATTACGAACCCTACAGCATCATTTCTTCACTAATTATCTCAAACATCGGACTGCACTGCAAGCAGCACTCTCCCCTGCCCCCGATCCTTAAACTCCGCCATCCATCAGGGTACAAGAAAGGCAACATGAATCAAGACTTCTCTCAGTTCTGGCACCAAGTCGATTGAATTAACATCCTCTCAGTTCCTCCCTCCTCCTTTAAGAACCTTTCGTGCTTCTCACCAGCAGGTGGAGATCAAGAATCACCAGTTACCTCCAGTTGTTTACTGCATCAGAATCAGTTCAAAAGGGAAGTGGAAGGTATTTATCAGCTGGATTGCCCATAATAATTCATCATTACAGCAGTTTTATTATGTTTTCTACGTCACTGTTATAGTCATAAAATAATACACCAGTACAATTCTCTTCCTTAATGATTCCCATGGAACGAACACATCAACCCATATCAGTTGACTCACTCATCATCTTAATCCTGTATACAGGGTCGTAGGGGGGCCTGGAGCCTATCCCACTCTGGTACACTCTGGACGGGGTGCCAATTCATTGTAGGCCACACACATATACAGACCCGCACACGCTCATTGGACTTCAGACTGTAGGACATAACCTGGAGAAAACCTACCAAGACCCAAAGTGGGAATCAGACCCGGATCCTGGAGGTCCAAGGCGACGATGATAACCACTAAGCCACCATGCTGTCCGTTCTTTAGCAATTAACCATTTTTAAGGCCTTAAAATCATCATTTCTAACCTCCACCACAAACATGTCCATAAATGTAAATCGCGAGTGCAAGACCTTCTCACGGCCCTGCAGAGGAAAACACTGACCGTCTAATGCTCAGGAGACAGCACATCCAACCGGAGATAAGGATCCAGAATGAAGAGCTTTGTAGCTCCAGGCCTTTTCTGAGAAACAGGACGAAATGAGACGTGCAAATCTGGACTGAAATCTTCACAAAATATTCGGATCTCTAAAGTAATCTGAATATGCTCTAATGTTTGTTGAGCAATGCGTTATATTACACGGATTCTTTGATGAGACACTGAAAACGAGGCAAACAGGCAGCTGTATTCATGCATGTTGAGGCTGTACTGTAAGTCTTTAAATCAGATGCAAATTCTAATTTTATTTGACACGTACACAACCATGCACAGTATGATATGCAGGGACGTGCTTAAACGACTGTCTGTGGCCTAAAGGCAGAATAGAAAAGAATAGAAGGATTTCACTACAAAATAAAAAATGCACTAGAGAAAACAATTAAACTAAAGATTTCCAATAATAAATAAATACGTAAATAAAGTTAAAATTAAAATTTTAGGTTGGAATATTCAAATTTACAGAATAAAATGGAATTAAAATAGAAATATATAAAAATATATAAATTGCACAATTGTAAACACAAGATATAAAATCATACTGTTTTTTTGTTCTGTATTTTGGTCCGTCCACGTGCCATCCGGCAAATCTAGCCACGGATAATCCCAACCTCAATATATATCCGTAATTTCTGTGACAGTTATCTAAGGAGTCGGGGTGCCAGCTACGTGCCCGATTGTCAATCACACACTAAGGACGATTTGGGAACGCCAATTAGCCTAACCTGCATGTCTTTGGACTGTGGGAGGAAACTGGGGTACCCGAAGGAAACCCACCAAGCACGGGGAGAGCATGCAAACTCCATGCACACAGACCCCGAGGTGGGAATCGAACTCCGACCCTGGAGGTGCGAGGCGACAGTGTTAACCACTACGCCACCATCCCAACAATTATAAACTAATGGAATGGAAAAAATATAAACATTTTGAAGACACATCTGTCCTTTTGTGTCGTTTGTATCTCGATTGGACAGTATGTACTTAGTCTGTATGTGCTTAGACTCCTCCCCCTCCCCCTCCTCCTCCACCTCTATTGCAAAAGAGAAAGATAAATAGAATAATTGACCCTGTAAACATTCTTTACACCATTTCACAAACACCTTTTCAATCATTGCTGCTCGTGTGATTGATAGAGATGTGTGTCACACTGTCTAATCACCTGACATGACTGTCACTGATTCGGAAAGGTTTTATTAATCTACAGTCTGGATTCGAAAGACTGGGAATCCTTATACCATTTGGTTCATTTTTCTTATGACTGTTAGTGGTGCTGTTGCATTTGGTTGTACGAAATGCCAACATAATTCAGTAGAAAAGCCACAGAAATGGGAATGGCCTGTGTTTTGCCGAATGGAAAGCTGCACTTGAAAAAACGATCTGATACACACAGAGACTTTTGCATGCTCATTCACGCACAATGGCAATTTGGGAATGCCAGTTAGTCTAATTTTCATGTCTTTGGAGGGTGGGAGGAAACCAGAGGAAACCCAACAAGCACATGGGGGAACATGCAAAGTCCATGCACACAGACCCAGAGGTGGAAATCGAACCTGGATCCTGGTTGTGCAAAGCAACAGTGCAAACCACTAAACCTTCGCACACCGTAAATCGATTCTGTCTGTCAGTACAGACCAACATAAAACACTGTATATTTGTTGTAGGCAAAACACTATACACAGTAAGTACACAACACTGAGTAACTTAATGCTGTAACTTTAGTGTTGTAACTGAATCTTAATTAAATAAAGACGGCTGGTGGAGGGGGGGAGGGTATCCGGAGTATGTAACAGATGTACATGAAGTGTGCATAAAGTGAGTGTGCAAGTAGCCATGGTGTGCGTCACATATACTGTAATAATAAGTAGTGCAAATAGCAAGTAGTAGTAATGTGCAGTAGGATGCAAGTTGTTTGTAGGAAACATGGTGGTGCTTTTTTAAAAATTATTATTATTATGATTTAAAAAAATATATATATTTTTTAACAGTAGATCAACAATATAGTCCTGTGCAGATAAATAAATAGATAGTGTCAATTATACAGGTTGTGGCATTGATTTATATACTGATAGTTGTTGTTGTCGTTGTTGTTGTTGTTGAAGATAGTGGTGTTGATTTATAAAGACAGTAAAGTAAATGAATATAAATAAATGGTGGTGTCGAGTCATTCATACACTAAAAGTAAAGTCGACTGATATGATATAAATATATAAACATAAATATAACCTTAAACATAAATACATACAAAGTTTATAACTTTTTATATAAATACAATATATTTATACTCAGCAAACTATTAGTTTTATGATCTGGACATGTTTGTTCCTAAAATAAATAAACAAACAAAAACAAACAAACAACTTTATTTGATCTTAATGCAAGATCAAATAAAGTTGTAGGAAACATGATGGTGCTTTTTAAAAAAAATTTTTTAATTTTTTAAACAACAGATTGCATAAACATAGTCCAGTTCAACAATATAATAATATTGCGGTTATTCAATTCAATTCAATGTTATTTGTATAGCGCTTTTAACAATTGTTGTTGTCGCAAAGCAGCTTTACACAATCAAAAGAATGATTTAAGTTTGTATGGAATGTGAATGTGTATGAATCAGAATG